>JAJPUD010000944.1:0-66258 GCA_023553655.1 Myrmecobius fasciatus
GGGGGCGGGGCGCGCGTGGCCGGCGGCGGAGGCGCGCGCCGAAAAAGGGGCTGGGGGCGTCGGGGGTGGGGGGCGACCCCCTCACTTCCCCGTAACTCACTTCTTGAACCCTCAGTTTCCTCACTTGTCACCCAGGGGTAAGGTGCCCGTAGACCGGACCTCACTGGAGCGTGGGGTGGGTCCAACACCAGCTTGGGCGGCCCCGGGACGACGGGTGTAGCCGGCCGGCTTGGGCCCCCTCCATCCATTTGCCTTACTCCCTTCCTCCCCCATTTCTCCTCTTCCCTTTTCAGCCCCTTTACTCTCTTCCGTGCTCAGTTTCCCCTCTCCAGCCCCCTTTAAAGTTGTCTATGTGTGTGTGTGTGAATACGTGAGTGAGGGGCTCACAGTAGCCGGGACAGAGACTTGCCCCCCACTTGCCCCGGGGACTGGCTTGTGTCCGTGTGCGGGGTCCTGTCCAGACCGAGCCCCCGGTCGTCTTTGTGACCTTGTGGGAGTCACGGCCCTTTTCTCAGTCTCAGTTTTCCTGAGATTGACCCCGGTCCCCAGGGTCCTGCCAGCTGTGAGGGGGGAGGAGGGACCCCGCCGACTGACCCTGGAAGCTGTAACCCGATGCTGAGCCTGAGAGAGAAGCCTGCTGTGAGCTCGGTGCCAGCCCCCGTGCTGGGCCAGGCTGGACAATGGCCTGGAGGACAGCTGCTTGGTAGCAGAGCTCAGGGGAGGACACCTCCTAGAGCCGACGGGGTCCTGGGGGGCCGCGGCAGCTGCTCCGTACGGTGGGGTGCCGAGTAACTCCCAATAGTTGGAGGCTGGGATTTTGTTCTCTTTTCCTGGAGTGCATCAGCTACATCTATCTTAAGAATGTTGAGGGCAGCTGCTGAAGGAACAAAGAAATTTTTAAAACTTGTGCATTTCACGTTAAAGGATTACTTTCTCTCCTTAAAAATGAGTTGTAATTTAACACTGAAGGCTCATAAATGATCACAAGGAATTAGAATTAAGGGTGATTCTATTTCTGGTCACTAGAACAGGAACAGACTAAATTCACAAAAAGTCTCCCAGAGCCACAAAGCGTTTCTGCTTGGGCTCTCCGTTTTGGCATTTTGAATTATCTTTAAACTCAGCTGCCTTAAAACAGTTGAAAAAATTGGATTTATTTATTGTTTGGCATTAATGGTTATAGTGTTAGATGTACCAAAAAGGCCATCAGCTGAGAGAATTGGCTATGATCTTCCTTTATCTTGTTTAAAAAAAAAAAAAGTTTCCTTGTTATTGTTGCTATTAGCTGCACAGGTTTGGCACCTTGCATCTGTTCCTTTCTGTGCAGCCCCAAACCTCTGTCCTCTTCTGAACCACTTTGCTTCCAGGCAGTCCCTTTGTCAGTCTGTCTTAATAATAGCAGCAAGCATCTCAATAGCACCTACTGAGTGCTTCACAAATGTTATCTCATTTGATTTTGAAAACAAGCCTGGGGGGCAGGGGTGGAGGGTGGGGGCTATTATCATCCCTTTTAGATGAGGAAACTGAGGCAGACAGAGGTCAAGTGACTCACCCAGGATCATTCAGCCAGAGAGTGTCTGAGGCTGGATTTGAATTTAGAGCTGACTGACTCTTGGTGCATTTTGTCACCACGCTTCCTTTACTTCTCCATATGGTTGCTGAAATTGTTTTTCTAAAAGTCAAGTTAGACCATATTCCTCCTGCTCAAGAATCTTTCATCTTTGCCTTTTGCCTCAAGAATGAAACAAACTCAGGTTCTTCCCAGTCTGGCTTCACCCACCTTTTCTGGCTTTATTTGCCCTTCTACCCCTTTGTCCCTATTCCAGTCAAACTGGCTTTCCCTGATCCTGTTCCTCTCCCACCTCAAGGTTTGTGCAGGCTTTTTGCCCGTTCCAGTAACGGACTCTCCTCACATCTGCCCTTTAGGCTCCTTAGCCTCTAGTTGTTTCTCAGTTGGTTCATCCTGTGGAAATCTTCTCTTGAGTTTCTAGTTGTCAGTGTTTTCTTTGTCTTCTCAGATTATCTTGTATTTTCTTGTCCACACTACACTTTATCTCCCCAATAGAATATCGGTTTCTTAAGAGCAGTAAATCTTTTCTGTTTAGTTTTTCTCTGTAGTGCCCCTTACATCTTGAGATGTCTGTTGAAGTAGTGATGCAAGAAGATCCGGAGAACTGGGTGTCAGTTGGAGACAATCTAGCTACGGAAACAGTTGGGAAATCCTAAATTCAGAGTTGAAAAGGACCTTAGCATTTATTTATTTGCCGGTGCTTCATTTTTTAGGTTATCTATATCCCAGAGAAGAGCAGGTCATCTGGGCTCCAGAGCCATGATCTTAATTAGCATATGTTTCTTCTTTACTGTGTGGTAGAGGAGAAAAAATATTGGATTTTGGAGTCAGGAAACCTTGGGTCGAATTCTGCTCTGTTACTTACTAATGCTGTGACCTTGGGAAGCTCATTTTGTGTCCAGACCTCAGTTTGCTCCCCTGTAAAATTAGGGGGTTGGATTAGATTTTATCCAGCCAAGGTCCATTTTAACTCTGTGATCCTATGATTTACTTTGGGAGGTGGCAGCAAAGCAGATGTTGTCTTATATATTGTTTTCTTAGTAGATTTCCCACCAGTCAGATAATTATTACTTTGATGATTTATGAATTTGAAACTTGTTTCAGGCCATATCACTGTTTCTTTCCCACTCCAGATTACAGGACCTGATAATAAAGGAATTTATAAAGGAGACAGAGAGTCCAGCGGAAAATATACTTTTGCAGCTCACATGGATGGAACTTACAAGTTTTGTTTTAGCAACAGAATGTCCACCATGACTCCCAAGATAGTGATGTTCACTATTGATATTGGAGAAGCTCCAAAGGGCCAAGACATGGAAACAGAAGGTGCGGAGAACCCTTGAAAGAGAATGTTTACACTATGCTCCTTTATTTGGGGGTAGCAAACCTTTTTGCCTATCTGAATAGAATTCTTGGTTAAGTCCTCTCTGACATTCTTTTCAATATTCCTATTTGGGCATTGTTGTGAATTAGCAGGGTTTATGTTAATCACTTAGTTATTAAATCTTATTCTTTCCCTCTCCCTCCAGCAAAAAATTTGCTTTTTGAAAGCATTTTTTTCTGGTCAGTTCCATTTAATTAGTTTTTGTTATCATCAACAAATAGTTTATTTCTTGGATAATTTGTTTTTCCATTACCATGCTAATACTGATCTGACTTTTTTGTTTGCCATTGTATAAATGCCTAGTTTATCTGCAGCTCTTTGTTGGGCACCTATGTTTATCTCTTCCGCTTTTCTTTAGGTGGTGGAGATACCTGGGATGGTATGTGGATTGCTTTTTGACAGCTCATTAGCCTCCTGTCTTTTGCATACATTCATTGACTAATGTCTAATTTGTGCTTCTCTTTTTTTCTAACCTCAGTTTGTTGGCATGAGAATGTTTTTTTTTCTCTTTTTTCTTTAAAAAAAAACAAAACAAAACAAACAAACCAAAAACCTCTATTCATGATTAAATTTAATGGTGATTTGTAGGGAAATTTTCTTTTCTTTTCTTTTTCTTTCTTTTTTGGCCTGGTCATGCATTTTTAAGTTTATTTGAAATAATATTATTTGGAATATAAATCATTCATCATTTGATAGTGCTTTATTTTGTTTCTTTAAGATTAATGAGGGAGGGATAAGCTAATATAAAACAGTTTACTACCTGATTTAAGTTGACTTGCTGTTTTAATGAAGATAAGACGTGTGAAGTTTTATGGGCTTGCTCTAACATGATTAAAACTTTGTTTCCTTTAACTTTGAGGCTTGGGTGAAGAGAAAAGATAAGCCCCAGCTGTTTTAAATGTCTTTATATATTATACAGAGCCCTTTCTGCAGCTGTGTTTCAGGGCGGTGGCAAAAATCTATCGTAACCATTATTATCAGTTATCGCCAACGAGCTGCCTGGCAGTGAGACCCAGAGTGGTCTTGGTGCTATTAGTTGGGGGGAAGGAACCAGTCTACTAGCAACTAAGGCTCCCGTTGTGATGGAAAATTATTGTGCATGTATGTATAACTTCAGGCATATGCTGGTGTTTTTTTCAGCATGTCTCAAAACATTAGCATGGTAACCTTTGCTCTCTTATGGAGCAATCAGTAGGAGTAGCAAGAGATCGTAACAAGGGTGAAATGTCTCGAATGGATCTCTTGAAGGTCAGTATTAGTGATAGAATTTGACAGACAGTGGCAGAGCCCCTACAGCTTAGATGTTCACTCTTCAGAACCTTTTCTTCATGGTGTGGGACTGTCTTATTCTCCAGTGAGAAGTATAGGTTTGAAAGTCTTTGTCTTTCCTCTCCATTTTGCTGGAAGATGGCCCTGTATGAGTAGTTTGGATATGTTGGCTGATGAATGTAAACAGTGAATTGTTCTCAAATAATCCTTTAACATAAGAGCTAAAACCCTTGCTTTTGCTTGTTAATGGCAATGAATGGTAGCTGCCAAATCAAGCCTTCCCCTTAAAGGTTCCATGTAGTGCACTGGACTCTTTGAGCAAAGCCTATGAAAAGGGTCTGATTTATAGTCCAGCTCCAACATTATTATATGGCTGGCATCTGCCCCTCTAACAATACATTTATTATCTATTGTCTTTCCCACTCTTTTAGGATGATTGGGCATCCAAGCTCTGTCCCATTGGAGCTTACATTTCTATGCAGAGATTCCCCCAAAATGCTCATTTTTTAAATAGTACTGTTGTTTTTTACTTTACTGCTTGTCATATAATCGCACTACCTGGAATGAGTAGTTTTTTTCCCCTTCAGAACTGATGTTAATACATATACCCCATGTTCATTCTTGATCAAAGGTGTACCAGGCTGAAAAGCTATTCCCCTGAGAACTTGTCTCCTTATTTAATTATTGCTTATTACTCATTGTATTAAAATTGCTACTTTAAATATTATAAGGGAGTATGTGAGGGGTTTCCTGATAGTCCTTAGTGCAGTTTTTTGCTCTTTTTAGAGGTAGCTCTTAACTTTTAAATGTTGTTTCTGTTGCTTACAAGTTGATACTGAAAACTTTTAAGATGTGGAAGGGTTTGGGGTAAAGTGACTTGCCCAGGGTCACACGGCTAGGAAGTGTTAAGTGTCTGAGAACAGATTTGAACTCAGGTCTTCCTGACTTCAGGGCTGGTGCTCTATCCACTTCGCCACCTAGCTTCCCTGAAGGTATTTATCTTAAGGTAAAATCATACTGCTAATATACTTTGGGAATTTAAATATTTTTTGTTTTTCATTGAAAAGCAATTGCCAGGAAAAGTTAAGATAGCCTTGGATTCCATAATAATATCCTCCGCACTCTTTTGTTTCTTGGCCTTCTTTTGTTAGCCCTCTCACATCCATTTAAAAGCAAATCAAAATTTAAAAATCAAAGCAATAAATCAGTTATGAAAACCTTCCATTGGTAAGCATTTTATAATATGGCTCCGACCCTTACTGGTCCAAAGAGGTTTCTTTCATCTGAATGTCTCTGCTTTAGGGTATACTCTGAAGATTAAGTTATGCTCAGGAAAGTCTAGCCTTTCTCCAAGATGAGATATAGAGTGGTTCAAATTGTTCCTGAAGTTGTATGGCTCTCCTGGTCTTTCCAGAAGTATTTTCTAATTTTGTAAACCTTGTTTTTTCAGACTGTCAGGAAGAAGTGTGTTCTAATTGTTCTTTCCACTTTTCCCTCTCTAGCTCATCAGAACAAGCTGGAAGAGATGATTAATGAGCTAGCTGTGGCAATGACAGCCGTAAAGCATGAACAGGAATACATGGAAGTCCGGGAGAGAATACACAGAGCAAGTAAGTGGGTGGCAAGCCTCCCCTCATTTGTGGCTGCCAGAGTAGAGGGGGAGAGAGATCTAGTAGTTCATTGGATTTCAGCAGCTTGAATGTCAGTTGTGTCATCTTCTCCTCTCATGAAAAGTTGTGGTCATCTGGATAATATTTTTTGTGTCTGTGGCTGCAGACAATGGGGCTAAGCCACTGAGGAGTTCTTATTCCCCCAAGAATGTTGTAAATCCAGGTTAGTAATTTACCAGAATAGTCTGAAGAATCCCCCCCAAAGTTTGTTGAGTAGTAAACATATTTCCCATCTCCTTTCCAATAGTATAATGTTTGTGCTATGCACATGCAAATGTCAGCTGTTATTAACCAGGAAAAAGCAATCAACTTCTATAGAACTGATAATGAGACTTTAAGGAGGGAAACTGTGTGTGCTTTTAAAATTTGTAATACATTATATAACTTCATATGTTTGAAAACAAGACACCAAAAAAGAATAAGATTGTGCCAAAGAAGGAAAAGCCAAAGAAAGAACCTTAAAAATGGGGGATATTGGTTAATTTCTTTTTGTCTAGACTAGAGCAATCTTTCAGGGAAGAAACTTTCCTAGTGCAGATTGGCACCTTCTCTTTTTTATGGGAAAATTTATTTCAGTTTACAGCAATCAATTTGTAAACGAATTTTTAGGATACCATCTGTTTTTGAAATTTAGTGTGACAGAGGATCAAGGAACAGGCAGGCTTGCCTGGGTGACTTAAGAGGAAAGGATGGAGCAGTGAGGGTCAAGGCAGTTTACTTGGAGTCAAACCTGAATGAATTTTCCCATAGAAAATATCTCCTAGCACATAGACTGGGCAGAGGTACCTCTTTTTCTCCTAGAGTCCTGAGACTGGAGGGGGCAAAACCTGGAAAACCTAGTGTGTTCCTTCTTTAGTGAGGACTGTCACCCTGCCTAGAGCATTCTCTGAGAAATGAGATTGATCTGAGAAAAGAAACATGATCTCCCTCTCACAGAGTTGTTGGGAGGGTCTGATGTTTGGTTACTCCCTGGAGAGAACTCTCCAATGATATAGAAATGTTGGTGATTACTTTAATCCTTGCTAGTGAAGGCTGAATGTGGGCACCTCTCCCCATTCTTGCCTCCAAAATCGATTGTGCTCTCAGGGCCCTTGGCTTTTCATACCTCATTATCTCTCTCTGAGTTTCAGTTTCCTTATCTGTAAAATGAAGATGATCCCTCTTAAGGATTTATCGAATCAAGTTTGTTGAATTGGCTGGAAGAAAAACACAAAAAGTCCATGTTTTTCATGGTCCTTTTCTGGTCTATTGATTGGTGACTATAAAAATCAGAATTATTGATGATGCCTCTTTTTAAAAATTCAGTGATTCTTGTTCTCTTTTGCTTCCAAACAGTTAATGACAACACAAACAGCAGAGTGGTCCTCTGGTCCTTCTTTGAAGCTCTCGTATTAGTTGCCATGACATTGGGACAGATCTACTACCTGAAGAGATTTTTTGAAGTCCGGAGGGTTGTCTGAGCAGGCTTTTCCTGATAATCCTAAACTCCCAGTTCACTGTTTACCAAACATCTCGGTCACAACGATGTCATGTAGTTTTTGAGCTTTTGTTTTCTGAACACTCATTGCTTCTCTTTCTTCCTCACAAATAGTTTTTAAAAACACACCTTCTTAGCAAGGCTGTCCTGATAACTTTGACGCTTAATTGGCATAACTTTTCATTTGAAATCTGCCTCCAACACACAGGGCATTCCAGAGCTCCAACACCATAAATGAAGTGTGAACTACTCACATTTGTTTGTCCTGTTTTTCTTTGTTTTTCCACAATGAAATGCAGTTTGTTCATAACACAACACTAAGGCAAATACAGTCTTTTACTAAAAATGATTGTATATGTCTTTGGATCTCTAAACCTGCAGGAAAAAAAAAAATCAGTTCTGTGAAGTACTAAGGAATGACAGATTAAATAATTAAAAACTGTCTCCCTAGCCAATGGGTAAAACCATTTGACTTTGTAGCACATGCTACTATAACTGGGTACTTGTTCTTCATTTAGGGTAGTTTTTATTTGACAAGCCCACAGACTATATTCTCCCCTAAAGAAAATGGGAATATCCTAGACCCCAGGATTTAGCCATTTGTATTAAAATATAGAACATGTGGCTAACCAAACAGTTTTAGTTTCTACCTGGCACTTCTGATGTGTCAAGCCAAGGCTGGAGGCTATTTTCAGCAAGGGGTTGTAGTCTTTTTTTGCTGGTAAGCCCAGCTCTCTCTCTCTCTCTCTCTCTCTCTCTCTCTCTCTCTCTCTCTCTCACCCCTGTGTTGGCACTAAAAAAAAAAATTGACTATGTTAATCTACTTTGGGAAAATCTGGATTCCTCATGCCAAAGGGTTAAAGTTCTACTCTTGGGTGTTAATTGCAATGTTATACAGCCACCATTTGTTTGATCAGAAACAGTGGCTTTTTGGGCCACTGCTTAGCTAAAGCGAACTGAGCAGATTTCTCAGTAACTAGGGTTCTTTTTTTTTTTTTTTTTTTCCTTGTCTTTCATTTTAGGCACATGTGAAATTTTTTTTGTATGAAAAATGACTTTTTCTTGGTCTTTGATGATGGGTTGACAATTAAAGCATCTGTTTATGGTGAGGGGCTGATCAAGGATTATGTTGTGACTGATGTATATTAGTTACTTGTACTTTTTTTGATCTTTGCAAGGGGGAAAACTACAAGTAACGAGTTTTGTACTATTAATTTAAAATTTGTTACAGGTTTTCATGTTCAGAGTAAAAAGTTTTTTGACTTTGGGCAAAATTCTTGCAGCAGTTTATTAATAAGGTGAGAGTTTTTTCACCTTAGTTTAACTGTTGAATGCCAATTTTATTGTGTGTAAAAACACTGCAAAATTAAATTCAACGATGTAAATTAAAAATTGGGTGTGTATCTAATTTGATCCAGGTCCAGAAAATAAACAGTTCTTTAAAAAAAAAAGAATCCTTAATATCTGGGTTCATTTATTTATTGATGTTGATGCTCTTAATCCCACTCATCTCTAGTGTCTCATTGGGATTATGGGGGGGTGTGTGAGGTAATAGTGGAGGTGGATGTGGCCATGGGTTCCCGAAAGCTATACCAATGGCACTGTGGTTCTGGCAGATCCATCAAGCTGGAGAGACTTGATTGTACTAGGATTGTACATAGTGATAAAAACTGTGTTCTGCAAGGACCAGTTTCACTTCAGAGAGTGCCTCGGTTGTTAGCTTCATGTTGTAGCGGATCATGGTCTCCAGTAGCTCATTGATTTACCCAGCTGAAGAAATTGGACCCTTAAAGGGCTGAAGTGTTTTAAAATGGCATACTGGGTAGCTAGATGGTGAAGTGGATAGAGTTAGGAGGACCCTATTCAAATATTGTCACAGACAACTTTCTAGCTGTGTGACTCTGGGCAAGTCACTTAACCCCAATTGCCTGCACAAACCAAAATTAAAAAAAAAAATGTCTTTCACAGATGCCATAATTTGACCTTTACTGAACTTCAAATTTTTTGTGGTTTGAGTAATGGGAGCTTAGCTGCTATAAAAGTAAGAATTTTCTGTGGACATGTTTATAAGCTTGATGTAGTTTTTAAAGTCCTGCTTGCAAATTAATGGCGAGATTGCCTTTGGAACTTTTATCCTGTAAAATTTATTTAGAAAGCTGTTTTACAGAATGAATAGGCCTATTTGGGCCATTAATCTACAAGGAAGAGAATAATTGCATTTATTAAGCACCTAATATGTGAGCACATACACTGTATTGAACACTTTATAGATACCTATTTTATCTTACAACAGTCCTGGGAAGTAGTTGGTGTAATCTACATTTTACTACTGAGGAAACAGACATACATCAGTGAAGTGATTTGCCCAGGATCATAGCTAGAAGTGGCTGAGAGCAAATTTGAATTTACTCCTGAACTACTCTATTGTCCTGGGTAGAAATCAGGATTATAAACTTAGAACTGGACCAGATCTTCAAGGTCTGCTCCAACATTCTCACTTTATACATGAGAGCAGGCCCTGAGACCCAGTGTAGATAACTTCAGTTGAAGGTCACATTGGCAATGAGTGGTATAGCCAAGATTTCAACCCCAGATCAACCTGGAGGTCCAGAATCTACTGATTAGTATAATTTGTACAGTACATTGTTTTCTACATTGTTTTTTATCAGTCACTTTTTGGATCAAAGAATTGCCAAAGTGTAGATTTTGAACTCAAGGTCCTTCAGAAGTTGTCTAGTTCAGCTCTGTGTTACAAATGAGAAAACAGATCCAGAAAGTTTAAATACCTTAAGTGATAGTAAAAGATGAGGGATTCAGATCCTCTGACTGTTCTTTATACTGCTGCTGCTTTATGTTCTGTCTGAATTGGGTATTCCTGGGAGTGGTATGGGTCACTGGGCAGATGGGTCCAGGAAAGGAATGTTCCTTGGCCAAGCAACTGTGGGCTGTGGGCAATAAATGGCTTTTCCTCTGTTCTTGATGGGGGAAGAGAAGCTATGATGGGACATCTCTTGTATCTGCCCAGACAGGGAGTGTAGGATACTCCACTGTGGAGCCATTGCTGTTCATGTCTGTCACAGCTGAAAGTGTTTCTGAGAGCAGGCCTCTCTGTAAGATGAGCAGTGCCAGGATCGTCACTCCCATTTCACAGATGAGGACCCACAGGTTGTCACCCATTCAAGGTCACTCACACCCATTTTCAGAAGCAGGCAAGGTCATGTTGTCCAGAACCTTTATCATTGAGGGACACAGTCCCAGAGGGGGGGAAAAAAAAGACCAAGTAGATTGCCAGCTCTATCTGAACTGCCCTGTGAGTGGGCAGAAAATGGGCAGAAGGTAGTGAAAAGTTTAGGCCGGAGGGCATAGGGAACCAGTGGCGTTTTTTAGGGGAGGGTATGGAAAGCAGGTTATGTAGTTGGACCTGAACTTGGGGAGGTAACCGACAGCTGAATGGTGTGGGGAGAGCCTGAAGGCAGGCAGATCCACCAGTTGGTGCAATGTTCCAGGTCTGAGATGAGGATCTGCAGCAGGAGGTTGCCACTATCTGAGGAGAGAGAAGTGTTTTTGAGAGATGTTGGAGGCCTCAGTAGCAGACTGGCGATGAGGTGAGAGTGGGGACACCAGGAGGATGGGGGTGCCCTTGATGGAAGTTTGGAAGGGGAGTGAGTTGGGAAAGAATTCTGTTTGGGACAGATTGAGTTAAGATGTCTACAGATAATAGCCAGCTGGAGATGTCAGGGCTGGGTCAGATTTGAGAATCATCAGCATAGAGATGGTGGTGGAATCATGGGAGCTAATGGGAGCAATCACCCAGTAGGATTCCCCTGGTCTGGAGGTTTCCCGGATGGAGTGGTCGGGAGAGAATGATGTCACTGATCCTTGGAAGAGAGTACCAGAAGAGGCTTATTGAGGGTGTCAGACACGGGAGATCACGGAGTATGAGGAATGCCAAAAGACCTTTACCTTTGACATCTAAGAGATCATTAGGAGCTTTGGAGGGAATGAAGAGGTCAGAAGTCGGACTGCAAGGAGTTACGATGAATAAAGAGAGCTGAGGCACCAAGAGCTGGAGAGATGTAGGTGACAGCAGGGGTAGAGGGTGCAGGTAAGCCTTTTTCGAGGGGGGGGGGGACGTGGACGTGTTTGTTGGCAGCAGATTGATGGCGAGGGGATAACTGAGGCTCATCGCAAGGTCAGTGATGAGTGTGAACAGGCTGCACCCCCTGCTGACCCAGGAGTAATGTAAGTTACCAAAGCACTGTGGAAGAAATGAATGGACTGGTTTCAGTATTAAGGGGCATTGAACCCTGCGCCTGTGTTCCATTGGAAAGAACCCCAAGGAGGCGGGGAGCCCCACCCCAACCAGCGCATCTGGGTGGATTTAGGGAAGAGGATGAGGGAGTAGAGTTGCCTGGGACCAGCCGGTGTGCGGGCAACGATCTACAGAAGTAGGAATAGTTGGAAGATTGACATCTGGGATTTCAGACAGCGCTGCAGCCAGGAAAAAACGTCTTGGAAGGGAAATGGGCTGCTGGGAAGGCTTTCCCCCTCACTGGAAGTCTTCGAGCTAAGTCGGAAACAGGTCTAGCTTCCTTGCAAACAGGAAGAATGATCGTAAAGCGCTTTCTTGTAGGTCTCCCAGGTTGGAAGCTCCCAGGTCCTCCTCATCTGGCTCTTTCTCCCGTTCCTTCTCCAGAATGTTTCCATTTTGTCGTGAAATCGAATTTGGGGTTTTTGGGAGTAGAGACAAACTTCGTCTGCCTTTGGGCATAACGAGCCTGGGCTGCGGAGAGTTTAGTAATTACTTCTGGCGTGTACACGGCGCTTTGAGGCTTGCAGGCCAACTCCCAGGAGCCTCATCCGCGGGGGAGGCAGGGCAGTTACTGACCCCATTTTAGCGGGGAGGAAGCTGAGGCTGAGGTTAAATGACCTTTCCAGCGCACAAAGCAAATCTGCACCAAAGGCTAGACTTGAACACTCTTTGCGGGCGGCTCTCTAGCTGCACACGGCCGGTTCCTGCAGAATTCCGGAGACAGAATTAAGTTCCCGGCTAACTTCCCCATTATGCCCAAGAACTACTGGGACTTTTATCAGTTGGGGCTAGTACGGGAGCGCAGGAGGCCCGGGCCGGAGCTGCCGCTGGAGGCAGTCGAGACTGGGGGCGGGGCACACCTCAGACCTCATGCCTCAGCTCCAGCCTGCTCTCGAAACCGGTAGCCGGCACTGGCGGCTCTGCGCAGGCGCGTAACGTCATCCCGGACCCGGAACCTTCGGACTTGGTGCGCCGCGCTCCGAGGGGCAGTGGAGAAGCGCCCTCGCCGGAAGCGGATGTGGGCCGCGGGGGAGTGAGGGGAGCCGCTGTCTTCTACGGAGCTACCATCTGCAGTAGCGGCTGAGGCAGAGTCGGGATGGAGCATGTGACAGAAGGCGCCTGGGAGACGCTGCCGGTGCCGCTGCACCCCGGGGTGCTGGCGGCTCTGCGCGAGTTTGGCTTCCCCCGCATGACGCCAGTGCAGGTCAGTGGGGCCAGGAGCGATGGGGGAAAGGGAAGCCCGAGAGGGCTGCCCTCGGAACCGCCCCAGTCCGGGTTGCCCCTGCATGGATACCGCAGGCGGCGCCCCCCGCCCCGCGGCTCTGTGTACATCCCGAGTCTGGGCTCGGAAGCCGGGACTCGGCGGACTTTGTCCGGGGACTCCGGCCGCTGTCAGTGGCCAGCCTGAGCTGCAGGACGTGGTGATGATGTCACTTTCTACTCCGGGCCTCAGTTTCCTCATTGTGTAGAATCTGGTGTTTGAACTCGTATAATGTGCCTTTGACAGAGTTATAGCAAACCCGAAAGTGTGAAGAACAGGGCGGGGAAGCCGGAGCCAGACGGCAGACGTCTGTGTCCCACCCAGGTGATTAATGCCTTTGGGCAGAATGGGCAGAGCATCCCCGTCCTGCCCCAGGAGGGAGCCCAGGTTTCCCAGCGAACCAAGAATGACAGGATCCCCCCCCCCCCCCCCGCCCCTTATTTGTTTGTTTGTTTATTTTTGCTGAGGCAATTGAGGTTAAGTGACTTGCCCAGGGCCACTCAGCCAGGAAGTGTTAAGGTCTGAGACAGATTTGAACTCAGGTCCTCCTGACTTCAGGCCTGGTGCGACACCTAGCTGCCCCTGGATCACAGGATTTTTGAGCTAGTAGAGTCCTCAAGGATTATTTAATCCAGCCTCCTCATTTTTCACATTTTACATTTGAAAAGCTGAGGCCCAGAAAATCGAGATGTGTGTGTTGGTAGCAGAGCCACAAGTGCCCGGTCCTGTTCAGGATGGCCGGGCCAGCAGGGTGGGTAGCCTTGCCTCTTTCCAGAGCGGCCCCATGAGGAGGAGGCACCGTGGGAACCTCCCGCGCCTGGCCTTTCCCACTGACCTCGGTGGGGCACTGGTCAGCTCTCTCCCCAAGTGGGACAAGGTGATCTCCAAATCTGCCTTTCCACCTCTTAAGGTTCTGAGTGTTTAAATAATTCTTTCTTTTTCTCTAGTCTGCAACCATACCGCTCTTTATGAAAAACAAAGATGTGGCTGCAGAAGCTGTGAGTATTCTCTGAAATCACTGCCCATCTTTACTCAGATTTTTGGTTTTTTGGGTTTTGTTTTTTGTTTTTTTTTTGCAATAGGGACTAAAGAAATCCAAATTTCTTTGTTCTATATATAGGTCACAGGTAGCGGCAAAACACTGGCTTTTGTCATTCCCATCCTGCAAATTCTGCTGAGGAGGGAAGAGAAGTTAAAAAAAATGCAGGTAAAATGATACTTGTATCATTGGTCACCATCAGTCCTTAGCTTGGAAATTGTAATTGCTGTTGAAGGTGTGTTGTGTCCTCACATAGCCCTCAGCTTGCTTCTTCTACAATACACTTGCTACATTATTTTGTGCTGTCATCTGTGTGGGTGTGCCTTGGGTCCCTCTTCTGGACTCTGAACCACATGTGTAGGAACTTAATCTTGGGTGAATTTTGATTTCTCTCCAGTAGCCAACATTGTGTTCTACACATTGAGCCTCAGTAAATCACATAGAATTAAATTGTATTGAATGTTGGAAATAAATAAATGGAACAATTTGAGTCATAACGGCCACTTGAAGCAGTGATATGTATGGTTCTTGTGAGTTTCCCCATTATTGTAGTTTCCTTCTGCATGAATTTTGACTGTGAGAAGACTTGATAATAGCTTTGGTAGTGTAGTCGAGAGCTATGTAGGAAGACCTGCCTCTAAAATAAGTATGATCCAAGCCTTGGCCTTCACTCTACAGAGTGTTGTGAGAATGGGATGGGGTAATAATATGCCTTAAGGACTTTATTCTTCAAAATGCTAGACATGTCCGTTATTATTAATTCCATATTGTCCAGTGTGTGAAGTCAAAATTTTTTTCCTGTTGTGTAGGTTGGAGCCATCATCATCACACCCACGAGAGAACTCGCCATCCAAATCAATGAAGTGCTGCTACATTTTTCTAAGCACTTCCCACAATTTAGGTACCTTGCATTTATATTATTGATTTAAGCACAGGTTCCTATTTTGCCTGTTTTTTCTGAGAGTCTTGTTTCTTGTTTTAGCCAGATTCTTTTAATTGGGGGTAGGAACCCAGGAGAAGATGTTGAGAGGTTCAAAGAACAAGGGTGAGTTGGCTTTGTTTATCCCTTTCTTTCACTTCCTATTCCTGCACATAGGTGGAACTGCTGTCTCATTTGATGCAGGGATACTTCACTGCTCCCTCTCCTGTGGCCTAGCTTGCTTCTTCCTTGCTCCTTCTCCCTCTTAGTAATTTTACCCCAGAACAGTTTTGAATTTATATTTTGCCACCTTTCTATAAGGCCCTGAAGATGAGTCTTCTTTCAGGATTATGTTGGCAAAAAGGGGAGGGGAGGAGACTTTCATTCCTCTTCCCACTTTCTCCCCCTTCACTGTCCCTCTAGAACTCACCACGTTTGAGGTACAGATTTATCTTGTTGGCTTGCTTTGTTTGATAACAAATCATAGACTGGGTATTATTTTTAATTGGGGCTTAGATGAATATTTGGTCGTGTAAACCTCTTTGGGTCTTTGGTCATACTGATGAATGCTACAAAAGTCAAGGGAGATCCCATTTCTTTTTCTTTCCTAAGTGGAAACATCATAGTTGCCACTCCAGGCCGCTTGGAGGACATGTTCAGGAGAAAGGCCGAAGGTTTGGATTTGGCAAATTGTGTGAAGTCCCTTGATGTCCTGGTGTTGGATGAAGCGGATCGCCTTTTGGACATGGGGTTTGAAGCCAGGTACTTTGGGCCAGAACAACTCTGAATTAGCCTTCATTTTTTTTCTCTTGATTTTTGACTATGTCCTCTGTTGTTATTTTTAAGCAACATTAGGAATAAGGTTGTTGAGATTGTTTGACGCTTTGTATCTTTCTGTGAGATTTTGGTCTCAACTCTTTCTTTGTCTCCTTGGATTGAATTTTTTAAATCTTTCTTAAAGCCTCTGCCACTCTTTCAGAAGCATTACTGCTTCAATGTTCTCGGGATACTGACTTTTTGGTCTCTATTCCCAGTATAAACACCATTCTGGAATTTTTGCCAAAGCAGAGAAGAACAGGCCTCTTTTCTGCCACTCAGACTCAAGAGGTTGAGAACCTGGTGAGGGCCGGCCTTCGGAATCCTGTTCGGATTTCAGTGAAAGAGAAAGGGGTGGCAGCCACCAACACGCAAAAGACCCCCAGCCGCCTGGAGAACTACTACATGGTGAGGAGCTGCCAGGCTTCGTAAAGGGACCCCTTGGGTTTTCTTAGAAAGATTCTAGGGATCAAGAGTGATGGATGAGACAATTGTGGAATTGGCTTATTGTCCCTGGAAAATGAGACCTGCAGCTTGGTACCTGCTTATCTGTGATCTCTCAGGGAAGCTTTGGGTGAAAAGACATATGCTCTGCTGAGCAAGATCAGCATTATTTTGAATATGGGTCTGGCTATAGGGATAGCTAGGATTGACAGTTTCCTTTCCTCTAAACTTTTGTTACCTGGCTAGACAGTGGAACTAGATCTCTAGGTCAGAAAGATGCTTGCCTTTCTGGTAAAGGTTTAATTTAGATCCTGCAGCTCCCCCTGTTGGCTTTCTTTGAAGATGCATGCTGACAGCTCTGCTGCTCACTCCATTTGCCAGTTATCTATTTCCCTGCCCTGAAAAAGTTAACATTTTAGTGGAGGGGGGAAGGGAGGGCATGAGAGGGAATGTGATATGTGCTGTATCTCCTTCCCCTCAACCTCAGTGTTCCCTGTTCCTATCTGTCTTCCAGGATTTGAAGGCCTGTTGGGCAAAGTGGGTAACACTTGTTTTCTTTGATGACATTTCTATGAGGCAAATGGATGCTTATTGTCAGGAGGAGCTTTCTCTGAATCAGAGCTGTCTAGAAGTAGGATGGTTGGGAGGGGGTAGGTGATTTAGGCTTTATCGGAAGGTGGTTCCTTCTCAGGGATGAGGTAGCTGATGGATCTCGAGTCAAGATCCTGTGATTTTATGATATACTATGAACAGGAACTTGACACTTTTTTGAGCATTTATTAAAAATTTGGTGGTTATATCTGGAACCTGAAGCATGTAGCTGAAGTCCATGATTCCTCTTTCCATGCTATGACTCTTGCTTTAATTTCATTTTGACTAACAATGGTAGCCTGGACTCTGTGCTTAGTTACTAAGGAAATGGCTGATTAACATTCCATCCAAAATATCCAGTGAATGTGTGAATTAATTCCCTTAAAACCTATATGGTGGAACTGAAAAACTCGATGGAGAAAATTTTCTAAAAATTAACTCATATTTTTATAGCCTTTTGAGGTTTAAAAGCCTTTTCTTCATAGTAACCCTGTGAGGTGCCGGGATTGTGATCCCTGTTTTACAGATAAGGAAACAAGCTTAGAGATGAAAAAGGGCCCACCCATTGGTATCAGAGAATATTTGTTCTTTGATAAATCTGACTTGGTGGTTGGGACTCTTTCTACTGAACTTTATTTAAAGTTGTCCTTTTTAAGTTTTTCACTTAATTTTAGTTTTTAATTTCTTTCATTTTTCATATTTTAATTTTCATTCCTTTATTATTATACAGGTCTGCAAAGCAGATGAGAAATTTAATCAACTTGTGCATTTTCTCCGAAATCATAAGGAGGAAAAACACCTGGTATTCTTCAGGTATGGTCCTTGGGTTCCCTTGGGATTGAGTATGGTGCAAACAGTGACCCAGTAAAAAATTGTTGCAGGTACAGGAGATTCCCTCTACAATAGTATTGGCCATGGTTTCAAAATGGAAGTCAGGAACAAGTTTGTACAAGTTTGCCTTTATTCTCTTGACTCAAACCCAGCTATGGTTATGAAAGTTTATTATGTGGGCTTTGTGCATTGCTTTCTAGAAATGGAGAGCAGCTGCTGTTTTAGGAGAATCTCATGGTTAATTAATCCTCTATAAGCAGGGTAAGGGCAGCTAGGTGATGTGCAGTGGGGTGCTAGACCTTGATCAGGAAAACTAATCTTCCTGAATTCAAATCCAGCCTCAGATACTCCCCAGTTGTGTGACTCTAGGCAAGTCACTTAATCCTGTCTGCATCAGCTTTTTCATCTCTAAAATGAGTTGGAAAAAGAATGGCAAATCTAGTGGTTTTGCCAAGAAAACCTCAAATGGGATCATGAAGAGTCAGACTTGACTATAAACAACAACAATAAGTAAAAAGAGTTGTTTGGGGAGAGGAGGTGGTTTAAAAAAAAAAAAAGTCAGACCTGGAATCGGGCCTTTTGGTCAAGTAAAAACATTGGGAGACATTAATTTTAGTCTGGCTTTACCCACATGTTGGCCCTTTGAACTGAAGGGCAGTCAAATAATATCTCTGGGCCTGTTTCCTCTTCACTAAAATGAGAATGTAATACCTGCTCTTTGTCTTAATATTATCGAGAAAATCAGATGACAAAAGTGTATGGGAAAGTGCTTTGAAAACTAAAATGTATGCACACATAAGGTGTTATTTTGATGATGGTGAGTTAACATTTTCGTTTAGGCAGCTTTCCATTTGGAGATCAAGAACTTTTATTTGAAAACATCTGCAGTAACCCTACAAATCTTAGTTACAGAGACCAGAATGTTAGTGTTTTAACTCTTACAGAACACATTTGTCATCAAAGGACTTTAAACCCTTGGCCCAAGAGGCCAAATTCTGAAAATTGGTATTGGGAACTGTTGTATTTGCCACTCTCATCATTAGGAAGTCTTTTAATCCTTATGTCATTACTCTTGTTACTTATTTTGAAAATTTTAAGTTTGAAAAGTAATAAGTGGGGGTAGATTTATTTCTTGGTATCTTCCCCTGCCAATTTTATTTCAGATAAATGGGAGCAAAGATGATGTCAAAATTTTAGGTGATTTTTTTTTGGGGTCCCTACAGTACCTGTGCCTGTGTGGAATATTATGGAAAGGCTCTCGAGGCCCTGGTTAAAAATGTAAAAATATTGTGCATTCATGGGAAGATGAAACATAAACGCAATAAGATATTCATGGAGTTTCGTAAACTGCAAAGGTAGGTTTGCATCCTGTAAGATTTCACTCAATCCCAGGAATAGATAAGATACAGAATTTAGAAGTCAGTCATGATGGGAAAGGAACTCTGTGTTACAAGGTCCTGTTCATCCTTGTGTCAATAACTATGTGTCTGGGGTCCATGATGATTTTTTCCAAGCATTATTTAATTGAGATTTAACACCTGCTTGTAGTCAGTTTCATGACAAATGGTAGATAAAGCAGTTTGGTAATTGGTAAGAAAAGGTTTTTACTAAAAAAAACCTAGCTTATACTCTATTTGACCTTTCAGCAGGGAGGTTGCACATCTACTCTGTAAAGGAATGAATATCACATTGTTCCTGTTACTTATTTTCATATGGACCTTTTGTCCTTGATCCACATTTTCTGTGGGAGTTGGATATTTTAACCAATTTTGTGCTGTTGAAGCAATGGAATTTTGTCAGATCCTTGAGATTTTCAGAGGAAAGGCCTCCCCCATCTCTCAAACATAGTGCCTTATTCATTTGTATGACAGGCTCTAAAGATACCATATGTTCAGTCAGATTTCTCTTGGAAGTAGGAAGTATATTTTTGCTATTCAGATTACTTTTTGTCCCATCTTAGGCTCAGTTAATTCTGACAAATGTTCTTAACACAGTTTCTTGTAGAATGAATACTCACTAAGTACAGTTTGGTGTTAATGAAGCTAGTTTTTAATTGTAATTAATACTTCTTTTTTTCAATTTCACAGTGGTATTTTAGTGTGCACTGATGTGATGGCCCGGGGGATAGACATTCCTGAAGTAAATTGGGTTTTGCAGTATGACCCACCTAGCAATGCCAGGTACAACATCATCTTTTGGGTAATGGCTGTGAAAGCATAGTATTTGATGATAATGTTGCTTTTTAAAAAATTGGGATTTATGTCACAAATGATGTAGTGGTTAGAGAGCTGACCTCAATTTATGGAAGCTCAACCCACCAACCACACACACTGACCTCATTTCTAAGAGGGTTGTGAGGACCTATGTGGGCCAAAGAAGTTAGTTTATTGGGGAGTATTCCCTTCATCACTGAACTCACAGTCCGGTCTCTGTCCCTGTCACACATACATAGGCTAGATAATTCTTAATGCTTGCATTTTATTTTCTTTCTACTTTATTCCTTTTTCTACTTTTTCCTTTTTGATTTGATTTTTCTTGTACAACAAGATAATTGCATAAATATTGTATGCATATATTGGATTTAACATATTTTTACTATGTTTAACATATATTAGATTACTTGCCATCGAAGGAATACAAGTTTTTGCAAGGGGTTAATGTTGAAAAATTATCCATGCATATGTTTTGAAAATAAAAAGCTTTAAAAAAAAAAAAAAGTAATTCCCAATGTTGATGCTTATTGTAGGCCATCTCTAAATTAGACTTTAAGCCAGCCCAGGGTTCCTCAGCTAATAAGTGTCAGGTAATTGAACCCAGATTCTCCTTTCTCCAGGACTGCAACCTCTCTTCCCCAGGCTTTGTGGCCTCTATATATATGGGATTTATGGTTTTCCTTTTGACTCATGGGGAAAATGGCCTTTTAGCAGTGTTGCTTATTGTTGTCAGTAACTTTCTCAGATTGATGCACACAAAACATAGAATCCAGTATTGCCAGTTCCCAGAAGGCTTGTTACAGTTGTGTAAAGACCTTGTCTTCCCTTTTTCACCTGATTTAGTTGTGTTCTCTTACCCTCTCTCTGGAGCCCCTCTTGTAACAAAGTTTTAAAAAAAAGGTAAAAATTGAAGCAAATCTGTTGAAAGATGCAGCACAGGGCTGAGTGTTGGCAGTGCCCCTTCCTTCCCCCACAGTCCTTGTCGTTGGGACCGCGGCTGGCCCCTGAGGCCAAATAGCCATCCTTTTCGCTGCCCTTGTGTTCCTAGTCCCGCTCACTGGATCTTATCCCTCTTGTTTGTTCAGCGCTTTCGTGCATCGCTGTGGGCGTACAGCCCGGATTGGCCGGGCTGGCAGCGCCCTGGTGTTCTTGCTTCCCATGGAAGAGTCCTATGTCAATTTCCTTTCCATCAACCAGAAGGTAAGTTGTCTTCCCTCTCCTCCGGCCCTGAGCGGCAGGACAGGTGAGAGGAGTGAGGGAGAGCGGTCAGGGTTGGGAGCTGAGCACTCTGCTCACCAGAGGGTTGATTTTGGCCAAAGCCTTGCCTTAGTCCTGAGGCCTTCAATTCTGTGAAATAAGTGAGTGGGCCCCTTCTGTCCTGAATTTATGGTCTGGAAAAAGCAAAACCTTCAAGAGATTATTGAGACTTCAGGATGATAGAATTAAGCACTGAACTTAGATCTAGAAGATCTGGATTAAAATTCTAGCCCAGACTAAGTTCCATCATCTCAGGCTTAGTTTCCTCATTTGTTAAAACAAGGCAGCAGAATAGTGTGGCCTCTGAGGTCCCTCCAGCTCTGAATCTCTGGTCTGGTTTCCACTGAGATTACAGTTCTTCTTTTGGGAGAATAGGACCCATCCATCAATGACAGTCCCCATACACAATAAGGTAGCTTCCGTACAAAAAAGCAGGGCCCTGGGAGGTTCTTGCTGCCTCAAGGGTCAGGCTTCCTGGAGTGGGAGGTGATGGGCCATTTTGGATGGGCTTTAAAGGGCAAGCAGGGATTTGATAAGCAAGGGTAAGAGTGGGCACAAGGGGACATGCCAAGCAGAGGAGGAGCAGGAGCAAAGAAAGGCAAACTTGGGCAACTCCGGATGGGTGTGGGAGTGTTGAGAACAGAGAATGTCCATAGTGGGAGAGGGAGGCTATTAGGTCATAGAATGTCAGACTTGAAGGATCACCAGATACAGAGCACAAACATGAATTGTCTTTAGACAAGCCCTTTCCAGGTTTCTCGTGTATAATGGGGGGAGCCTTACTTCTTCCAGAGACATAAGGACCTAGATGACCAGCTGGGAAAAACTATTCCAAGAATTGGTTTTATTTAATGATTATGCATTTTAACAGGCCTTTGTTTTGGGGGGTGTTTTTTTGAGGAGGAGAGTAGGAGAGAGAATGAAAAAATGCTTGTTAATTGAAAAAACTCAGTTAAAAAAAGAAAGGAGTGGTTTTATGTACATTAAAAAAATAAAAATAAATAAGGGTTTTGAACTTTCATGTCTTCTTTGGGGAAAGGGTGCTTTATTGGGACACTTTTTGATTCAGGCTCAGTTCTGAAGGCTGTGATTTTGGCAGTGTCCCCTGCAGGAGATGAAGCCGCAGAAAAACCCACCTGACCTTCTCCCCCAGCTGAAGTCAATGGCTCTGGCAGACCGAGCAGTATTTGAAAAAGGGATGAAAGCTTTTGTATCTTGTGTCCAAGCCTATGCAAAGCACGAGTGCAATCTCATCTTCCGATTAAAAGGTGAACTTTTGCCATTTTATTTTTGCTCCCACCTTACACATCTATTTTCCCAAATATTGCTGTTGTGCTATGTTAGTACCCTCATGTTGATATTTTTGGTGTTAGGAAAACATATTCTTGGGTTTCAAGTAGAAATAGCCCACAGCAGTAACAGTAATAATGACAATAGCAGCATTTCTTCAGCACCTATGTTCCGGGCATTGTGCTAGGTGTTTTGCAAATATTATCTCATTTAATCCTCACAACAGTCCTGTGAGGTAAGTGGTGTTATTAGCCCCATTTTACAGTTGAAGAAATTGAGACAGAGGTCAAGTAACTTGTTAAAAGTCATAATTGGTTAGTGTCTGAGGCTGGTGTTGAAATTTCAAGTTTTTCTGACTCCAGGACCAGGACTAGCCATTGCTCCATCAGTTTCTTCATGAAATAAAGTCATTGTCAACTTGATTTCACCTGCAAGTTGAGACTCAGGTTTTAGTAGTTTATTTTTAAAAAGTATTTAAATTTCTTTAAAAACATTAAAATCCAGGGGCAGCTAGGTGGCGCATTGGATAGAGCACAAGCCCTGAAGTCAGGAGGACCTGAGTTCAAATCTGGTCTCAGACACTTAACATTCCCTAGTTGTGTGACCCTGGGCAGGTCATTTAACCCCAATTGCTTCAGCAAAAAGCAAAAAAAAAAAAAAAAACCATTAAAATCCTTGGTTTCATTAATAAAGCTCTGTCAAGGTACAAGGTTTTTTTTCCTTTCATGATTGTGACTAATACTGCTTTTTATTTAGATCTCGATTTTGCTAGTCTTGCCCGAGGTTTTGCCCTATTACGAATGCCCAGGATGCCAGAGCTAAAGGGAAAACAGTTTCCGGATTTTGTGCCTGTTACTATTGATACAGACACTATTGCCTTTAAAGATAAAAATAGAGAGAAACAGAGACAGAAATTTCTAGAGCAACAAAGAAAAGAAAAAAAAGAGAATGAAGGGAGAAAGAAATTTATCAAGAACAAAGCCTGGTCAAAGCAGAAAGCCAAGAAGGAAAAGAAGAAAAAAATGACTGAAAAGAGAAAAAGAGAAGAGGTAGAGTATACAACTTTCTGTTGGTTAAGTCAAATGTCAATTCACCTTTGAATCCCTGAGCAAAATACAAAGTATGCTTGTGATTAATCATTTGGACAGATGTAGGCAAGGGCTTAAAATTCTTCCTTTTACTTTTTACATTTTGGTGACTGGTTTCCGGTAATTGTAATTTTTGTAGTGAGCAAATTAATTATAATGTAGTGCAGATAATTATAATTTTTTGAGGGCATGCACATATAATTTTAAAGCATGAGTCATTGAGATGGATAAGGAACCATACTTCTGTCATCTCAGTAGAGAAAAGGGGTAACTCTGGGGTGTTGGGGAACATGGCATCCACTTTGGTCTGGTTTGGGATTTTAGGTATGTCCATGCCATGACAAACAAGAAGTATCCACAAACCTTTTAAAAAGTACATACGCTATTTGCTTTTACCACACATTTCTGTTTCCAGGCTTTTAACTAATGATCATTGGTTCCTTCTGCTTTCAGGATTTTGATATTGAAGACGAGGACATGCAGGAGCTGCTCAATGATACAAGACTCTTGAAAAAGTTGAAAAAGGGCAAAATGAGTGAAGAAGAGTTTGAGAAGAGATTGTTGGCACATGGCAAAGGCAAGGCCCATCTGGAGGATTTGGGGTCCTCAGATCTGGACGGTGATGACAGCTGACTGAGGACCTTGTGCCCCTACATCAGTGGAGAGCAGTCTAACAAGTTCCAAGAAGGGAGTGGCAAAGGATGGTGAGAGGAAAGGGTCTGGCTCAGGTGGATATTCTTTATGCTTGCCTGAAAGAGGCAAACTGTGAATCACAGACTCAAACATCTCATTTCTGCCTCTGCTTTTTGGGTCTGACTGAGGGGAACAAACAACATTTTTGTGTGTATATAAGAGTTGATATTTATTTTTAAAAGCCATTTTTCTACAGCTTTCTTGCATTTGGTTTAGAAAATAAAGCTAATAGTAAAACACTTGATTGCCAGATATTGTTATCATAGTTTTTCTGTAACCTTTAACTCTGTGGATGTTGCCTCTGGATTCACGTGCTGTGGGGGGTATTACCTGCAGTAATTTTATTTTGAAGGTGAATATTTGAAAAGTTGAAAAGCTGAACCACTTTTCCCAGGGAAAATTACTCCAGAGTATTTTCATTTAGAGAAACCATTTATCTTGACTTCAGTGGTTTCATATGCTATTTCTTAATGTAGCATGATTGTACATTAACAAAGCTAAATATTTCAGTGAGCTTTATGGCTTCTTATTGGAGTTTTATTTACTTGTAACATGTTAAAAGTTGACAATTTTATCCAAAATAACTTTCCTGAGAGTTTAGTACTTTAAACTTAGCACGGAGTTTCTTGACTTGAGGTCTGTAAACTTAAAAAATATTTTGGGTACAGCTAGCTGGCGCAGTGGATAGAGCACAGACTGACTCAGGAGGACCTGAGTTCAAATACTCAGACACTTGACATTTATTAGCTGTATGATGTTGGGCAAGCCACTTAACCCTGACTGATTGATTGACTCACACAAAAATAATTAACTTTTTCACCGATTGATTTGCTTTGTAATTTTGTGTGTATTCTGTGCATTTCAAAATAAGCTGAAGGGGGGTCCTGACACAAAACACCTTAAGAACTCTTTGATTTACAAGAAATTTATATCTTCCCCAGTGATAGAACTCAAGTCTTTATTCCTAGAGGCCTCTTAGATGAAAAAATGAGGAACCAATGCTAGTGGTTCAATTAAAAATTGTTCTTTTTGTACAGCCTTCTTGCCTAGGTTTTTCATGCAGGGGCAGCCCTATGCTATGTCTGTCTACCATATGAAGAAAACTTGGCAACTGGAATTTGGAAGGCGGCCTTCACCAGTCTAACCTGGGCATATATATGTGGAGATGAAAAGATAGTTTGATGCCACCCTGTCTTCAGTTAGTTGGGCTTGAGTTTGTTTTTTATTTGGAGGCATTATTAATATAACAGTACTTAGAGAGGGCTTTTAGGTCTGTAGATTGTTTTACAAATATTGTTTCATTTGAGTTTTATGACACCCCTGAGAGATAGGAACTTTTTACACAGCTTACCTATTAATGATTAATTTGACTTTCTTTGGGAATTTCTTTTACATCCATTTTACAGGTTAGGAAACTGAGGTAGACAGGTTGACTTGAAAAGGATCTACTAAAACAGGTTGAATGAATTTGAACTCTGGTCTTCTGATCCTGGGTCTGGCACCCAACCTCATTCTTACACACAGAGTTCCTGAAATTGTGCTGGGGGCAGGGGCAGAGTCATGTTGAAAGGGACAGGGGATGAAGCCCGTTTGAACATTTCCAATCTAGAAAGTGGTCTGGCTACAGATTAATGCTGCATTTAACTTTCTGGCAGACTGGTGCCAGAACAGATTGCAGAGTAAAGCATTAGAATTAATCAAATGAGATTGAAAGAGAAACACATAAGGCACTTTGTAAAACTTCAAGCACTGTACAAATATTAGCTATTATTAATAATTCTTATATAGAAACCTCAAGTGCAATTTGATTCAAGGGTGAAGGGAAAATACAAGTTTAATTTAGATAGGCCTTGAATAAGCAAAAATAAGTACTTACTTAAGGATTTGCCTATGCATATTTAAACTTTTATTAAAAATATATTTCCAGGATATGAAGACAGTATAAATTCAGCCCTGAATTTCTTCATTTAAAAATTTTAAAAAGGATTGGAGTTTATGATGATGATCTTGGTTTAGACAAGATCTCATGTCTTCAGAATCATCATAATACAGCTATCCCTTCCACACTGCAGGGGTTAGGGTGCGGTGGCCCATTTCCCAGTGATCTGGAAAGTCTGAACTTTTGGCCCTTCCTCCCAACTTAAGAATTCTCAAGTTTTTTTTTCTTTTATAGGGTATTTACAATATCTTATTGCAAAATTTGGGTTAAGTATTTTTGTGTCACCTGCTGACATTTGCAGCTTCTGCAAAACTCCTCCCCCCAATTCCCATTTAATTTTTTATGCTGACCTTGATGGGGAAAATTGTAATGTGGAAGAGATAACTGTATGCTATATGTCTTATGCAGAAAAGCATATATACACATGATTCTTGTTAGATTGAAATAGTCCGTAATGCTTGAAAGTTTTATTTACTTCACTTTGTCTTGAGTCACCCTGTGCTTTTGGTAAACTTGATGGTCAGAGAGGAATGGAAGCTAGAGGTAAAGCTTGATGAGTTCATCACTGACGGCTGAGGGCGTCAGCACCCCAAGGTCTGTGAACAATAATGTGATTAAGGAAGGCGGGGTGTAGTCAATCCAGGGGTGTTCTTCTTTGAGATCTTGTCCAGTCCCAACAGACTTTAGTGTGGCTGCTTTGTACTGGGGAAGGAAAAATACATTAACTGGGACAAAGGAAATGGAAACCATGGTTCTTCCTGCTGTATTGCTACATATTAATTCACTCAATCTTTGTTCAACAATCACTAAGCCCAAAACTTGGTGTTGGAAGAAATCAGCGGCTCTCTCCAAGCTCCCCAGTGGTAGCTACTGAGTAAAGCCAGGATCTCCGCTATGGGATCATGAAGGGAAGCTAGTGTGTCTGTTACCCCCTTTTATTATATCAACCAGCTGCATGAAGGTCTGGACCCCTTGGCAAGCCTTGGTGGACTGCCCCTTCTCCATGCCATCTGTTTGTCCTTCCCTAGCTCAGGATCTTACTGCCATTCAATCATGCATGGCCTCCAGTTTTCCAGCCTCCAGCCTCTTCTCTCCAACCTGCCCACACAACTGCTAGAAGGATATTCTTAAGAAACAGCTGAGAGAATGTTCCTCCTGCTCCTAGCATTCAACACAAACTATAGTCTGGCATTTAAAGCGTTCCTGCCCTCCCTGCCAGTTTTATTTCATCTTGGACCCTTCAGTCTGACAGTCACCACGGCTGGGGGGCTGCTCCCCTCACAGAACACTCCTTTCTCCTTGTGGCCCACTGGGCCTAGAACTCTTCGTGTCTTAACCACACCCTCCCCTCCCAGCCTGTCCCCCCATTCTTGGTGCTCTATCCCCCTAGTAAATGGTAATTATGAGAGGGGGTGCTCAAGTTTTTTGTAATGCCTTGCAAACCACAGGCTCTTTCACAATTCTCCCTGAATTGAGTTGATATGCTTGGTGGGGATTTAAAATGTCAAAAATATGTAAAGTTATAGGTGATTTTCAATTTTAAAAAATGTGAACATGTTTGTCTCTGTGGGGTTAATTCAACTAAGAGAATTTCAGACATAGCCTTTCTTACGTGTAAATAAAATCTCTTACCTTAAATTTATCGGGCACATCTTGCTGATTTAGAGGAAAGAGTCGGACAAACTTGAAACTTTCTGCCACGACGTAGAAGGGCTTGTTCTGTGCCTTGGCACACACGGCTGCCTGGTTGGTACCGATCTGTGGTGCGAGAAGAGGAAGCTTTTTAACCTCAGACTTAAGAATTCCTGTACAACGTGGGTGCCAAGAGAATATGGGGCCCGGATTGTAAGGGATTTTGTCAAAAGACAAACGGTCTCCTTAAACCCTTCCCTTAGAAATCAAGTGATAAAACAGAGAAGGTACAAGATGTTCTGTTTGCCCTCTACAGACTTTATCAAAGAGGCCCAATGAAGCAAGTTCAACAGAAGTCTGTCTCATCCGCTTTTTATTTTAATGGCATCCACTGGGATGAACTGCTCCATAAATAAGCATCCGCATAAATACAAACTATGCCCTTAAATGAGTCCAGGAATATTTCTGGTACTAAATTAAATAATCATCTCTTCTCAACTTTGTCTTAGTTATGTTGAGAACAAGTAGAAATGTGTTCTTTTCCCTACTGACTACATGAAGAAAATATTACCAGAAACAAAAAGAAATCGTGAGGAACAGGATGGCAAGATATTTGGGTGGAGTTAAGACTCAGTATCATGGTCAGGAATATTTCAAAGAGCCTCCTAGCAGCCCTGCATTGGAGACTTGCTCCTTTCTAAGTGCCCCCAGGTTCTGCTGCTTCCAGCACTGAAGAAGTGCTTGGGCCTGACTCTCTATAACCTCATTTGAGAGTTTTCTTGGCAAAGTAGTTTGCCATTTCCTTCTCTAGCCCATTTCACAGATGAGGAAACAAAGGCAAACAGGATTAAGTGACTTTTCCAAAGACACTGCTAATAAGTATCTGAGGCCAGATTTGAACTCACAAGTGGAGTCTTTCTGACTTTAAGCCCGTTTCATTGTGCCACCTAACTACACATAATCGATAAATACCTTGTTAATAATGCCGCCATTTTCAACAACTCCTTCTGCACCAACTATCACGAGATCCACTTTTTCCATGATGTAACTAAGAGGATAAAGAAACGTCCTTATGACACCATGATCACCAATCCTCTGCCCCTCTTATGTACTTCCAACCTGGCCAAATGGGAATTCTGATCATGTGTGACAACAGTCACCTTCCCCTTTCTCTGAACTTGACTTTCTGGAGAATTTGGAGCAAGCAACAAGATTAATCTTGCAATCTGAGCTCTGATAGAACTCTGTGATTGGAACTGAGATTTTATTCATATGAGGACTCCCAGGTGAGGAAATTCCCTCCACTAAAGCAGGCTGACACTCTTCTGCGACTTAGTCTTAGAGCTGCCTAAACTCCCCGTCAGGTCAAGTGACCTGAGGTGACCTAGCCAGGTTGAGCCAGAGGCTCAATATATCAACTGTACATGCAACAAGTCTTGCAAAACATATCCATAATTTTTTCAGACTCATACTTTCTGTAACTAAATTAGCTGTGCTCTTCACAATGGATGCTTCTGAAAATATTTCTAATTTCCTTACTCATCTGAAAATGGGTCTGTCAAGAAATTAGCAACCATGCTTAATTTCCTTCAGGGTATCTGCCTGACCTATAAGCCCCTGACCTATAAGGAATAAATTATCTAACTTGGCAGAAATGGTGGTCCCAGGTTCCAGTGATGCTATATCCTAGCACAAAGGGGCAGGCCTTCAGTCACTGCTGAAATCTTAATCTCAAGGACATTCTCAAGTTCTCTCCCCTCCACCCCATTTGTGTATATGACCTTTATTTCCTGCCCTTAAAATGCCCCACTTTAGCAATCATATTAGCAAATCATGCCTGCTTCCCCTAGTGAGCCACAGTCCTAGACTGAGTAAATCACCAGTTCCAAGCTGACGCGGGCTTTGCTAATCTCATGTAGCCATTAGTCAAGAATTGGCAGACTACTAATTGGAAGTTTACAAATTGTCCAACCTTCAATTTACAACAGTGTTTCAAGCCAGTCTTCTAAAGGAGAAAAATAAAAACATGGGTGTAACCTAGGAAATGAGCAAACTCACCCAACAGCAGCATCTAAAATCACAGTGACTGGCACATTTAAACTGCTGAGAGCCTTTGCCATTTTCTTCCTGCAAATAAAATTCCAGAAGGGTTAGGAAATGCCTTTGAAAAGTAATGTGTTGTTTAACCTATATTGCATTGCTTGCTATCTAGGGGAAAGGGGAGGGAAGGGAGAAGAATTTGGAACACAGTTTTGCAGGGGTGAACGTTGAGAACTGTCTTGAAAAATTATATTATTATAAAAAAAAGATTCAAAAAAATTGTAAACTGATATTTAGAGTTAGAGTATAAATGCTCCCCAAATAATTTTCAAAAACAAAATTGAAAATCTCTACTAGTATGAAGAAAAGGAAAAACTTTACAATAAGTTGATTCAACTATGATGTTTTTATTTCTGCAATTTAAAAAAAAAAGTAATATGTGTCTGTAGTGTGGGACTCAGCTAACACTGCTATGTGGGTAAATGGCAGATTAAATTTTTATCTCTAACAATTTACCAGATTAACCACAGGGTTTGTTTAAAATCAGCATATATGAAATTAAATTTTCTATTACCAAAACAGTTTACATCATTGTTCATAGTGAGTTTCAATAAGAATAAGTGTAATAGAACAAGCTGTGGTATATAAATCTGATCGACTATTATTGCTCTGTGATGAATATTCAGAGGAACATGACACAGAACTGATGTGGAGTGAGAAAGCAGGCCCAAAGAAACTAACCTTACACAGTGATTGCAACAATATAAATAAAGATAGCACTTAAGGGGCAACAAAAATTAGGTCAAGTACACAGACTGTACTTTTTTTTTTTTTAACAACTAAAATGGACATCCTTTCTGCTAACAATCACTTAAACTAAAAAAGGGAGAAGTGATATGGATTGTCATTTGCAATTATTCCGTTAGGTAATGGGTTCTGACCCTTTAATAAGGTGGGAGGCCAAAGTTGATATTTATCAGAAAGTGATTAATATATCAAAAGAAAATGAATTAATGAAAAATAAAGAGCAACAGAAGATGGTTTTGGTTGTCAAAAAAGAAGATGGCTTTACTTTCTCCACCACAGCTTACTATTTCTTGGCTACTTGCAAAGCAACCTTGGGGTAATTCTCAGGCCACACCTCAATGCCCCATTCTTTGCTCCCTGTGCATCCTGGTTATCAAGGGGCTCTGCCTGGCCACACAATATTTGGTTCACTCCTGACAATGACAGACTAGAAAGATACTTGCCCAGATAAGTCAGGCTGGGACTCGGTGATATACACGCTGAAGCGTTTCTTGGCTGCGGCTGCTTTCTCCAGGACTCTGAGCACTACTCGTGAGTAGGCGTGAGTTAATATCCGCTATCAAATGGAGAGAATTTAGTGCCTAATTTCATCTTTTAATTGAAGAAGTTAAATGAAGTAAGTTATACAAAATTGGTCATGTTGCCTCATCATATTCTAAATGTAATCTGCATTCTACTCGCTATAATAGTATAATAGGTCAGAATTTTGACACTTCTCAATAAATATTACTATTCCCAAATCAGCCTTGTGTGTAAAGTATGTCTGAAAGGTGACATCTCAGGCTTTAGGGATGGGGAAGGGGAGGGAGGAGCAGGAAGGTGTGGAAAAGACCCTACAACTCACAGAAATATTTTGTGGATATCCTCCCTCCCTGTCCCATTCCCTTCAGAAGTGGGGCAGTGGGTAGAGTAGAAAGAACCTAAGATTTATAGCTCAAGTTCTGGTTTCAAAACTCTGACATCTGTGTGACCATGAACAAATCACCTGACTCAGTTTTCTGTCTGTAAAAGTTGTTCTAGATTAGAGGAGTCACTTGGGAGGAATCAGATAAAAATATAATTGGGAAATACTTAATGAAAACTAGAATATAGTATAACATAGATAAGTTTAATTTGAGGTTTTTTATGCCAATATGCTTTCTCTGCATTTGATGTTACTAATCTGGAGGACCATTGACGTCCTTTCTATCTCTATATGTGACTCCATAGCTCGCATGGAGGGCGCGTCCTTTTCTCTAAACACAGATCTTCTAGATCTATGAGCCTAAGAATCTGGACCCGGGCGAGCCTGGAACTGAATCCCAGATCTACCTCTTACTTTGGATGATCTTGACTAAGTGCTTTTCCTCTCTGAGTCTTAGGGTTCTCAATTTGTTAAATGTGGGAGTTGGTCCAGATGACTGCTAAGGGTCCCAATAACTCTAATTCTGATCCAGGAATCCATGCTGGGCCTGCCACTGTTCACTGAACTCCTTGGTCCACCTTTGCTTGGTATCATTGGGCCTCTCAGAAAATGAAAGATGAACAACAACATATGATGAGTTTTCATATTTTAATTTAAGGAGTTAAATTAAAGAGGCCCTTTTACAAAGGTGATGAGGCTGACAGGGCTCCAGACCTCTGTACCCCTAGCATCATGCCATATACACAACAGGAATTTATAAATGGGTGTTGAATTAAACAACCACTTATTAAGCACCAATGAGATGCAAAATGTTGTGTCAGGAGCCAGGGACATATGTAAGGACAAAAATGAAATGTTCCCTTCCTTGGAGGAGGAAGGGACAGAAATTTTACTGGAGTGCATTATTAAACTAGAGCACACTAGCATACAGACATATGAGTAACTATACTCAAATGAATTAAACAAATGAAAGGCTTACATAATTCAACATGACTGTGTTTGTTTGCTGGAAAAGATCCTCTGTTTTACTGGTCAGGTAGAAATGATGTACAAGTAGACCATGGCCTTTAAATTGTTTCAGAAGTAACTAGTGTACCTCAAAGGGAATAAACTCAGTGATATTTATGGGGGGGGGGGGGAAATAAGCAATTAGGCAACCAGTATGTTCACATTTGACAATAAGGATGTACGCTGACTGAAAGAGGCACCATAAAAGTTTGATTATCCTAGCAAGAGACCAGTTTAAATTGCTACTCATGAGTTATTATGTCATTTTCTCCGATGTAGCACTGATGATTCATGATTGTACTTACAGCTCCGTCTTTGATGAAAGTATGGCATAGGTCTGCAATTTTACTTCTGGATAGTGAGATCCTCCTGAGAAAGAGCTCTCCTCGCTCAATCATGATCTTTTTACACTTTAAGTAATCCTAGAAAAAGGGAAAGAGAAATCTAGGTATGGACTGTACACAGCCACGTGGAGAAGCACAAAAAGGGTCTCAAAAGTACATGAGCTTACGGAGTACTCCAGCGATGTGAGACTGATGAATCGAAGGAAGAGCTCTCCACCCGAGGAGACGGCCACAGAAGAATCTACACTGCACAGGATTTTAATGGCATTTTTGAGGTTTGCTCTCAAACCCTGAATTGTCTCTCCTGCAAGGTTCAATAGTAGAATAAACAGTGGGTCTTGGATACTGCCCCATCTCTCTCTCTTATAGGACAATTATGCCTATTTTATAAATAAAACTCTTTGGGATAGAAAGGGATTTCTTAGTTCACAGCTTCCTCCAAATCCTAGGATTTAGGGTTGGAAAGAACTTTCAAAGGCATCTACTCTCTTAGTATATAAAGGAGGAAGCTGAAAGCCAGAGAGGAAGCAACATTCCCAATTAACTCAATCCCTCAGAGTGTTCTAGCCACTATAACCTGCTGCTTTTACTATGCAAAATATCACAACATGCCTGTTATTGGAACATCATGGAGTATTAAGTTGAAGAGATTACTAAAAGGGTGAACCTGTTTTATATATCTGACAATAAAAATCTGTTCTGCTAGCACAATGATTTGAATCAACTATATTTTGGAACAGGAAGTTCTAATGAATTCAAAGTATTTCTCCATTCTGTAAAAGGGCTCTCTGAACATTACTCTGGGAAAGATTATACATTCTATTTAAAGAAAAAAAAATAGTCAAGTTAATCTCTAGTGCACAGCAGGTGTTTAATCAGTGACTGTTGGCTAATTACAATCAGAAATTGGGTCAGAACTTAAGAAAATAACAGCTGGGAGTGAAGGGGCTTGTGGCTATGCAGACACATAGACATATAAGGCTTTCCTAGATTTTTTTTTTTTTAGAGTTTCAGAAACTGCTGACTGAGATCTTCTTACCTTTGTCTCTCTTTAAAAACTCAAGCAAGGTGCGGATGGCAGCCACAGCAGAGGCCACATCAGGATCTTCTTTCATTTGGGAATTAAAGTACTCGATCAACTCTAGAAAGGAGAGACACACAAGAAGAAATTTGTGGGGTTTCATTAGACAAGATGAATCATTTCCAGAATAACCCTGAGGAAGCTATGATGTCTGGGGACCATCAGTCCCTAGGGTGAGTTATACCACAGAGTGAGAGATGAGAAAATAGAACCCCTCATTTTACAGATGGAAGCCCAGAGGAAGAATAGTGTTAAAGCCAAGAGAGGACCTGAATTTAAAACCTCTGACTCCAAAGCCAGAGCAGCAACTAGGCTAATGCAAAGAACTATGTAGCCAGCAGGTCAAGAAGTACGTGTTAAATGGCTACTATGTACCAGGGCACTGTGCTAAGCTGGGGACATAAGGAGGGAAAAGGCAGTCCCCATGCTCCTGGAGCTCCCAGGTGTGGGACAAACAGATGTGGACAAACAAGCTGTAGTCCAGATAAACTGGAGAAAATCAACAGGGGGAAGGCACAGGCATTAAGCGAACAGGAAAGGTTTCTTGCAGAAGAAGCAGAGATGAAAAATACATAAATATATACACACATGCATATATGTTTACATACACATATATGCATGCATGCATATATACACACTATACACACACATATACAGTAAGAAAATGGGAAAGACTGCAGGAACAAAGATGGAAAACACACACATATATACTCATACACATGCATATAGAGACACACACACATGTACATACACACATAGTGAAGGAACAGGAAAGGTTTCCTGCATAAGGAGCAGAGATGAAAAATACATATATACACACATGTGTATATGTGTTTGCATATACACACATGCATGCATATATACACACTATACACAGTAAGAAAATGGGAAAGATTGCAGAAGGAGCAAAGATGGAAAACACATACACATATACACATGCATATGTATGGAGACACACACATGTACATGCACAATGTGTACATATACACATAGTGAGGGAACAGGAAAGGTTTCCTGCATAAGGAGCAGAGATGAAAAATACATATATACACACACATACAGTAAGGGAACGAGAAACATACATACATGCATGCATATATACACACAGTAAGGGAACAAGAAAGGTTTCTTACTGAAGGAGCAGAGATGAAAAATAGATACATATATGTATACACACAAATACACATATATGTATATACATACATAAGTGTATACACACAGTAAAGGAACTGGAAAGGTTTCGCGCAGAACGGGCAGAGATGAAAACTACATACATATATACATACACACAAGTTTATGCACATATTGCAGTGCACACATATATATGCCCACGTACACGTTTACACACCCATACACACGTGTAGCGCATGGAAGGGAATTAATGGGATCCCTGTTTTCGAGCTGGAAGGGTCCTCCGAGGCCACCCCGTCCACCCCCTCCGAGGCACGGGGGCCCCGAATACAGAGACGAGAGAGCTTCAGAGCCACTTGGTCCAACCTCTTCATTTTATAAAAAAAGAAACTGAGGCTCAGGGAGGTTAGGCTTGATCCTCCAACTCCAAATCTGGAGTTCTTTCCTTTCTACGAGGGGGTAAAGGGTCCGAGGCGGAATTTGCACGCAGGTCCTCCGGTTCCCAAGTCCAGCCGCCTCCCCGCCTGCTCGGGGAGTCCCGGGTCCGAGCCCGCCCCACATTACCTGTGTCGTTCATGGCGCCTCAACTCCAGCGAGAAGCGCGACACGGCCGGGTAGCCGTTCGCGCCTCCACGAACCTCTCTCCGGCGAGCGGCCGTAGGGACTGACAGCCCAGCTCCAGGCACGCGCGACCGGCCCACAGACGGGCCGGGACCAATTTCCCAGCAGCCTCACGCGTACGGCGGCCGGCCGAGACCAAACCTCTTCCGTCGGGTTGCGCCTGCGCAGGTATTTAGGGTAGGTACGGTGGCCACTCGGATCCCGTCCCTTTCAGCTGCCGCGCCAACGGCTCACCATGATTTCCGAAGGTGAGAGCATCTTGGGGTGCCCTGGGCAGGGTTGGCCTCCTACGAGACCATCGATCCCCCGGGCTGGGCTACGGGGCCGCGGCGGGGAGGGCGTCTTCAAGCTTGGGTCCGGGCGGCACCCCCCGGACTGGAGTGGAGTCCTGGGTGCAAATGCCGCCTCTCAGTACTCAGCTAGCTAGCTAGAGGACTTTGGGCAACACCTTCCCCCCTCCCCCCCCACCCGCGGGTCTCAGTTGCTCCGGCTTCCAACCCTACATCTGACGTCTCCTAGACCGGAGACTCCCCGCGTTTCTCATGTTCTCGACCCTTGGTCAACCTCCCCCAGAACCGAACTGTGTAAATGCGCAAGATAAAGTCCCCAACCCTCAAACGACTAAAGTCGTTATCAAAGTGTTTTTTAAAACGAAATTAAAAACCTTTGACCCAAAGGACCCCGGGACTAGTTGTTCTCAGAAGGTCCCTTCTAGGTCTAGCTGGTGAGTTGTCCTTCGGTCTGAAGAGGATTAAATAACATGTCAGAGTGGGTTACAGTGTGTCCGACTCCAGGACGAACTCGGAGTGCCCTGTCACAGGGCAGGTACCCGTAACATTTGGGGTGGATTCTCTTTGAGTTTCTTCTGAGCTAATAATGCTTTGCGCATAGAGCACAGCACTTTCTCTGGTGAGGGCACGCCATGCTGGGCGGTCCTGTGCCAGGGTCCCCCAGATCATACAATCGATCCTAAAGTTCTTCAGAGAGACCTTGAGAGTGTCCCTGTAGCGCTTTTTCCGACCTTCTTGTGAATGCTCCATAAAATAATCTTTTTGGCAAGTCTTCCTTTGGCGGTGTCTTTTAATTCCTGCTAATTGGATTTAAATGATGCCCCTGTCATCACTGCCCAGGGGCAGGACAGAGTCAAGACAACTGATACTGACTGAAGATACAGTGGTCTAAGCAGACACCAGCTTCAGCTACCTTCATGGCCCATGGAACAAATTGTTCTCATCTACCCATCCCACTAAAGGAAGCCATGCTTGGGGTAGGCACCTAACTCACGGTAGTTTTTGAGACCCCTTGGTTACCCTCCTCTTGGTTTAGAATGTCTGGCTTTCAGAAGGTATGGCTGTATATGCTGCAACTTCTTGGAGCCACAGGTAGAAGTGGATGGTGGTTACTAAAGGTCTTTGCCCCTTAGACTTCTCAGGACTTCCCACCTCCACTACCCCTCAGTGATCCTCACCCTCTATATGTATATCGTTTGTACCGCCGTGTTTCTCCGTTAGATGGAAGCTCCCTGAGGTCAGAAACTGGTTTTTTTTGTTTTGTTTTGTTTTGGTTTTTTTGTTTTGTTGTTGTTGTTTTAATTTTAAATGTATTTGTTTTTAGTTTTCAACATTCATTTTTCAATAATACTTCATTTTTCCCAAATATATGTAAAGACAGTTTTCAACATAAATTTTTGTAAGATTTTGAATTCCAATTTCTTTCTTCCTCTTTCCCTTCCTTTTCTCCTCCCCAAGACAGTAAGCAGTCTGACATAGGTTATATATGCATATATATATGTGTTTGCATAATTGTCATTTTGTGAAAGAAAAGTCAAGACAAAAGGGAAAAATCATGAAAAAGAAATAACAAAAAAAGATGAAATGTGTGCTTCAATTGCTGTTCAGTCTCCATTGTTCTCTCTCTGGATGAGGATCATATTTTCCTCCCAAGCCTAGTGGAATTGCCTTGGATCATTGTATTGCTGATAAGAGCTAAGGCTATCATAGTTGATCATCATACAGTCTTATTTTTGCTGTGTACAGTGTTCTCCTGGTTCTGCTTATTTTACTCAGCATTGGTTTTGCTCACTTTACTCAGCATCAGTTCTTAAAAATCTTTCCAGACTTTAATGAAATTTGCCTGCCCATCACTTCTTATAGAACAGTAATATTCCATTGTTTTCATTTTTAGCCATTTCCCAATTGATGGATATCCATTCAGTTTCCAATTCCTTGTTATCACAAAAACACAGGTGCTACAAATATTTTTGCACATGTGGGACCTCTTTTATGATCACTTTGGGATACAGTGCTGGATCAAAGGGTAGACACAATATTTGGAAGAAATAACAAGTTGTATATGTAGATTTACAGTTTCATGTGCAATCATCATTTTTATTGTACTGCATTATAGAAATACTTATTTTATGCTGTAAATTGAAAATGAAATACATTTTGTAATATACACACAAAAGAAAAAAAAAAAAGATATGCAGTTTTATAGCCCTTTGAGTATAGTTCCAAATTGTTCTCCAGAATGAAGAGTTCACAACTCCACCAAAATACATTAGTGTCCCAGTTTTCCCACATCTCCTCCAATTTTTATCATTTTCTTGTCATCTTAGCCAGACTAAAGGTGTGAAGTAAATTGTATTTCCCTAATCAATAGTGATTTGGAGCATTTTTTTCATGTGATTATAGAGAGCAGCCCTTTTTGTAGTGGCAAGAAACTGGAAGCTGAATGGATGCCCATCAATTGGAAAATGGCTGAATAAATTATGGTATATGAATGTCATGGAATATTATTGTTGTGTAAGAAATGACCAGCAGGGTGATTTCAGAGAGGCCTGGAGAGACTTGCATGAACTGATGCTGAGTGAAATCAGCAGAACCAGGAGATCATTATACATGGCAACAACAAGACTATATGATGGTCCAGCAAGCATCATATGTAATAAAGATAAACTAGAACCATTCCCAATAAGATCAGGAGTGAAACAAGGCTGCCCACTGTCACCATTACTATTTAATATTGTATTAGAAATGTTAGCTTTGGCAATAAGAGAAGAAAAAGAGATAAAAGGAATTAGAGTAGGTAATGAAGAAACCAAATTATCACTCTTTGCAGATGACATGATGGTATACTTAACATTTATTTATTTACTTATTTATTTTTGCTGAGGCAATTGGGGTTAAGTGACTTGCCCAGGGTCACACAGCCAGGGAATGTTAAGTGTCTGAGATCAGATTTGAACTCAGGTCCTCCTGACTTCAGGGCTGGTGCTCTATCCACTGTGCCACCTAGCTGCCCCCATGATGGTATACTTAGAGAACCCTAGAGACTCAACTAAAAAACTACTAGAAACAATTTACAACTTTAGTAAAGTTGCAGGATTCAAAATAAATCCACATAAATCATCAGCATTCTTATATATTACTAACAAAGTTCAGCAGCAAGAGATAGAAAAAGAAATTCCATTCAGAATAACAGATGATAGCATAAAATATTTGGGAATCTATTTGCCAAGAGAATGTCAGAAACTATACAAACTAAACTACAAAACACTTTCCACACAAATAAAATCAGACCTAGTCAATTGGAAAAACATTAAGTGCTCATGGGTAGGCCGAACAAATATAATAAAAATGACAATACTACCCAAACTAATTTATTTATTTAGTGCCATACCAATCAAACTCCCAAGAAATTATTTTATAGACCTAGAAAAAATAGTAGCAAAGTTCATTTGGAAGAACAAAAGGTCAAGAATTTCAAGGGAATTAATGAAAAAAAAAGACAGATGAAGGTGGCCTTGCTGTACCAGATCTAAAACTATATTATAAAGCAGCGGTCATCAAAACCATTTGGTACTGGCTGAGAAATAGAGCAGTCAATCAGTGGCATAGGATAGGATATCAGGACAAGCTAGGTAATAATGTTAGCAATTTAGTGTTTGATAAACCCAAGGACCCCAGCTTTTGGGATAAGTACTCACTATTCAGCAAAAACTGCTGGGAAAATTGGAAACTAATGTGGAAGAAATTAAGGCAGGACCCACACCTAACACCGCACACCAAGATAAGATCTAAATGGATTCATGATCTAGATATAAAGAGTGATATTATAACCAAATTAGAGGAACATAGGATAGTTTACCTCTCAGACCTGTGGAGATGGAATAAATTTATGTCCAAAGAAGATCTGGAACTCTTAATTGAACACCAGATAGATAATTTTGATTATATTAAGTTAAAAAGTTTCTGTACAAACAAAACTAATGCAGACAAGATTAGGAGGGAAGCATCAAATTGGGAAATCATCTTTACATTTAAGGGTTCTGATAAAGGTGTCATCTCTAAGATATATAGAGAATTGTCTCATATTTATAAGAATTCAAGCCATTCTCCAAATGATAAATGGTCAAAGGATATGAACAGACAATTTTCAGATGAGGAAATTAAAACTATTTATAATCATATGAAAAGATGCTCCAAATCACTATTGATCAGAGAAATGCAAATTAAGACAACTCTGAGGTACCACTACACACCTGTCAGATTGGCTAAAATGACAGGAAAAGATAAAGATAAATGTTGGAGGGGATGTGGGAAGACTGGGACACTGATGCATTGTTGGTGGACCTGTGAACGGATCCAGCCATTCTGGAGAGCAATTTGGAGCTATGCTCAAAAAGTTATCAAACTATGCATACCCTTTGACCCAACAGTATTTCTATTGGGCTTATATCCCAAAGAAATCATAAGAGAAAGAAAGGGTCCCACATGTGCAAGAATGTTTGTGGCAGCTCTTTTTGTAGTGGCTAGAAACTGAAAGCTGAATGGATGCCCATCAATTGGAGAGTGGCTGAATAAATTATGGTTTATGAATGTTATGTAATATTATTGTTCTGTAAGAAACGACCAGCAGGACGATTTCAGAGAGGCCTGGAGAGACTTGCATGAACTAATGCTCAGTGAAGTGAGCAGAACCAAGAGATCATTATTCACGGCAACAACAATACTATATGAGGATCAGTTCTAATGGACATCACTCTCTTCAACAGTGAAATGCTTCAAACCAGTTCCAATTGTTCGGTGAAGAGAGCCATATACACCCAGAGAGAGGGATATGAAATGTGGACCACAACATAACATTTTCATGTTCTCTATTGAGGTTTGCTTGCATTGTATTTCCTTTATCAGATTATTCTTTCTTGTAGATATGATTTCTCCTGCACAAAAAATGATGCAATAACTATACATATATTTGATTTCTTAAGTATTCTAACATAATTATCATGTAGTGGATATCCTGCCATCTAGGGGAGGGGTGGGGAGTAGGGTGGAAAAATTTGTAACAGAAAGCTTTGTAAGGGTTAATGTTTAGGAATTACCCATACATATGTTTTGCAAATAAAAAGTATTAATAAAAAAAAAAGACTATATGATGATCAATTCTAATGGACATGGTTCTCTTCAACAATGATTTTATTCAAACCAGTTCCTATTGTTCAGTGATGAAGAAAGCCAGAGAGAGACCTGTGGAAACTGAGTGTGGACCACAACATAGCATTTTAATGCCTTCTGTTGATGTTTGCTTGGATTTTTTTTTTTTTCTTTCTCTTTCTAGATCTGATTTTTCTTGTGCTGCAAGATAATTGTATAGATATTTATACATATATTTTAACATATTTAGCATGTATCACACTACCTGCTATCATGGGGAGGGGGTGGGGGGAAGGAGGAAAAAATTTGGAACAGAAAGTTTTGCAAGGGTCAATGTTGAAAAATTACTCATATGTTCTGTTAAAAAAAACTTTAATTAAAAAATGAGGCCTTTATCAGGAACACTTGTCTATAAAAATGGTTTTCCAACTTTCTGCTTCCTTTTTCATTTTTATTGCATTGGTTTTGTTGTTGTTTTCTTTTCTTTTTGTATCCGTGCTGTGGATAGTGTGGCACTTAAAAATTTCATAAATGCTTATTGATTCTATGAGGTGGAATAATGACCTCTAAGGTCCTTTGCAGCATAGGCTCTAGGGTGATGAATGAATAAATGAAAAAAGCACTTTATCAAACATTTACTGTGTGCCAAGGATAAAAAGATAAACAAATTTCCATGTAATTGGAAAAAGAATACTATTAAGTTAAAAAAAAAAAAGATAAGCAAAGAGGACAGTCATGGCCCAGTTGGAGTCAGGAAGAGAGAGCTGGAGTTCACAAACCTCAGACACTAGCTGGGTGACTTTGGGCAAGTCATGTTATCTCTCAATCTTGTGTTCTTCATCTATAATGTTGAGGTTGGGAAGCAGGACCCCAAAAGTCCCAGACTGTTGTCACGAGGTGTCTCAAAAGAATTTGCAAGCTTGAACCCATCTCCTAGTCAAGGGGCAAAGTTTATTAAAAGTAATGATAATGCCATTACAAAGTGGACTGAATTATAAGGGAATTCAGTTAGGAAACAGAACCAAGGAGTGTTGTTTTATCCAGCCTCTGCCATAGATATGCTCATTCTATGGCTCAAGGTAGGAAGGAGTAGTATCTGGAAGGAGTGGTTCTCAATTGACCAGATTATTACTTAACAAGATTACCAGTCTGCAGTAAATTGGAGTGATCTTATTCACTATTGTCTCAGGAGTTTGATATGTGGGAGTTTCCTGAGGCCAGAAGCTGTTTGACTAAGGAGTGATCAGAATCAGATCCATTGGGTGTGTGTTTCCTGAGGCAGACTCCAAAATTAGGAGATTTAGGGCTACTGACTGACTGCCCCCCCAGGTCAGGGGACCTCAAAATTGTATTATATCAGTAACATGGGGCTAACAATAGCACCTATTTCCCAGATTTATTGTGAGAAATCAAATGAGATAATAATAAAGCAAATTGGGGACAATAACAGCACATATAGTAGGCAGCCTGATGCACAGTGGAGAGAACTCTGGGCCTGGAGTCAGGAAGACTCATCTGGCTTGAGATACTTACCAGTTGTGTGATCTTAGGCAAGTCACTTATTCCCATTTGCTTCTGCTCTGGAGTCACAGGACCTGGGGAATTAGACTAGATAACCTGTACTTATTTTCCAACTCTACATCTTTTATGCATTTATGGGTGGGGGAAGGTCATGCTTGGCTACTCTGCAGCTCATATGAGAAGGATCTGAGGGTCTTAGCATATTTGAAAGACCTAGGGGCAGCTAGGTCATGCAGTGGAGAGAGCACAGACCTTAGAGCACCTGTGTTCAAATTTGACCTCTGACATTTGACACATATTTGACATGTGTGGCCCTGGGCATGTCACTTAACCCAATTGCTTCGACAAAAGAAAAAAAAAAAAAGATTTAGGCAATTGTGCATTGAATTGAGGTAGCTGTTGGTATTACATGGAGACCAAGCCACAGCTAAGGCCCTTGGTGTTCAGGCCTGCTGAAGTGATGCTCTGGAATCAGACTACATCCGGAGCACTGAGCACTACAGTTTAGGGAGGACCTTGGGTGCTACAGTCAGTCCCTTCTAACTCTGGAATTCTGTGAAGTCATTCAGTGGCAACTTCCTTCAGGTTTGCAAAGTAGTAGCCCCTGAGGAAGCTTCTTGAGGCATCATTCCCTTGTTAAAGTGACATGCTTACAGTCATGTCGGTCAGATAGGTGTAAGAGGCAGGATGGAAACTCTTATCTCCAAGCCCAGCTCTCCATCCATCATACCACCTTTATTGTGCAAAAGTCAGTGTGTCTATGCATCGAATTGTTTGCTATCTCAAAGAGCAGCAATGGAAGAAGAGAGGGAGAGAATTTGGAATTCAGAATTTTAAAAAAGAATGTTAAAAATTTGAATTGAAAAAAATATCTTTTAAAAACTGTGAAGATCAGTAGTTCTTTGCCCTCAAGAAATTTACATTCTGCTCTGAAGAACGTGACACATAATGCTTTATATGACTTCACCTGTATAATGGGCATTATGTTTCTTGCTTTTCCTAGTGAGTCAGAGAAGGACTGGAGGAGAGAAGAACTTAGATCAATTTTTTTTTTATTAAAGCTTTTTATTTGCAAAACATATGCATGGGTAATTTTTCAACATTGATCCTTGCAAAGCTATCTGTTACAAATTTTTCCCTCCTTTCCCCCACCCCCTAACCTAGATGGCAGGAAGTCTAATACATGTTTATTATGTTAAAATACTTGACAAAATCCACTATATGTATACGTATTTATACACTTTTCTTGCTGTACAAGAAAAATCAGATCTACAAGAAAAAAAACCTGAGAAGGAAAACAAAATGCAAACATCAACAGAAAGTGTGAAAATGCTATATTGTGGTCCATATTCAGTTCCCACAGGCTTCTCCTGGGTGTATATGGTTTTTTTCATCACTGAACTACTGGAACTGGTTTGAAATATCTCATTGTTGAAGAGAACCATGTCCATCAGAATTGATCATTGTATAGTCTTATTGCCGTGTATAATGATCTCCTGGTTCTGCTTATTTCACTCAGCATCAGTTCATGCAAATCTCTCTAGGCCTCTCTGAAATCATCCTGCTGGTCATTTCTTTTAGAACAATAATATTCCATAATATTCATATGCCATAATTTGTTCAGCCATTCTCCAATTGATGGCCATCCACTCAGTTTCCAGTTTCTTGCCATTACAAAAAGGGCTGCCACAAACATTTTTGCACATGTGGTGCCCTTTCCCTTCCTTTAAGATCTTAGATCAAAAATTTTTTAAATGCATGTTAAAGAATAAGATAATATAAGTCAATTAGGGTATTTGATAGCCAGTGGGTGTATACAGAGCTCTAGGAATCTTTGAGGATTAAGAATTTCCTTTTTTCCTCTTCCTCTGTTTCTCCATCTATAAGATGAAGTGCTTGGATTAGATGCAGACCTCTGAGATAATGTGGCCTTCTCTGGTATTTAAAGCCCTTCATGATACTTATAAAGTTGTAGAATATTCTTCCCTTTCAGGCATTAATTTTCACCCACCTGCACTGCTTGCTTGGTCCTTATGTGTGACCTTTGCCTCCTGCCTCTGCCAAATGCTTTTCTCCTGATCTCTACCTTCTAGATTCCCCAACTTCAAGGGCCAACTTGGATGCCTCCATCACTTGGAAGTCTTTCCCAATCTCCCTGATTGTTAGTACCCTTGTCTCCTTTCTTCCAAGAAGCAAAATTATTCCTTTTATCTTGTTTATCTGTTGCTTTCTTCCAGTAGATTGTAAGCAGCATTTCCTTTTGTCCTTGTCTCTCCAGTATTTTGCATAGGCATCTGGTGCATTGTATGAACTCATTGAATCCTTGTTGAATTTTGTACAACAGTTTTATTTTACAGAGGAGTAGTTTGAGACCCTGAGAGGTTAAACACTGGGATTCCACCACTACTAAGTGTCAGAGCCAGGACTCAAAAGCAGTTTTTCCTATTGATTGCTGATTCATTGCTCCATATGTTGTACTGCAGTGCCCCAGGTTGTCACTAAGACCCCTTCTAGTTCTGACATTTTTTGATTTTGTGGAGAAAAAAAAACTGCCTATGAAATTATTCCTTCTAATCCTTTATTTTAAGTGATTACTCTAAGCACTTTTTGTAGAACATTGGAATAAGTTTTGTCTCCTTTGATTTTTATATCCAGAATGTAAGCTAAATAGAAAATCATTTCAGTTGGGCAAGAATGGTAACAGCAGGGGGAGTCAGGAAAGGTCTTTCCTGGAAGAAGTGAGTACAGGTAAGGAGCAAGGGCACTCCAGGGATGCCCGGGCGTGCAAAAGCCCAGAGGTAAGATCTGCAGAGAACAGTGAAGGATTCCTAAGCCCCTGCATCGCTTCTTCATGAAGTGAACATTTATTGAGCTTGGCTGGTGCCTTGGTGCTAGTACTGGCAGATACAAAGTATAGAAGAGGCACACTGTGGATAGAGAGGCATAAAGGTTTAGGATTGGCATTGACTGTTAGCTGTTACCTGATGTTGAGCTCTTTCCCCCAAATCTCTTTCTCACCCATAGTAGGATTTCCACCTTCAGCGATTTACTTTTGAGATGGTCTAAAGCTTTGCCCTCTTCTGCATGGCTTGTGTAATCCAGTAAGAGGCTAACACTTGAGAATGAAAAGAGTTTTCCCAGCTTTTAATCTTCATGACAGAAGCACTTCCAAGAGTCAGGGTGCATTGAATACTTGGGTGTACAAAGAGAGATGGGACTTTAGGCTGACCTCATCCTGGTCTTTAAAAGATCTTGGCCTTCTACTAGACCCTCTTAAATTTCTTTTCTGCAAAACAATAGATATTTAAAAGCAGGTTGCTCATAATTGAGCTATGGATTTGTTAACTTTTTTTTTTTTTTTAGGATGTTACTGATTTTTCTTATGTTTCTTGTGATTTCAGATGATGAATTAAATCTTCTAGTTATCATCGTTGACACAAACCCAATTTGGTGGGGAAAACAAGCTTTGAAAGAATCTCAGGTAAAATTCATCAGGCTGAGGATTGCTTTTTGAAATTTTAATAGTAATTTAATTGACTATCAAAATTTCTATTTTGTAATAAGATAGAGAATTTTGGCTCTTGAAATGTCATTTAACCTCAAATGAATATTTATACTATTTGAATTTGCTTATTGGAAAATATAATAGAATTCAAATTGGAAGTGTTATAATTTACAATATTTAAAATCAACTAATTAACAAGCATCTAATGCCTACACACCTGTAACTTAAACTATGGGTGTGTAGGTACTAGATGCTTGTTAATTAGTTGATTTTAAATAGAAATAAGTAGAAATAGTCACAAGAGAAAGAAGAAAAATATAATTTTCTGAAATTTTCAAATATTTTTACTTGAGCACTCTAATAAAAACTAATGTATCAAAAAAGCCTTATGTGCAAGTTTAATTCCTAAATATGTTCCCCAATTATTTAACTATAGGTTTTATTATGTTTAATAATGGATTTTTGATAGAATATATTTAAATTCCGCTATTGGAATTTGTACCCATCACCTTTTCTAATTTCTTCCTTTTTAACAGTTCACATTATCAAAATGCATAGATGCTGTCATGGTGATGGGAAATTCTCACTTATTTATGAATCGTTCCAACAAACTTGCTGTGATAGCAAGTCATATTCAAGAGAGGTATGATTATTATGATTACTACTTTAATGTGTCTGAACATTCTTGAGGATTATGTACCTCCTAAACAAATATCCCTTTGCTATATTATGTGGTTCCTGAAAAGATGTCCTCCATCAGTGAATAGTATTCACAATATTAATAGGAAAGAAAGTATATTATTTCTTAAATTATGGTATAGTAAAATTTCATTAGGTGATATCAGGTAATTAAAATAGAACCCAAATAAAGTGACTCTGTTTTTCAGCTTATTGTTTGTTTTTCCAATTACACTTTTTTATGGTCAGACCATTTTAGTAAAATGCCTTGCAAACACTACAGAGCTAAATAAATGACATATCCTCAGGAGCAAATTGGTGCAGATAATCCTTTAAGACTCTTAAGTTGCAGAATAATTGGTGATTCGAATTGGTAGAGGGATTTGCCTCACTGGGAGTTCCATAAGCTAATGGAGTCAGAAGCCCGGTTCCATCAAAATATATGATGCATATTACTTTGCTGTGCTTCAAAAGAAAAAAGGACTGCCTGTACCCCAAATAAACTTCCCATTGTTTCTCTGAAAGAATCCTATTTCCAAAGTTCTCTTCATTTTCTTTGCTGAAATGATATTTTGTGATTTGAATTCTTTTTTATTCAAAATGTTTTAGCTTTTACTGCAGAATTTAAATGAAAAGACTTTATTATGTTTGTTTTTCTTTTTCCCCCAAGTCGGTTCTTGTATCCTGGAAAGAACTGGAAATTTGGAGACTTATTTGGTGATCCTGGCAGCAGCTCTGCTGACTATAATCCTTCAGGTAGTAAGGATGGAAAATATGAGTTATTAACTGCAGCAAATGAAGTGATTGCTGAAGAGATTAAAGATCTTATGACCAAAAGTAAGTGGAGTTTAGAGGCTTTTAATTTATTATCTAAAGGACTTAGAGGCCTAGAATCCTTGGGGGAAATTAGTGACCTCTTGAATTTCTTAGTACTTTCTACTTTGGTAATCTTTTAAGAATTTTTGTTATTGGAACTTTTTATTAAGCATCTTTGTGTTACTTGATCTTTCAGGCTTTAAACTGATTAACTCAAAGAAAAGACAACTTTTGTTAAGACTTTGAAAAAGTACAAGATGGCACCACCCTAGCATCTACACTTTAGCTTCTGCTTAAATTCTTGTTGGATTAAAGCTGTTTCAAAGACCTGTTGACTTGAATTTATCAATTCTCTACTAAATGGCTCATGTGTGCCAGATAATGCACTCTGAGGAACACAAGAGGTTCCTCAAAAGTGTAAGGTCATGGCTTCCAAGAACAGTCTAGTTACTAGGATAAGGTGTAGGCTCAGAAAAGAAAAAAGAAAAAAAAACAATATAGGGCAGTGCCCTGTGCACTCTATGGAATCGCGAATTTGACAGAAATCTCTGGGACCATTCCAACAAACTGAAAGCAATGCTAGTGAATTTTGAGCTGCGATTTTTGCTATTTTTGAGTTTGATATTGTCTAGAACCCTCAGATCTTTTATAGATGTACTGTGGTTAGCCCATGCCTCTTCCCATTTAGACATGTGAAGGTGATTTATTTTGAACACGTGTAAGGTTTTTACATTTATTTTTCAAATTTTATATTTTTAGATTCCTTCCAAGGTTTTAGGCTGTCAAAGGCTTAAATCCTAATTGTCTGAGCTTAAATAACTCTCTCTCCTTGTTTTGTGCCATTTGCAAATATAATAATGCCATTCAGACTTTCACCTCAATCATAAAAAATAGTGAACATCAAGGGATATATGCAGATTCTTCAGATTGCAAAGCTTTCTGTTACAAATTTTTCCCCCCCACTCCCCACCCCTCCCCTAGATGGCAGGAAGTCCACTACGTGTTAATTATGTTAAAATATTTGACAAGTTGAATATGTATATACATATTTTTACAGTTATCTTGCTGTGCAAGAAAAATCAGATCTACAAGAAAAAGAAATATGAGAAAGGAAACCCAAAGCAAGCAAACATCAATAGAGAGAATGAAAATGTTATGTTGTGGTCCATATTTCATATCCCTCTCTTTGGGTGTATATGGCTTTCTTCAGTGAACAATTGGAAGTGGTTTGAGACATTTCATTTTTGAAGAGAGCCATTCCTTCAGAGTTGATCATCATATAGTCTTATTGTAGCCATGTATAATGATCTCCTGGTTCTGATCATTTTACTCAGCATCATACAAGTCTCTCCAGGCCTCTCTGAAATCATCCTGCTGGTTGTTTCCTTTTTTTTTTTTCTTTTCTTTTTTTTACTTTATTAGTTCCATTTTATTTTATTTTTAAAATTTTTTTAAAAAACTTTTTTATTTGTATAACACATGTATGGGTAGTTCTTCAACATTGATTCTTACAAAGCTTTCCTTTACAAATTTTCCCCCTAGTCTCCTCCCCTCCCCTAGATGGCAGGAAGACCATTACATGTTAATTATATTAAAATACTTGACAACTCAAATATATGTATACATATTTCCATATTTACCTTGCTGTGTAAGAATGATCGTATCTACGCGAACAAAAAAAATCAGAAAGGAAACCCAATGCAAGCAAACATCAATAGAGAGCATGAAAATGTTATGTTGTGGTCCACATTTCACATCCCTCTCTCTGGGTGTATATGGCTTTCTTCACTGAACAATTGGAACTAGTTTGAAACATTTCATTGTTGAAGAGAGCCATATCCATCAAAATTAATTGTCATATAGTATTGTTGTTACCATGTATAATGACCTCCTGGTTCTGCTCATTTCACTCAGTATCAGTTCATGCAAGTCTCTCCAGGCCTCTCTGAAATCGTCCTGCTGGTCATTTCTTACAGAACAATAATATTCCATAACATTCATATACCATAATTTATTCAGCCACTCTCCAATTGATGGGCATCCATTCAGTTTCCAGTTTCTAGCCCCTACAAAAAGGGTTGCCACAAACATTCTTGCACATGTGGGGCCCTTTCCTTCCTTTAAGATCTCTTTGGGATATAGGCCCAATAGAAATGCTGCTGGGTCAAAGGGTATGCACAGTTTGATAACTTTTTGAGCATAGTTCCAGATTGCTCTCCAGAATGGTTGGATGCGTTCACAGTTCCACCAACAATGTATCAGTGTCCTAGTTTTCCCACATCCCCTGCAACATTCATCATTATCTTTTCCTGTCATTTTAGCCAATCTGACAGGTGTGTAGTGGTACCTCAGAGTTGTGTTAATTTGCATTTCTCTGATCAATAGTGATTTGGAGCACCTTTTCATATGACTAGAAATAGTTTTAATTTCATCCTCTGAAAATTGTCTATTCATATCCTTTGACCATTTATCGATTGGAGAGTGGCTTGAATTCTTATAAATATGAGACAATTCCCTATATATTTTAGAAATGAGGCCTTTATCAGAACTCTTAAATGTAAAGATGATTTCCCAATTTATTGCTTCCCTCCTAATCTTGTCTGCATTAGGTTTGTTTGTACAAAAACTTTTTAACTTACTATAGTCAAAATTATCTATCTAGTGTTCAATTAAGAGTTCCAGTTCTTCTTTGGACATAAATTCATTCTATCTCCACAGGTCTGAGAGGTAAACTATCCTATGTTCCCTTAATTTGCTTATAATATCACTCTTTATATCTAAATCATGAACTCATTTAGATCTTATCTTGGTATGTGGTGTTAGGTGTAGGTCGAACCCTAATTTCTTCCATACTAGTTTCCAATTTTCCCAGCAGTTTTTGTTGAATAGTGAGTACTTATCCCAAAAGCTGGGGTCTTTGGGTTTATCAAACACTAATTTGCTATAGTTATTGCCTAGTTTGTCCTGTGATTCTATCCTATGCCACTGATTGACTGCTCTATTTCTTAGCCAATACCAAATGGTTTTGATGACCGCTGCTTTATAATACAGTTTTAGATTTGGTATAGCAAGGCCACCTTCATCAGCCTTTTTTTTTTTTTTTTTTTGTATAATGGCCTGATCTTGCAGAAGTCAGGTTTGCTTGAGTAAGACTTTGTTAGATGTTTTCCAACTGTCCTAATTCCTCATAGAATTTTACTAATCTCTGATCAAGCTAAAAAAGTCATTGCTGGAGCACCAGAGAAGAAATATCCTTTTGTTTGATCAAGCGCCTTTGTATTTTATAATCTTTGTTCTAAGGGCTGGTTCTCATTAGACTGAGCTGCAGGCTTATCATGATGTAAGAGCAGAAGGTACAAATTTAAAAAGAAAAAGGAAAAAGATTGAACTTTAGAAATATACCCATTAATTTCTTTGAAATTACTCAAAAGCTGTTAGAAAATGGTCATTTGCAGTTAATTCTATCCTTTTTTGAGCTTTTTCTTTTCCAGTTGGGAGGCAAGTCCACAAGCAGTTTATTAAGGATCTGTTATATGTGATACATTGTGTTAAGTTCTTAAGGGATACAAAATGAGGCAAAAACCATGTCTTCCTTAAAGGAACTCATGAGGAGACAATGCATGGATAACTATAAACAAACAAGATGAAGATGGAAGTTTTTCATGCAGAATATTTTACAGGGATGTTTTATTTCTGAGAGAACTAAAAATACATTGGGGTGGAGAAGAAATTGTTGTTTGTCCTATTGTGTTAAGTTTTAAAAGTATATTTTTAAATTTAAAAGCATTTTTATTTTCTCTTTGTATACAATCTCTCTCTTTAAACATTTTAATTGTTGGATTTTGTCTGTGTCAAAGGATGCTTGGTTTCAAAATTAAGTGGGTAATATGAATTACATATTTAAACTCAGGAAAGAGTAGACAAAAATGGCTTTTTATAAAATTGCTTATTTTCAGGTGACATGGAGGGACAGCGTACAGAAACATTGTTGGCTGGATCTCTCGCAAAAGCACTTTGTTGTATCCTTTATTATTAGAATTCTTGTATTTTCCCTGTAATTAAAAATATTTTAAGTTGTCATTTTTTAGAAGACCTTGGAGACTCATAATAGTGGTGGCATGAACCCTAAATGGTAGATAATTAAAATGTTATTTGTTTGGCTTTGGAATATTTTCGTGTTCATATTTGAGTATATTCCTTAATTCTAAAAAATTAAGATATTCACAGAATGAGCAAGGAAGTAAAAGGTATTAACCTTTGTTTTTCTACTAGTGAATGTTGCTGTCATTTATTTTACTGCCAGTTTCATCTCATTTCTGTGTGGGGAGGATGGGCTAATTAGAAATTAGTGTGGGCTAAAAGGTGTGATGTTCTTATAAGGCTGAACTAGAGTTAAATTTGTTTTTTAATTTATCTTTTATAGATAACCAAGAAATGAAGTCAAGAATATTGGTAAGAATTGCCATAAGGAAATATGTTTAACATGACTATACGTGTATGATCTTTATCAGATTGTTTGCTGTCTCGGGGAAGAGAAAAGAAGGGAGACAGGGGGACAAAAATTTGGAGCTCAAAATTTTGCAAAAGTGAATGCTGAAAATTCTCTTGGCATGTGGGAGGTAAGGGTGGGGAAGAATTTCCCTAAGTAATAGTGCTGACATGATTGTTAAATACATGAAATTTTAATATGAATCTACTTTCTGTTAAGGTCATTAAGGCTGCAGAAGACAGTGCTTTGCAATATATGAACTTCATGAATGTCATCTTTGCAGCACAGAAACAGGTCTGTATTAATTAGGGAATGTGTAATATTGTACTGAAAGAATGAGTGTCAGACTTTAATCAGGTTATCTCTGTGGAGAAGCTGCCTTCTAGGAGTGAGTTTGCTGGTCAGCTTACTGTATTTATCCCAGTTTCTCTAGTTGGAAAGTGGGACTACTCATCGTCTTCTTAGTTCAATAGAGATCATTTGAAGACTAAATTCATTATTTATTTATTTATTTTGGGGGTGGGACTGAGGCAGTTGTGGTTAAGTGACTTGCCCAAAAGTCACACAGCTAGGAAGTGTTAAGTGTCTCGGGCCAGATTTGAACTCAGATCCTCCTGAGGGCTCCTACTTCAGGGCTGGTACTCTATTCACTGTAAGCTTTTTATTTTGAAAATAATTATTGGCTGTGTGACCCTGGGGAAGTCACTTAACCCCAACTGCCTCAGCAAAAAAAGAAAGAAAGAAAGAAAATAACTGTTACATTCCAATCATAGATCATTAAAACAATAGGAGTTTAAAAGTTACTCTGCCCTTACATAAATTATTTAGACATTTTCCTTTTCTCTTTTCAGTGTCAAAAATTATATTTACTTAGTTTATATGAATTTCCTTTTTACTATATATTTTTGCTTGTAATGGATTATAGCTGCTTTGATAAATTTTACTTCCAAACTTACATAATTTTAAAATTTTGGTTTCAGAATATTGTGATTGATGCTTGTGTCTTAGATACTGATTCAGGACTCCTCCAACAGGTATGTTTCTTTCTTTTTTTTTAAATTCATTGAATCTTTATTGAACACATAATGTCTGCAAATATTGCAGATAATGAGAGACAAAACTAAAACACACACACACACACACACACACACACACACGGCATCTGCCCTTGAGGAACAGGGAAAACTTAACAAGTGAATAAATGATAGAAATTAGAAAGTGATAAGTGCCTGAATTACAATATAAATTATGAAACTTTGGAAAAAGGAATTGCCAAAGGAGGTGGAATTGAAAATAGACCTTTCATCTGTGACTTCCTCAATACTCCAGGCAGCTCTGAGATTCTTAAGTTAAAGGGATGTCGCATAACCATTTGTTCATTAGATATTCCAAGTTGGATGTCATGGAAGCATCTCATACTTGGCGTGTCCAAAATAGACCCAGCCCACTTCCAAATGGCCCTTTTTTATTGAAATTACCATCATTTTCCAAGTCTCTCAGGCTTATAACCTTGGCTTTTATCTTCCCTCATCCCATGTGTCCAGTCAGTTGCCAAATCTTATTGTTTTTTAAAACAACCTCTCTCATATATGATTCTATCTCTCTTGTCTTTTCAAATCCTACCTTATCATCATGTAGTCTAGATTATTATAACAGCCTCCTTTTATTTCTTTCTACTTTTCAGTTTATTTTTAAATTAAAAAAAATTTTTTTTTTCATTTATTTTCCCTTCCAAACTCTTCCTGACAGTGCTCCAACTGACAGTTGACAGTGCTCCAAATCTACCTTCAGCCTCTTTTGCTGAAAATCACAGAAAAGGACCCTAATATGATACTACTTTGTTGTTGTTATTGTTTGATTATTTCAGTTATATCTGACTCTTTGAGGACTCATTGGTGGTTTGTGTAGCAAAGACACTTCCCTTGCCTTTTCCAGTTCATTTTATAGAAGAGGAAACTGAGACAAACAGGTTTAAGTGACTTGCTTAGGGTCACACAACTAGGAAGTATCTGAGGCCAGATTTGAACTCAGCTCTTCTTTACTCCGAGTCTAATGTTCTATCCACTGAGCCATCTAACTGTTATTCTTTCATTTGCACCAAAATATTTGTTTTTAGTCTTAGAAGCATGAAGGCCCTTTTGTATAGTGTACTTCAGTTGGTTTTCTAAATTTGTGGTTACCTCGTTTAGTAGCAGAGTTGGTGACTAAAAGTATCTGAGACTCATTGTAATAAAAAGTAATTCCCATTGTGATACCATAAGCCCAATAGAACAAGGGGGTAATTTACCTGCCAGATTTTTGGAGAAGGGAGGAATTTATGAACAAACAAGAAAAAGAAAACATTATGAAATTTAAAATGGATAATTTTGATTACATTAAATCAAAAAGGTTTTACACAAACAAAACTAATGCAGCCAAAATTAGAAGGGAAGCAGAAAGGTGGGAAACAATTTTTATAGACATGTGTTCCTAATAAAGCCCTCATTTCTAAAATGTATGGAGAATTAACTTAAATTTATAAGACTTATACAAGTCATTCCCCAATTGACAAATAGTCAAAGAATATGAACAGACAATTTTCAGATGAAGAAATTAAAGCCATCTATAGCCATATGAAAAAATGCTCTAAATCACTATTAATTAGAGAAATGCAAATTAAAATAACTCTGAGGTACCACTTCATACCTATCAGATTGACTAAAATGATAGAAAAAGGTAATGATAAATTTTACATTGGAGGGGATATGGGAAAATTGGGACACTAATGCTTTGTTGGTAGAATTGTGAACTGACCCAACCATTCTGGAGAGCAGTGTCCATACTCTTTGATCCATCAGTATCTCTACTGGGTGTGTATCCCAGAGAAATGATAAATGAAGGAAAAGGACCCTTATGTGCAAAAATGTTTGTAATAGCTCTTTTTGTGGTGGCAAAATCCAAATGAGTGGATGCCCATCCATTGGGGAATGGCTGAATAAGTTATCATAAATTAATGTAATAAACTATTATTATTCTGTAAGAAATGAATAGGCTGATTTCAGAAAAGCCTGGAAAGATCTGCATAAAGTAATGTTGAGTGAAGCAAGCAAAACCAGGAAACAATGTACACAGCCAACAGTAAGATTGTATGATGTGGGACAGCTAGGTGGCGCAGTGGATAGAGCACCAGCCCTGAAGTCAGGAGGACCTGAGTTCAAATTTGGTCTCAGACATTTAATATTCCTTAGCTGTGTGACCTTGGGCAAGTCACTTAACCCCATTTGCCTCAGCCAGAAAAAAAAAAAAGATTATATGATGATCAGCTATGATAGATTTGGCTCTTCTTAGCAATTCAGTGATCCAAGGCAATTTCAATAAACTTTGGATGGAAAATGTGGTCTCATCCAGAAAGAGAATTATGAAGACTGAATGCAGATCAAAGAAAACTATTTTTACCTTTTTTTTTCTTCTGTTTTTTTTTTCTCCTGGTTTTTCCCTTTTGTTGATTTTTCTCTCCCAACATGACTTATATGGAAATAGGTTTAAAAAAAAAAAAAAGTACATTTGTGTCCTAAAAAAGAAAAAATAATTCCCATTTAATTTCCATTTAATTTAATTTCAGACTCACATTCACCCTGATCACCCTGATGCTCATTGTTGGTATTATTCTTCAGATTTGCATCATTGTAAAAAGTACAGGAGTGATAATCTGTGCCTGTGGTGTATCTTTATTTACAGGCCTGTGACATTACAGGGGGCATATACTTGAAGGTGCCCCAGATGCCATCACTTCTTCAGTATTTATTGGTAAGAAAACATTTATAAGGAATCTTTTAAATGAGCTGTGTACATTTGTACCTCTTTTAAAACATTTTTCTGAGACCTTATAGACATTAGACAATGCTCAGGTACTGAATATTGTAAGAACACAGTCAATTAGCTATAATAATGACTTCTGTACTGGAAAATCCCCCAAATCTTCAGTAGATGGGATCTTTGGTTTTGCTGGTTTGGGGATCCTCAATGTCTCAGGTCTGTCTATATCTTAGCAGATGGTCTCTGTGATTGGTGGCCAGAAAAATTCATCTGCTCTTGATCAGCTTTCTAGTCTTTCTAGCTTCGTATGGGACCTGTGGGACCTTATCTTTAAGAACCAGGTGTTACCTCTGTGCTATAGCAAAGCATCAGAGCAAGATTTGAGTGAAGAAGTAGGTGCTTCATACTAATAAAACAGAATACAAGTACTGATCCAGGTGTTATTGTTAATTTTCCTTTTCTCAAGCAAACAACAGAAGGAAAAGATTGTATACAGTTTAGTAGTAAATTAAATGAAGGACCAAATTCATAACATAGTGAAAGGAAATGAAGAATAGTGTCTTTAAGTAATTTATTTTTGTGGTAAATGTTTGCTATTTATATTTCACATCCCCTAGTAAATTTCCTCCCTGGTATTAATAAGACTTCTTTTATTTTTGTAAACAGTGGGTATTTCTTCCTGATCAAGATCAAAGGTCTCAGTTAAACCTCCCACCTCCCATTCACGTTGACTATAGAGCTGCTTGCTTTTGCCACAGAAATCTCATTGAAATTGGTTATGTCTGCTCTGTATGTTTGTCAAGTAAGTTTATGTAGCTAATTTTTTAACAGTTGGGTGATGGGGAAATTTTAATTAACCTCATCTGAGATCATCTTGTTCTTTTCATTTGCAGTATTCTGCAATTTCAGCCCTATTTGCACCACATGCGAGTAAGTATCAGTGACATGTGTGAATGGCACACATTTTCGAGATTTAACGTATTAAAAATGTCTTCCTTATTGTGTCATTTCAGGACAGCTTTTAAGATTTCACTACCTCCTGTTCTGAAAGCCAAGAAGAAGAAATTAAAAGCATCTTCCTTGTGACCAAAAAAACCACCAGAAACTTAACCCTCTTTTCTCCAACTTCTTTTTACTGCAGTCGATATTTTAACTAAGAAATCTGTGCTGAATGTGTTGTTAAAAGAAATAACTGAATATACATAGCTATATTTTATATGCTAATTCCTTAAAGGCATTTTTTTTTTTAAGAACAAATTCCTTCTGTGTCGTCAGGTGAAAGAGAGCCAGGTCAGGAGGGTGCTATTCCCAGGTAACACAAGAGGGGAATGTTTAGTTCACTTCTAAATTTTTAAAACACTGTTACTTTTGATTTAGTTCAATGTATTAAGCTGTTTACAATGGACATGGGTGCTATGTATAATCGTTTCTAGGGTAATCATTTATTAAAGTAATCATCGAATTGGTTACTGATCTTATAACGTGAATGTTTTGTCTGTTTGGTTCTTTTTTGTGAAAAGTAAGGTATATGAAATCTTCACATAATTATGACAATTTAAACACATTTCTACCCACCTCCATTTCTTGTGGCTTTAATCAAGACAAAACTCCCTTAAGTAGCTAACTTTTGCAGTACAATTGTAAATAAAATTCTTCATCCATTAATTTGCTACTTATTCTTCCTTTTAGACATTAGCAAGTGTTCAGTCCTTAATCTTTAAAAAGTCTTTATTAACTATAGCTATTTTTGCCCAAATAATAATTACTTTGTGATCACTTTAGTGATTATTTTTTTTTTAATAAATTAGGAAATATATTGGCAAATACACAAATGCTCTCTTCAAATTCAGTTCCCTGGAATGGCATCGGCAGAAGCTAATGTATAGATACTGAAGAGGAACAGTTTCCAGGAAACTCTTCCATGGGAAAACTCTTCCAGTCACAGGAGTTTTCCCTCGACATGACTCTTTCCTCATTTTAATAATTTACTTGAACATCTCTGAAAATTGTTACTGTTCTATCACAATCTTTCTTAAACTCAAAAGAAAATGATTTTTAAATTTAGTATTAGAGAAAGCACTTTCTGTAAACGTTTGAAAGTTCTTTTGTCTTCCGACTTATAGAAGTATTAGGGAAAAGGAAAATTACGGAACCAAGTAAGAAAGTTTTTTAGCATGACACATGTTTCCTAGAGAAACATAACCATTAATTAAGTTCTTTTTGCTGAGGGAATTCAGACTGATTTGCTAGACTACAGTGAAAATACTTGTCATAATTTTTGTAAGCATTTATTCCCTTAAAAGCCTTTAATCTTTCCAGTGTGTTAGAATATTGTTGTTTTAAAATCGTTGTTTTGGGAAGAGGCACTGACCAGGACTCGGGTGCAATGACAAGAGTCCTAGAGCTGAAGTCTCAGGGCCTACATTCAAATCTTGACTCCCTCTTCCATAGTGAAGGAGCTAGCTGTCATCTCTTAGGTTCCTTCTAGCTCTAAATCTGATCCTATAACTTGAATTTAAATCCCTTTTTTGACATATATTAATCTTGTGATGATGGACAAGGCACTTCATTTTCCTGAGCCTTAGTGGTCTCATCTGTAAAATGGGAATCATAATCCTATCTAAAGTCACAGGGCTATTGTAGAGACAATGTTCTATAAAAACTGTAAAGTGCTATGTAAATATGAGCTGCAGTTACTTACATACTGTGCATTTGGGTGTAGTGGGGATCATTGTTTTAACTCTAGCAAGAGATCAGAAACATTTCAGAATACTTGAATTAGAATTTTCTTTTCTCTTGTACCATTTAAAAATTTACTAATTTGTTCAGTTCCATTTTATTTTCATTGTATTTATAGTTAATGTTAATATGAAACTTTTTCAATAAAATAATTTGTATTTTTTCAGTTTGGTCAGATTACGTTGTCTTGTATTTTCTTGTGTTTATTTCTGCTTATCTTAGAAAATTTAAGACAAAACTATCAAGTTTAATGTGATGTGCTTCCACATTATTAAAGATTTCATTTGAACATATATAGTCTCAAAATGCAAAAATTTTATATAAAAATCCTCATCCATATTCAGTCAATTTGAAACAAATCATTGTATAGGTAAGTATACTTTTAATGCGATCAAAACCTATTTAAATAATAGAAAAATATCATTGATAATAAGGTTATGCTTGATTAATTATGTTGAATTTTTTGTTTTTAAGTTTTTGTTTATGTTATTATTTTTAAAAACATAATTGTAATCAATATTTTTCAGATTTTTTTATGATTCTTTGTATCACTTAGATTTTTTTTTTCATTGTATCAGTGTTGCTAAATTTTCTTGTTTTAAAAATTCTCTAAGGGTTGTTTGTCTGGTAAAGACAAGAGGGAAGAACCCACAGGGAAATATCTGAATACATGTATAAGCAAAGACTTCATTAAAATGCATTCTTTTATTTTCAGAATTGCTTATTAACTGTCATTTGCTAGACTCACTAATTCCTTAAACCTTTGGTTAAATACTTTAACCCTTAAATATGAAATAGTAAAGAAGGAGCCATGGCCTTTTAAAATTCCCTTCATGAAGCTGCAGTCCTGTCACAGTTTATGAATAGCTGATTGTATGGGCCCTGGTTGTGTCTTTCTTTATATTCCTTGTGCCCGGCACGTAGAATAAAAGCTTATTTCCCAAATTCCTTCGACAAATATTTGTTGAATTCCTGTTATGTTGAAAATACTACATCAAATTAAGCATTTTGACTTTCAAAATCTCACCAGGTTTGATTCTCTGTGGATCTTTCAGGCTCAATGGAGTGCTAGTGGTCGCCTTGGTATTACAGCCTGTATTTGAGCTTTTTCTGCTGTTCTTTCCAGAAGTAGGAAGACATGAACCTAACTGTTGATTTGCAGACCTAACTTTCTTTTCCTCTGGAGAGCAAATTGCTCTAGTCAGCCTTTGATGATCTGGTTCCTTCAGGGTCTAGAAAGAAAAATTAAAAAACAAAAAAAACAAAAAAAACCCCCAACAACCTCAAAATCTTTCTTATCAAAAAAAGTTGAAAACTATCTTTACATGTAATTAGGAAAGATAAAATACTGTTAAGTGGGGAAAAAAATAATCCAGACATAGATCTTCAGCTGCCTATAGGGTATCTCCATTTGGATGTCCCTTTAGCAGCTTAAACTCAACAAAATGAGCTTCTCTTTTCCCCTAAATATACTACTCCTTTCCATTTCATTGTTTCTATTAGTGGCATTACAACTTCTGGCCTCCTGGATTCAAAACCTTTTATCTTACTTTTATCTTGGACACTTCCTTTTTCCTCATCTCACTTATCACTTGGTCATCAAATCCCATTAATTCCACTCCATTCATCCTCTACTCTCCTCACTGCTGCTATTCTTTTGTTTGATTAGTTGTGTTTGACTCTGATGATTTTGGGGTTTTCTTGGCAAAGATACTGGAGGGCTTTGCCATTTTCTTCTGTGTAACCTGAGGTGGTTTCTCTCAATATCCCAGGTGACTCTTAAATTTTATAGAGATCTTTTAGCACTTTCATGAAACCTATGGGCTGTTCACAATGATGTTTTTGTGTCAGATAAAATACATAGCATGACAAAGGAAATCAATTATGTTGAAGTAATTACAAAATCTTTAAAAATTAACACACCAGGTTAAGAACTATTGCTGTCCTTTTCGTAGTAGCAAGAAGCTAGAAAAATGGATGTCTTATCAGTTGGGGAATGGCTGAATATGTTATGGTATATGAATGTAATGGAATATTATTCTGCAAGAAATGACCAGCAGGATGATTTCAAAGAGACCTGGAGAGACTTGCATGAAATGAGTAGAACCAAAAGAACATTGTACCCAACAACAAGATTATGTAGTGATCTATTCTGATGGACTTGGCTCTTTTCAACAGTGAAGTGATTCAGGCCAGTTCTAATGGTCTAGTGATGAAGAGAGCCATCTGCACTCAGAAGGAGGACTCATGGGGACTGAATGTGGATTGCAACAAAGTATTTTCACCTTTTTGCTGTTTTTTACTTGCTTTTTGTTTTCTTTCTAATTTTTTTTCCTTTTTTATTGGATTTTTCTTGTACAGCATGATAAATGTGGAAATATGTATAGAAAAATTGCCCATATTTAACATATATTGGATTACTTGTTATACAGGGGAGGGAGGAAATGGGGAGGAAGGGAGAAAAAAATTGGAACACAAGATTTTTGCAAGGGTGAATGTTAAAAACTATGCATATATTTTGAAAATAAAAAAGTTTAAAAAAATACTGCTGTAAGAGAAAAGGAATAGTTGTCCCTATTTCTAGAGGCCTTCCCTCATAACTATTAAATCAAGTCTTTTCCTACTACCTCCCAATGTTTCATTTTAATTGTTCATTTTTGTTTAAAACATGGCAATTGCTAGAATCTTAGCTCCAATAGTAAGTTCCAAGTTAGAATTTTTTTTTTTTTTTTGGTCAAGGCAATCAATTAAATGATTTGCTAAGGATCATAGAGTAAGTATCAAGTGTCAGAGGCTGGATTTAAACTCAGGTCTTCCTGACTCCAAGGCCAGTGCTCTCTCCACTGCAACACTCAGCTATCCTCCAAGTTAGAACATAAAGAAAAGGATTTCTGACATCCAAATGGGAGGCCTGTTGTTTTTATGTATTTCTGTGTACTTATGTACATTGTCCTACCAACATGATGAAAACTTGCTGAATGAATATAAATGCTTTGGTTGGTGGCCAGAGACATTAGCAACATATCTTTGATGTTAGTCTTTAAGATCATAGTAAAACTTATTAAACTTAAGTGCAAGAAAATAAAAATGATTTTTTCCTGTTCACTTTTTTTTTTTTTTTTTTTTTTTTTTTTTGGCAATTGGGGTTAAGTGACTTGCCCAGGGTCACACAGCTAGGAAGTGTCTGAGACCAGATTTGAAATCAGGTCCTCCTGACTTTAGGGCTGGTGCTCTAACCACTGCGCCACCTAGCTGCCCCTCCTGTTGGCTTTTTGTTTAAGATAATAACAACAGATGATATTTTGTCTGCCCTCAATAGAACGTACGCTACTTGAGGTCAGGGACTTTCATTTCTGTCATATCTCCAAATATCCAGTATACATTTGACAAATGTTGGGTACTCATTTGAGCCTCCTAATAAAGCTGTGAGGTAGGAATTTTTATTTCCATTTGACAGTTGGGGAAATGGTTTGCTCACAAGCATATAACTCAAAAGATTTGGACCTAGATTTCTGACTCCAGATTCAGTACTCTAGTCATAAAGCATGGCGTCCATCACAAGGACACATTTCAATTGTTAGGGATTCTCTAACAGAAATGTGGTAAAAAAAAAATAAGGAAACATCCTTCAAATGAAGCTGTTCTCAAGGGAAGAACTGCCCCTAAAAAGCAAATAAAATGCCCCAAATAGCCTGTAAAAGTCAAAATAGCCTTAAAGTTTCATCTTACACCCAAAAATAACAAAAGATGGGAATAAATATTGATATTATGGAAGATAGGCACACTGATATTGTTGGTGGAACTGTGAATTGGTACATATATTGTGTAAAACCACTTAGATTATGCAGATACAAATAAAGTGATGAAAATATCCATGTTATTTGACCCAGAGATTCCACTGCTAGTGACAGACCCAAGAAGAAAGGGTCCATACAGAGCAAAAATATTTCTAGCATCCTTTTTTGTGGTAGCATAGACTGAAAACAAAGTGGACGTCTCTTGGTGGGGGCTTGACTAAATTACATGAATATAACATGGTAATGACTATGCTGCAAGAAATAAGATGAGTACAGAGAAGCATAGAGAGACATGGAAGGAAGTAACCTGAAATGCTGTAAACAAGAATCGGAAAACTGCAATATTATAAATGGAAAGGATGATAGCCAGAAAACAATCAAAACTGGATATTTCAAGATTACAAAGAATTTTGTAGTTGGCTCCAAAGAGGAGAGGAAAGATGATGATTCTTTCCTCCACCCCAGCAGAAGAAGAGATCCACAGGTATGGAGCAGTGCATATAACAGCAGATTTTTTTTTTCATTGTATCAGTGTTGCTAAATTTTCTTGTTTTAAAAATTCTCTAAGGGATGTCTCTCTGGTAAAGACAAGAGGGAAGAACCCACAGGGGAATACCTGAATACATGTATAAGCAAAGACTTCATTAAAAATCTATTGTAAAAACTGCATTGGATTGTAAGTTTGAAGGCAAAGATTTTTTGCCTTTTTGTATCCTCATCCTTAGCACAGTCCCTGGCATACAGCAGGTGCTTAATAGCTGTTTATTGATTGATTGCCAAAGGAGTTATGAGGGACAGTATTGATATGGATAGGGAAAGTCAATCTTGGAGGCAGAAAGACCTTATTGGCGCCATGATTCCAGGCAAGTCACTTCAACGCCACAGATGCTATCTATGTGTCCAAGTGACACATAGAGATTGTATGACTCTAGCCATTAACATCTCAATACTCTAGGCAACTCTCTAAGACTATATAGGAGAGGGAATTTCCTCACTGGGAGTTCCAGTATCAATGACATCACAGTTCCAGTCCTCCCTGTAAAGTTTTTTTTTTTTTTAATTTTATTTTAAAATTTTGCCTCCTCTGAAGAATTTCAGAGACTATAGACTATTTTGGTGCTCTTGTGTCATTCTGTCTCTTAATTACCCTAGTCTCAGTCTCAAGATGCAATAAAGATTCCATTTTACCTAGAGTAGAATTTTTTGTTCCATGACCAAAGTGTTGACTATGGCTTGTGAAGCTTCTATCAAGTCAGAAAGACAAAGGAAGTAAAAAGGGTCATTTATGTATTTAAAAAGATTGACAGCTATGAATGACTTTGCTATTCTCAGCAGTACAGTCATCCATGACTATTCTGAAGGACTTAACAATGAAAAATCCTATCCATATCCAGAGAAGGAACTGATTGTGTCTGAATACAGACTGAAGCATTCTCTCTCTATCTCTTTCTCTCTGTCTTTCTGTCTCTCTCTTAATATTTCTTAAGGGGGAAGGGCAGCTAGGTGGTGCAGTAGATAGAGCACCAGCCCTGAAGTCAGGAGGACCTGAGTTCAAATCTGGTCTCAGACACTTAACATTCCCTAGCTGTGTGACCCTGGGCAAGTCACTTAACCCCAATTGCCTTAGCAAAAAAGCAAATATATATATATATATATATATATTTCTTAAGGGTTTTTATTTTCATTAGGATGGAGATTTATTTGTTCACAACTTGACTTTTAGGGAAATGTTTTGCATAACTTTTCTTAATTGTAAGTGGGGATAAAGGAGAGAACCTAGAACATTTTAGAAACAAATGTAAATTTTTTTTTTGTTTTGAATGTAACTGAGTAAAAAATTAAATAAATAAAAGAAGGGGAAAAAAGAGGTTGGCATCTCTGGTTGGGTATCCACTGTTGATTCTAGGCCTGTTCCTAAGATTCCGGTCTTCCTTGATGTTACCAAAGCTCTCCTACTTCATAAGGCACTTGATCTGGGCCAGTTGAGCAAATGATGAACATTCAGAGAGTACCTAATTCCTGCTTGGTTGATTTCATTTGGAGAATGCTCCCCACTGGAGCTAAACATTGGCTTTAATCATGAAGTCAAACCAGTCACTCATCATCCTAGAGCAATCGAAGGGCAAATTCCTCTGACCAATCAATGTGTTTAGAGGGAAATATCTGCTCTGGGAGAATGTCACTGATTTGTAGGAATGTCTCCTTTTATTGGGTTTTTATTGTAACTACATTCTCTATTTTTTCCTGGAAATGATGGGCTCTTTGTGAGACAGAAAGAGAGTGGTGGGGATGGGCAGAGGAAGTACTGCTACCCATAACTTGTCTTAAAGACTATTTCCTGTCGCTTCCTCAAATCATAGGAAACAACTCTCCAGTTACCCACCTAAGAGACTACTGGGCAGGGAGGAGTTGCGTTATGATTCAATGACCAAGACATGACACAACTTTGCTTAATATTGAAAGAAAAATGAGCAGTTCCCAACCCATGGCCTCATAAAATCACAGGGATTTGTGGATAAATTGTTACATCTCAGAGCTTTTCCATTTCCAGGTGGAGGAGAGAAATGGGGAGGGGAGTCTGTATCTGAAGCACTTAGCACATTGAACACATAGTAGGTGCTTAATAAATGCATATTGGGAAGCTAGATGTCAGATTGGATAGAGCACTAGCCCTGGTGTTGAGTTCAAATTTGGCTTCAGACCCTTAATACTAATTAGCAAGTTACTTAACTCCAATTGCCTTATTGAAAAAAAAAATCTCTTAAAAAAATCTCATGGCACAAATCTGGTCTCAGACACTTACTACGTCTTAGCTGTGTGACCTTAGCCAAGTCACTTAACCCCAATTGCCTCAGCTAAAAAACAAAACCAAATGCATATTGTATTCATACTTGACTAAATCCAAGATATGTTTAGACTCTGTACTGTAATAAGTACAGTATATAAGCATAGTATGTGTGAGTATATAAGTATACAATATATAAGTAGAGAGGAAAGAGAATTCATTTTAGAGCTAGAAAGATTCGAGTTCAAGACCTCCAATGACACGCACAGGCCATATGACGCTGGCCAAGTCATTTAATTACTCTGTTATCTAGACAATTCTTTTAAGACTATATATTGTGGAGAGGTAGAGAGTAATCCCCTCACCTGGGACTTCCCAATATCAGTGAAATTACAGGTTCGTTATCCTTTATTACAATAAAAAGTCATCAGAATTGTTGGCTGTGAATACAAGCACTTATTAAGCACCTATTAGGTATTAGAGGTAGGGATGCAAAAAGCAGAAACAGACAATCTCTCCCCCAAATTTGGGGGAGAGAACATATACACGAAATAGATACGGGATGATTGGCAGGAGGGATTCAGGACAGGCTTCACGTACAAAGTGTTGCAAGATCTGAGTCTTGGAAAAAAAAAAAAAGCGGAATTAGAGAGAGAAAAAAACATTTTTAAACAATGTTTTTCAGATGCTTTGCGCCTTTTACAAATGTAATCTCTTTTTTAATCTTATTTTTACAACTATTGGAAACCAGGGGCGAGCCCGGGGCGCAGTCCGTCAGGATACAAGACCACTTGAGGGAGTACCAGGAGGAGGTGGGCGGGGCCACAAATGACGTTCGCGTGGGACGAAGGCGGGTTCTTTCTGGCGCTTTCGACCAATCGTGGGGCGCGCCGACGCTTCGCCTGCAGCCGATTGGTGGTTGCCATAGTCTTGGGCGCTCCGTTGACAAGATGGCGGCGGTGGCGGCTGTCCGGGCTTCGCTGACGCCTCTTCTTTTCTGCCCCTAGCTCGTGCCGCCTGCCGAGGATCGCAGAGCCGGGGCCGGGGCCGGGCCGCGGTGCGGC
>JAJPUD010000944.1:66658-105218 GCA_023553655.1 Myrmecobius fasciatus
CGGGGAGGCGAGCCCACAGCCATGGGCCCGGCCCGGCCCCGCCCGCCAGCAGCCCCGCAGCTCCTGCTGCGGCTCCTGTTCCTGCTCTGCTTCCCAAGGGCCCTGTGGGGAGATGTCGGTGGGTAGGGGCGGGGCTTCGTGAGTGGGCGGGGCTTTCACAAGGGGGCGTGGCCTGATCTGGGGCAGGGGCTGGGTCTTTGCTGTGGCTTCACCTCTGAGCCTCTGTAATTGCTAGTGCAGTATCTGAAACAACCTGTTGTACTTATCCTATAGGTATGGAAGCCGTGCTTCGAAGAGGATCTGGATTCAAATCCTGCCTCAAATCTTTACCAGCTGTGTGACCCTAGGCGTCTCACTTAATTTCCATGCCTCAGTTTCCTCATTTGTATAATGAAGATAATAGGTGCACCCCCCTCTCAGGGTTGTTGTATGGATGAGCTAATGTTTGTAAAGCGCTTTGTTCACCTTGAAGCACCACATAAGTGCTAGCTATTATTATTATTGCTAAGATTATTAGGAGCAGTTGATGCCACAGTGAATAGAGTACTAGGCCTCGAGTCAGGAAGACCTGAGTTCAAATTCAGCCTCAGATACTTCCTCGCTGTGCGACCCTGGGCATGTCACTTCACCCTGTTTAAATCAGTTTCCTCATCTGTTAACAGAAAGAAGGTGGCAAACCACTCCAGTACCTGCTAAGAAAACCCAGAAGGGGGTCACAAAGAATTGTACCCAACTGAAAATGACTGAACAACAATTATTGATTAAAAGATATTTGTAATGTTCATTGCCTACCTTAAAGTTCTATATAAATGTTAACTTATTAAAATGAGATATTTGTAAAGTGCTCTACAAAAGCATTACGTAAATGCCAGCTATTGTTATTATTAAAAGGAGGTAGTATTTGTAGAACATTTTGCAAACATAACTGCTAGCTATATACTGCTAAGCCTTATTGATGATAATCATGGTGACGAGAGATATTATCTGTAAAGTGCTTTGCAAACCTTGAAGCACTACATACATGCTAGCTATTATTATAATATGATATAATATAAAATGCTATATAGCTACTAACTTTCAAATTAATGAAAATTGTTACTATCTCTGGGAGATGAGATATTTGTGTGGTTGTATAGACATTTTCAGTCATATCTGACTCTGTGACCCCATTTGGGATTTTTTTTGGCAAAGATATTGAGTGATTTGCCATTTCCTTCTCCAGTTCATTTGACAGGTGAGGAAACTGAGGCAAACAGGGTGAGATGACTTGCCTGGGGTCACACAGTAAGTGTCTAAGGCTAGATTTGAACTCAGGAGGTTGAGATTCACTTCACCATCTTGCTGTCTAATGAAATTTTTAAAGTGCTTTTAAACCTCCCAGCACCATATAAATGCTCTGTTGGTTGTGGCTGCTGTTTTTTTTTTTTTTTTCTTTGCTCTAATGGTGGCAGGAGAGGCAGGGCTGGCTCTATCAGAGATTATTGTTAATTATTGTGAGGATCCAATGAGAGGATGCCCAGGAAGCACCCTGTGTTGTTACTGTCTCTTGCGAGGCTGTGAGTGCTGAGGCTCCCAGGCCTTTGTAGCAAACAGCAGCTGCTGAAATCTTGTCTGTTTTGGTATAAATGTGCCTTGGTTCAGATCCCAGGTCTGACACCTGGGTCACCCAGGATGGTGGTTCTCAACCAGGCAATGGGCAGCCTTGTGTCTGGAGAGTGAGTGGGACTTGGCATCCAGAAGGCAGTGGAAAGCAGCTAGAAAGAGCAGGAGCTTTAACCTTTTCTCTGCCCTTGATGCCTGTGGCAGAATTACATTTTTAAATGTGTGAAATAAAATATGGAAAATTGCAAAAGAAACTCATCATATTGAAATAGTTACTAACATCTTGAAAAAGTAGTTTTTATTCCATTTCATCAGGACAGGTTGGGAATCCCTGCTCTGGAGTATCAAGGACTCAGATTCTCACCCCACCAGTGATGCTTGTTCCCCCTGAATCGGGGCAAATCCTTTAATTTCCCTGGGCCTTAATTTGCTCAGCTCTCAATGGAGGAGGTTGGAAGAGATGATTCCTAAAGTTCCTTCCAGCTCCAAATCTCGGATTCTCTGAAAATGTGTGTTCAATCCTTCCCAGACCCTTACTGCCTGAGGAGACCCTTCTCGCTCCCAGAATCTAGTCCTGGGAAAGGGAGTTTCTGGTACCAGTTAGCTCCCAGGGCTGGGCTCTTCCCCACCAGGGGTGGTTTAGCATTGATGGATCCAGCCCCAGTCTCCTGCCAAAGAAAACAGCCTTGAGGGACAAAGTGACCATCCCCTCAGGGCCTTTCTTTGTGACTTCCCTCTGAGATTCCTTTGCTTTCCATCTATTCACTATGTATCTTCCCCACCCAGATTAATTCCTTTTTTATTTTTTAATTTTAAAATTATTTATTTGGCTAGGTTAAAGAAGCCATTCTTTGCCTCAGTTGCAACCTAGCCCTAATCACTGAATGAGTGCGGCCTCAGTTTGACTTGTTAAAAGACCTTAGTTTATAAAGGCCCCGGTCTCCCCCACATCCAGGCCCATCTCCTGTTGTCCTACTCTGTATCTGGCCCCTGGACCCAGAGAGCTCTGGCCAGCCCTCCCTCAAATCCAGTTCATCATGGCTTTCCCTCCCTGAGATCAGTGTCCTCTCTGAGACAACGTAGCTTACATGTCAGAGTTGTTCGCTTGGTGTTTCCCGGTTAGGCTGGGAGCTCTGTGAGGGCAGGATTGTTTTTGCCTTTCTTTATATCTCTTCCCTTCTCTTAGTCCAGTGCCAGGTACACAATAGGCACTTAATGTTTGTTGTTGGTGACCCCCAACAGCCTTCCACGCACTCACTTCTGATGCTCCTCAGAGCTCCCAGTCTCCCTTTGACTCCTTGTGGCCCTTCTGGTGGGTGGTCTTAACATCTGCCCTTTTCTTCTCCAGTTTTTCTCCCACCTTTCATTCGAATGTTTGACACTTCGGTTAGTGCAGTCTTGGTTGGAGACACAGAGGATGTCAGTGTGACGCTCACCCTGTGGGACGATGCGCTGGGTAAGGGGTCTGAGTGGTGGGCAGGTTTGAGAAAATGCTGGGGACGGGACATGAGAGCACTGATCTGCCCGGGACGGAGCCCTCCTCTTCCTGGGGCTGATCTGCCCAGGGATGGGATCCTCCTCTGCCTAAGACGGGGCCCTCCTATGCTTGAGGATGGGGCCCTCCTCTGCCTGGGGACGGGACCCTCCTCTGTCCAGGGCATGGGTGCGCTGATCTGCCGGCTGTTGGCTCTCTGGCTTGGGCGCGGGAGAAGGGGAAGGGGCGCTGCCACTTGCTTCTGAGACAGCTGCCAGGACAGCTCTTTGGAAACCTTCTCTGCTCTTACCTCCTTGCGTTTAGGAATTCTGCCCGTGCCTGACTGTGGGTTGCAGAGTAATAGAACAGGCAATTGGAGTCTGACCGTGACCCCTCATGTGGTACGTTCATTTTCTGTCTGTGGTCCAGTCGCTTCAATCCCGTCCAGCTCTTTGTGATCTCTTTTGGGGTTTCCTCGGCAGGGATGCCAGAGCCCGGTCCTTCTCCGACTCATTTGACAGAGGAGGAAACTGAGGCAGACTGGGTGCAGTGACCTGCCCACACAGCAGGAGGGGTCTGAGGCCAGATTTGCACTCAGAGGCCCTGACTCTGGGCCCAGCTCTCTATCCACTGCGCCACCCGCTGCCCTTTGTTTTCCATTTAGGCTCCCTGTTGCCAGTTACAGCCCTTTGTGCCCGGCTCTGGCCTGGCTCTGCACACACACAGGTGTGTCCCAACCAGCCTTGCAGTCTCCAAGCTAGGGCTCACCTCGCTCTCCCAGGAGCCTTAGCTTCCTTGGAGGCCAGGTCCCACTCCTGTGTCCTCCCTGGGGCCCTTCCTGCCCCTTTCTCCTGTCCCTCTCCTCCCCACATGAGTCTGCAGTGACTTTGACATTTGCTTTCTAGTCTCTCTGGTTCCCCCAATGTATTGTAGCCTCCCTAAGGGCAAGAAACGTTTGGCCGTCGCAGTGCCCAGAGCTTTGTTAGTTAATAAATGCTCGTGCAGTGAAATGACTCACTGTGTGATGAGAAGGGCTGCTAAAAATCAGGCTTCTCTAGAACTCATTGGGATTTACAGAGCGCTTTCTTCAGATGAGTCTGGGAGTCAGACATGGCAGCTGAGGCCCCCCCCCCCAAATCAAATAGCAGCCAGAAAGTATCTGAGGTAGGATTTGAACCCGGGACTATGTAGGGGACACCAAGCCATTGCGACAAACTTGCTTATTCATTCTTCATGGAGATCTCGGTGTCAGTTTTCTTCTAGGATCTGGTGGTGGGCGGGAAGCAGGGACACAAGAGGGGGAATGCAGAACTTGGAATTATAAGACCAGAGTTTGAATCACTCACTCTGGACCCTGAACAAGTCCCTTTTGCCCTCTGAGTTCTCCTCTATAAAGGGAAGAGGTTGACCTCCCCTTGATGGCCCAGGCGGGGCCCCTGCAGCCCCTGAGGTCCTGACACAGTGGGGTTTGCTGTGAAGATCCGGGCATTATGAATGTGGGGCCAGACACGCTTACGCCATCGGGGCAAAGTGGGGAGGGTGTAGACCTGGCTCGGGCACGGGGCTCCAGGACCTCTCTTTGAAAATGAGATAATCCTGGTGTTCCCCACCCTGCCAGAACGACCTGTGTGACTTTGGACAAGTCAAGTCACTGCTCTGGGTCTCACCTTTTTCATCTGTAAAATGGATGGGTTGAGTCAGATGACTGATTCCTAGCGGCCCTTCCAGGATAAAGGCCTGTGCTGGCAGTGAGAGAATTATTTTATTTTTATTTTTTTTGCTGAGGCAATTGGGGTTAAGTGACTTGCCCAGGGTCACACAGCGGTTAAGTGTCTGAGACCAGATTTGAACTCAGGTCCTCCTGACTTCAGGGCTGGTGCTCTATCCACTGAGCTACCTAGTGCCCCTAGTGAGAGAATTTTAAAGATGAAAAAGAGTTTGAGATCCTCAGCTCTTCCTGCCTCATTTCTGGCCTGAGCCGGCGACAATTGAGGGTATTGACCTGACAGCAAGAAAGATGTGGTCCCAGGGTCCTGGCGACCATCAGTCTGAGACCAGTGAGTCCCACCCTGCCTTTTTGCAGAGGAAGTCACCGAGGGGCAGGACTTGGGTCTTAGCTCTGATGCTTAGTGTCTGGGGCATCTGTAAAAATGGGGCTGGTCTTGTGCAGCCTCAGATTGTCTGGGGGACGGCCCCGAGTGGTGGAGACCGATCAGGCCCAGGCAAGTCATTTAAGTCTGAGCCTCTAGCAACTTCCTGGGACTTAAGAAGCAAATCTAGGTTGTCTTCAGGATGGGCAGAGGGAATTCCCTCAATGGTGAAACAAACAGCAGGAGAGTCGGCTGGAGCTGTCCAGGGGTTCTTTGTGCAGGGGATGTTTGTGATTATAAATGTCATTTCTAAGTCAGATGAGAAGTATTTCTTTTCCCCAGAGGGGCTCAGAAGTGACCGTAAGATTGGATGGCGATTTGCAGCCTTGTCTCTCAGAGACCGATTTCTTCTCTGACTATCCCTGTATTTTGGAAACACTTCTGGTCTCTGCCTCCCGCAACTCCTCCTGTTTGGCCCACTTACTCATTCAAGTTGAGATCTACCCGAACACTTCCTTTGCCCAGAATGTGTCAGGTAAGTATTGTAACCACACGCTCAAAGAAGCAAGAAAAGCTTTCTGAGCATCATATTTTATTGGTTATTTGCTACTGCGAACTATTTGCTTTGTAAATTAAAAAAAAAAAAGGCCAAGTTTGCAAGATCTCATTAGAAAACCTGCCAGTTTTTTATGTGTACCTGAGGAGAAAGCCCAGATTTGGAACTAATAAATGAGGGCCCGTGGTATCAGTACGAATGAGTAATGAAATTAATACCCCTTTTCAAAAAGTAGAGGGGGAGTTTTAGGGACAACTATCGTTGCCTTTAATTTCTTAGGTGAAGGAAAGGAAAATATGTTATTCTTGAGAAGCATCCTGGTGTTTGTAGCGTCAGAAGAACAAGGTTCCAGTGCTGTCTTTGCCATCTGACCTTTGGCTATATTATTTCACCTTCAGTGATCTAGACAGCTGTAATAAGCCTCTGGGTAGCCACACAATTGCCACTCTGCGTGATTTCTCACTAAGCTCCCTATAGATTGATGAAATCACTGGTTCGGACCAAACATTTTTATTACTCTGATGTCTTCCTTTCTTTTGTGACTTCCCAACATGAGTGTATCTGGCATATAGGAGGCTTTTAATAAACACTTATTGATTACCTTATAAATATTTTAATTTAGCTTAATTTAATTTAGTTACTTCTAGCTAGTGATGTGTTCAATTTTTTTTTTTCCTCCTTGGAGGTAATTGGGGTCAAGGTACTTGCCTAGGGTCACACAGCTAGGATTTGAACTTAGGTCCTCCTGACTTCACATTCAAGTCATTTTATACCACCTAGAGAGCCAATTGTTAAATTGTTAATGTGAGCATTTATATCTCAAAAATCAGTAAATGCTACAAATCAGGGTTTGATTTATTGTTGATTGTCTAGATTTAATAAGAAAATAATGTAGAAATTTTTAAAATTGTAGAGTAAACTTAAATAGTCTGGGCAAACCCTCCCTGCCCTTCACACTTTCCCACCCTCTCCCCCCAATCTTCCTCAAGCTAGTTGTTAAACATTTACCAGCACACCCTGGTTGCAGTATTGAATAACAGGAACTGGTTTTTGTTTTTTGATTTTTCTTTGTATCCCCAGAATTTAGTAAAGTTAGCCTGATACATAGTAGGTACTGAATAAGTATTGTTGTTTGAGTAAGAAAACAATTCTTTTTTTAGTTGGCTCTGAATATATCTGGAGCTGATATAAGGAACTGGATCCTGCTTTCCTCTTTTTCTAGACTCAAGGTGTTCTAAGGACGTAATTGCTAGAAATTTCCCTCCTTGGCCTCGTGTCTGGCTTGTAAGGCCCCTAACAATTGTTTAGGGAACTGAATTGAGACGTAGAATTGGAAGCACTTGTTCATTTCTAAGCATCTCTAGCTCTCAGACACATCCTGGGAGGCTTGTCTCCGGAAACAAACACCACAGGGGGGGGGGGGGGGGGGTGCCTCTCACCCCTCCCACTCCTGCCCCCAGCTTCTCATTGAGCCCCCAACTCCACCCAAGTCAGCAGTAGGGGGCACCAAGCAAAGAGTCCTCACCCCCAGCCAGGAAGTGCCCCTTAATGTGTTCATTAATAATTAATTAAATAATAATTGTGAGCTGTTCACTCTGATCCCATGAAGGTGTGAACAGTTTTGCAACCAGTAAAAGAGAAAACAGGACAAAGAAAAAGATGAAAAGAAAGACAGGAGGTAGGTAGAATGTGTAGGACATCATAGCGGTTGAGAAGAAGTAAGTTTCTGATGGAGGCGTTTGGGGAGGCGGGCATCTGTCTGACTGACGTGGGAGAGCCGGTTTCCCAGGACCCTGCGTGGTACAGATGGCCAAGGGGGGGCCCACATTCTGACTGTAAGGTCTCTTCCCCACTGTACCATGGTTTGTACTGAGGGGGTTGTTAATATAGATCATTAATATAGTCTGGTTCTACTTTATGGTGTCATGTATACTATAGACTAAAGTTAGCTGCTGTTTTTATAGTTTGTTTTCAGTCTTATGATGTTAAAAGTAGTTCAGGTAATGTATGCATTTAGCTCAGAGTATCCTACTAGTCAAGAGCTTGAGGAGACCTCCCAGACCATCGAGGCTTAAGTCCCTCATCCCAGAGAGCAGGAAGCTGAGGCTCAATGAGTGACCTAGGGTTCCACGGAGAAGAAAGGACAGAAAGCGAGATTTGAAGCCAGGCCTTCCAGTGCCAAATCCTGTACTCCCTATTGCTGACTAATATGCTTTTGGGCATTAAGACTTTGGAAGAGGTAAGAACCTTCCTTCCAGAACAGAGGCTGACAAAGTTCAATATGCCTCCTGCTTTCTTAGACTGGGCTGCCCCCTCTGACTATCTCAGGGAATCAAAAGTTTGGTCCTTAGGGCCTTAGGAGAACAGCCTTTGTTCCTCCCTAAGGAGGAGCAACAGATGTGGCTTTTTAAAAATTTTTATTTATTGCTTTTTAAAAATTTATTTATTATTAGTACACATTGCTTTATGAATCATGTTGGGAAAGAAAAATCAGCAAAAGGGAAAAGCCATGGGAGAGATTTAGAAAAAAAAAGTGATTTACATTCAATCTCCTTAGTTCTTTTTCTGGATGCAGTTGGCACTTTCTGTCCAAAGTCTGTGGGGATTGCTTTAGATTACTGAACTGCAGAGAAGAACCCAGGCTTCCATAGTTGATCATCACACAGTCTTGCTGTTATTGTGTGCAATGTATGTTTGGTTCTGCTTGTTTCACTCAGCATCAGTTTGTGTAAATCTTTCCAGGCCTTTCTAAAATCAGCTTGTTCATCATTTTTTATAGAACAATAATCCATTACCTTCATATACCACAACTTGTTCAGCCATTCCCCAATTGATGGAGGTCTATTCATTTTCCAATTCTTTGCTACTACAAAAAGAGCTGCTACAAACATTTTTGCACACATGGTTCCTTTTTCCCCCTTTAAGATTTCTTTGGGATACAGACCCAGTAGTGGCACTGCTGGGTCAAAGGGGATGCACAGTTTGATAGCCCTTTGGGCACAGTTCCAGATTGCTTTCCAGAATGGTTGGATCAGTTCACAACTCCACCAACAACGCATTAGTGTCCCAGTTTTCTCACATCCCACCTAACATTTTATCATTATCTTTTCCTGTCATCTTAGCCAATCTCAGAGGTGTGAGGTGGTACCTCAAGAGTTGTTTTAATTTGCATTTCTTTAATCAATAGCAATTTAGGCATTTTTTCATATGATTAGAGATGGCTTTAATTTCTTCATCTGAAAATTGTCTGTTCCTATCCTTTGACCATTTATCAATTGGGGAATGACTTGTATTCTTATAAATTTGATACAGTTCTTTATATATTTTAGAAATGGAACCTTTATCAGAAACAAACAGGAGTGGCCTTATCCTAAAATTAAGTTATTCTACAGGTCTCATTACTTTCAGCTTGCAGTCTTCCCCATCGTAAAGCTTGTTAGGAAATTCCTTGAAAGACATATTTTTGTCTCCTCAACACCAGCTTGGTGGCTTGTGCATGGGAGGTTCCAGCTTCTTCGCCTATTGGAAAGTAGTTACTTTCTAGCTCTGCTCTGAAAGTTGAACCAAGAACACGACTGAACCTTGAACAGTGTCTATATCTGGGTTTTGGCCACCAATGTCCCAAACTGGGGCCATGTGACTACATGTGCTGGCCCTGAAAATTCCATTCCCTTGAGCTGGAAAATGTGTTCACTGAGAGATCATCGTTCATAGCACGTCCTAGACGTTACAGAGAATGGGAAAAATCAGCAGAAAAAATGTCCATTAAACAGTCACATTAAAAAGCATCTTTTGTTGCTTGGCCACCCTCCAGCTTGGGGATCTTGTGCCCACCTTGTCTAAGATGGACCTGTAGACCTAGTTTTGTCAACGAGGCCTATACAAATATGACTATAGAATACCTGCTATAAGATTTAAAATCTTCAATATGTGGGACAAGGTGTCCAAATTCCTTGGGAAGAAAGATCTTTCATAACTAAAGAATTAAAAAACTGATACCTGACAAGTTATGGGAGGTAAAGTGGGGAACAGAACTTGTTCAGGAGCATGAATGCCTCTTCCAAAAGGAGAAACATGAACCCCTTGGAATCCTATTGCCTCAGATCCTCTTTTCTCTTCTTTCTAGGCCCCAGAGTCCAGGTGATCTCATCAGCTCCCAGAGGTGTGATTATTATTGCTAAGCAGATGGTCCCCAATCTCTCTTACCAGCTTTCTCCCCTCTCCTGAAATCCATTCCCATATTGCTACTTGTGTCTTCTGGACAGCTCCACCCGCTTGTCCCACAGGCACCTCAAACTCAACACGTCTATCATGTGTTTCCCTTCTTTCTACTTCCCCTATTTCAGTCCAGAGTACTCCTAGTCTTCCAGTCACCCAACTCTGCCAACATGGAGTCATTCTTCACTACTTATTCCCTTCCATAACCTTGTATACCATCAATTACCAAGTCTTGTTGATTGTACTTTTCCAAAATCTCTTGAATCCATCCCCTTCTTGCCGCTCACAACACAGCCATCCTAGCTCAGGCCCCATTACCTCTCACTTGGCTCTTTGGGTAGCCTCCTGATTGGTCTGCTTGTCCCCAGGCTGTCCCCTCTCCAGGCTATTTTCTACACAGCTGCCAAATTAATGTTTCTAAAGCATAGGACTGATGACATCCATGAAACAAGCTACTCCATTGCCCTTGACATAGAGATGGCTCTGTTCGCCTTCTTAAACCTTTCATACGGGTTTCTATCCTACCTCTTCAGGCTCCCCCTTCTTTCCTTCATGCACTATTTCAGCCAAACTGTCCTACCCAGGATGCTGTGTGTATTACATTTCTCAGTTCTTTGTGTTTGGAATGCCCTTTTTCCTAACTCCCTTTGAGGCTTGCCCAACTGCTACCTCCTCTAAGAATGCCTTTTATGATTCCCCCAGTTATTAGTACCCCAAATCACTGGAATACAGCTTGTATTTATTTATCTGTGAATGTGTCATGTCCCCCAGGAGAATGTAAGCAGGAGCAGGGACAGCCTCCGTTTTGTCTTTGTACCCCTAGTGCCCAATAAAGAGTCCGGTACAAGGTGGGAATTTAATAGGTAGGGATCACAGCATTTGGTCAATTCTCAATGTCTCCTAAGGAGACTGGATTGATAATAAACCAAATTTCAAGCCATTACCTCATTAATGACCGAAGTATTTGTCAAACCATTGACCACTGAATATGATACAGAATCACATTATCAAAACTTGTAGTTTCTGCATGGTGGGGATTAGATGTTGGGCTATAACATTATTAACTATGATCCGTGGTCAAATTAATTCAAAATAACCTACCTGAAATTTTACAGCATCTGTACTTTAATCTGATTCAGCAGAAAGGTAATTATCTTGAAAGATTAAAAGAAAATGAACTATTGTTGTTGCAGAAATGGGAGAGGCAGGATTTTTGCTCTGGTGGATACGGGGGCCTGGGAAGTGGGAGGAGATGCATCTAATTTGCTGGAAAAATGATGGCTATGCATGCAAGTGGAGCTAAATGTTTCTCTCTCAAAAGTGACTTGGGTTTTCCTGGTGGCCTGGTAGGCCTCATTAGCCCGTACTTATATTATCCGTGCCCCTGGGATCCATGGCAGGTTTAAAGCACCCGGGTGGGCACTGGATTGCTTGGAGATTCATTTGTTGGCAGCCTTTGAGATTTCTCTGCCAGTCCTTTAAAGGCCTCACTTAGTTTTTCTTCCTGCCTTTTCAGAGAACGCCACCATCATCCCTAACCAGGTGTATCAGCCCCTCGGCCCCTGCCCCTGTGACTTGTTCATTGGGGCCTGTGATGTCCAGTGCTGCTGTGACCAGGTATAGACTTCCCTCATCAGGCGTCATTGCCGGCATGCCCAGTCCTCTGAATCACCCGAGTCTGGAGGCCCTGTGCCAACAAGCAGCCTTCTGTGAATGCCTCGTTACCAACTGGCATGTGTTATTTCAGAAAAAATCTCTTAGTTTCTGGAGCTCTCAGGTTAGTTTACTGATGGAGAGAAATGGGCCGGACTGGACAGTTCTGGGTCTGCTTCTAGCCCAGACCCACGAAAAGCTCTGGGAAGGGCCTTCTATTCGCATGGGGCCATGATGACCACTTCTCCCGTGGTCATGGTTGGATTTGATCCAGCAAGATTTATTAAGCACTTAGTGTGAGCAGGGAGAGACTTTGTGGTAGTGGAAAGAGTTGTGGCCTTGGAGTCGGAGGTCCTGGGTTCCAGTCCCATCCCTGCCACTGACTGGCATGTAACTCTGGGCAAGTCACCTCTTCTCGCTGAGCTTCTGAGATAGGATAATAACCCTTTAGTCCTTCCCTTGTAAGGGTGTGGGGAGTCCCAGGGGGTTTCTGGAACCCTTGGGAGCTGATGAGGAGAATGTCTCTGATTATCATGGCTCTTCCTCCCCAGAGAATGGAGGCACCCTGAGGGCAGGGTTCTTTCATTGTTTCTGCCCTCCTCCCATGTCCCACCTGCCTCCCTTGGGGACTGCCTCACTTCCCAGCCTGTGAGCTCTCTGCCGAACCCTTGGAGCTGCCCACTGGGCCTCTCAGACTGGGTGTTCTTGGGCTTCCCACCTGCCCTTCACCTGCCCAGAACCTCCCCTTGTACTGTCAGCATCTCCCTCCCCTTCCCTTTGGCTTGATGCCTGCTCTGATACATAGTAGGTCCTTTATAAATGCTTGTTGACTGACTGATCAGCAGAGAGAATTTCTACACAGGGAGGTCCCCTTGGGTTACAAATCCTTGAAACATGGAGAGTTAACTTTTTTTTTTAAATTAACCACTTTTGATCAAAACATTTCATTCTCTTGGTAAAGAGAGTCTCTGAAACATAATTGAGTTTTCCGCGATTTCTCGGGGTCATCATAATGACGATCAGGGAGTCTCCTTGGCTGGGAGACGGTGCTGGTTCAGGGTTCCTGCAATATTTGTGGTGCTTTGTCTTTGTGTCTTTTGAATCGAGGCTGTGTGGCAGAGGCTGTGTCTGTGTCTAATTGATTTGACACCTCTCATTTAGCCATGAGAGACCCCTCGGTGGCCCAGGTCTTCATAGGCCCCTTTCCCCTTAACTGGCACTCATAATGAGTTCAATGGGGATTGCCCTGGCACTGTCCAGCTTGCAGGGTTGAGCCTTTCTCCCACTCTGGTTTTAGCAGCAGTGTCTGGCCCTGGTGCCCGGGATTCTGACAACATCCCTTTTTGGGGAAGGCCTGGAGCAGCAGAGCCGGGCATGCGGCCCGACTGCTCTTTTGTGTCCTCTTCCAGGATTGCACGCCCCATTTAAAGGGCCTGTTCAGGGAACACTGCTTTACGGGAGTCTTTGGTGGAAATGTGAATCCGCCTTTTGACCACCTGTGCTCTACCCCAGTGACAGAAGAGACGTCGGATTTGTTCCCCTTCTTGTGTGTTCAGTCCTCCCTGGAAAACACTCCTTTCCTTGGCTATTTCTTCCATGGCTTGACGTAAGTAGAAATGCAGTGGACCACGTGCCTGAATGTTAACGAATCCACTTTTGTGATTGTCACAGACTGTGTCAGGTCCCTGTGACGCACAGTTCCTTTCTGAAAGTCACTGACTTAAAAATGCTTTGTGCCGTGATTTAGGTTTTTTGAGTTGATTTTGTGCCGTACATTTGAAAGAATGATGTCAAACTGCTTCCGTTCCAAAGTATGAACGATAATTCTTTCTCTTTAACCTGCAGTTCACCTCGGACAGAGCACATTTTCAGAGTACCCAGACACATCCGTAGGAGCAGCTGGTTGGATTTTGGCTATTGGCAAGACAGACCAATCATTACATCGAAAAATGAATTTTTCACCATACCCCAGGTCGGGACTTCTGTTTCAGAGTGTGCCTGTCTGTAGTTTCCTTGCCAATCAGTTCGTCTTATTCATTAAATTCATTATGTGGGAGATGGTGAGCTAGGCCCCAGAACAGCCCTGGACCACCCAAACTGCCAATTTCATAATTTCTCTTCCTTTTTTTCTTTCATCCCAAATACTTAAATGAATAAATATCAGTGGCAGTCAGCCTACTGCCTGCTCAAGCTGGAGGACTTTGAGCCCTGTCCCCCCATAATTTTTTCCACAGGAAGTCCTCCCAGTGTGCTAGAAGCCTTCCTTCTTTTCTGCTTAATCTGCATTACACAGATGTCCTTTCCCCCCTCATTTATTTCCTATTCTTGAATGAGACTTGTCAGGATGACTGCACTTAGAGTCAGCATGCGGCAGACAGAGCCCGCAGCCTGGAGTCAGGAGTTTGTGGGGGGCTCTGTGGATCTCTATGGACTCATCATGGGCTTTCTTGGCAGAGTGGTTCTCCACGTCCTCTCCAGTGTGTCCCCCTTTTACAGAAGCAAGAAGGATCACTGGGCCTCCCAGCTGCCCCTCGGAGTCGGGAGGCCCCGGTTCAGGTGTGACCTCGGACGCTCGCTGGCTGGGAGAGCCTGGCCGAGGCAGTTGACCTTGGGACAGTCTCACGATGAGAGCCAGCGGTTTATGTCACTTTTCCTGTTCAGTTATAAAGAGCTGCCTCCTTTACAGATGAGACCTAGAGACCCCGAGACCTAGAAGCACGCCCAGTGTGCCTGCTGGGAGTGTCCGAGGCCACACGTGGACGTGGGCCTTCCTGAGTCACTCTCAAGTGCAGCCCTGCCTGAGAGAGAGAGAGAGAGAGAGACAGCAGCAATTCCCAATGTCGGACTTACTTCTGAGCTCTGGGTGGCCCAGATTACCCAAGCTGCTCTCTGTCCCTGACTTCTGGGCTGGGAAAGGGCGACTGCAGTCAGCATGTGAGTCTTGGGGGGGGGGTAGCAGAGAGAGAGCCCTGAAGCGAGGGCCACCTCAGCCATTTGCCTTCTGGGGCGTCTGTGTGGGTGCCTTCGGGTGGCCCTGAAAGGCATAGGAAACCTGCTTGGCAAACCTGGCAGAGCTATGGAGCAGCGAGGGCTGCAGAAGGAGGTCTCTTGACTGTGTAGTGATCAGCTCTTCTCAGCAATACAGGCATCCATGACCCTTCCAAAGACTTGGGATAGAAAGTGCCCTCCACATCCAGACAAGAACTATGGAGCCTGTTTTCATCTTGTTGATTATTTCTCTTTTGTGGTTTTTCCCTTTTCTTTCTCACAATATGAATTGTGTGGGAATATGTTTTTAAAAAAACATTTAAAAATTTAAAAAAAGAAAATGAAGTCTCTTCCTTAGCCAGTTTCCCACCTTGGTTAGTAAATAAATGATGGGCAAAGGTCACTGCCCCCATCTACCAGCTGGCCTTTGGTAACCCTCTGCTAACCAAAGGAGGAGGCTCCCCCTCCCCCCAAACTTTGACAGTTGACTCGGTGCTGGCAAGAAGGGAGATCTTCAATCTTATCACGTTCATCTTGTCCCTAGGTGTCCTTGGTGGGACAGTGTGTTCAAAAGGCCCCTGTGGCCTTCCTTCGGAACTTTGATTCAAATTGTGTGACCAACTTGACAACATATCAAGAAAGGGAAGATCTTAGTGAAGTAAGATTAATAAACAGTATTGGTGAAGGTATGTTGCACTTGGGAGAGGGAAAAAAGAGCCCTCTTCTATTGTGACCCCTGATAACAGAAGATAGTACCACTGGACCACCTCAGTCAGAACATATTTAGTGATCTGTTGGGGAAGCCATTTTATTTTTAGAAATATTTAAAAGGGCAGTGTTCAGTGTTTAATAACTTTACTTAATTTAAATTTTATTAGCATTTATATTGTACTTAAGATTTGCTCAATACTTTCCAAATATGATCTTGTTTGAAGTTAACAACGACTCCGAGAAAGCCGTGACTATTAGCTTTCTTTTACAGGTGAGGCTACAGAGCTTCACCTGTTAAGTGATCTGCTCAGGGTCTAGTAAGTTCCTGAGGCTGGATTTGAATTCAGATCTTCCTGACTATACTCAATCCAATGAGATAACAAATATAAAGTGCCACGTAAATGGGATCTATTGTCATCTTCTCCTTCTCCTTATCCTGGTGCAGCCTACCAGCTGTGGCTGCCACGTGGGCCTTGGAGGGCTGAGAAGAGGGCCAAAGGACAGCTGCCAGCTGCCAAAGCTTCTGCCAGTAGAAATGACAGAGAAATATGACAAACATAGAATAAATGAGTGAAGGTGCAGAGAGAGACTCTTCTTCACAACAAGCAGCATCGGCTGCAAGCTCTCCCTGGGAAGCACTGCTGCACTGGGCTGTTCCTAACTCTTGTGTCCCTTTTTTGTTGGGGTGTGGGTGAGGGACTGAATGCCCGAGTGCTCTTGTCTGATGTGTTCAGGCAGAGATGGAGAGCAGTCTCAGTTTCCATGGTTCGTAAAATAGAGAGAGGCTTCCTCTATAAAGAAAGAAAACATGTGCAGCCCCACCGAGGTGACTTATTTTTTGTCTTCCTAGACTTTATCGTACCCCAAGTGATCTATGAGGAGTCAACAGCTTTAAACAAGTTCATCTATGACACAGGTAGGTACCTTACTGTGATGATGTCTGTCTGCTCATAGAAACGCATTGGCCCTTTCTACTCAAAAGTTCTGCGAGAAGCCAAAAAGAAAGTGATTCTAGATAGGGAACTTTTGAAAATGTCTCTTTGACCACACGAAATATAAGTTCCTTGAGGGAAGGAACAGTTTCATGTTGTCTGTCTTCCCAGAACCTAATCCAGTGCCTGGCACATAATAGGTGTTTAATATTCTCTTGTTGATGGGTTAACAACAAAAATATAACTTTAAAAGAAATTTCAGTAGTATTTTATTTTTTCCAATTACAATTCCATGTAAAGATAGTTTTCAACCTTTGTTTTTGTAAGATTTTTGAGTTATAAGTTTTTTTCTCCCTCCTTCCCCCTCCCCAAGATAGTAAGCAGTCTGATACAGGTTATATATGTACAATCATTTAAAACAGATTTTCATATTAATCATGTTGAATTAATTAATTAAGGGACAAAAGTAAAAACCATGAGGAAAAAAAGCCAACAACAAAAAAGGTGAAAATAGTATGCTTCAATCTGCATCCAGTCTCTATTATTCTCTCTCTGGCTTCAGATGGCAAAAATAAAATTTTTTAGAACTTTGTTGAATATGTTGGTTTGGCAAAAAGCTACAAACTATCTTGGCCCTGTGAGAGAGATGTGGAGATGTAAAAGTAAAGTGTGACCTATGCTTGCTTTCTTTCTTTTTAATTAAAACTTTTTATTTGCAAAACATATGCATAGGTAATTTTTCAACATTGACTCTTGCAAAGCTTTCTGTTACAAATTTTTCCCTCCTACCTCCCACCCCCTCCCTTAGATGACAGGAAGTCTAATACATGTTAATTATGTTAAAATACTTGACAAATTGAATATATGTATACATATTTATACAGTTATCTTGCTGTACAAGAGAAATTGGATCTATAAGGAAAAAAAACCTGAGAAGGAAAAAAAAATGCAAGCAAACATCAGCAGAAAGCGTGAAAATGCGATGTTGTGGTCCACACTCAGATCCCACATGGCCTATGCTTTCTAATGTGAATTTGGCTAGTTTTCTTTATCATAAGGAAAGGTTCATTGGAAGACTTTCCTGGGGAGTGACTTGTGGATAGAGCAGATGGGGCCAGTTACAGCTTCTCTAAACAAGAGGATGCACTATGGATACTGGCTCTGGGTGACTTTTGGTCAATCCCTTCCCTTCTCTGAAGGGGCTCCAGCAGAAGAGCTCTCAGGGCCCCTGCAGCTCCCTGATTTTATTTTCATCTCTTTCATCTGGAGGTCCCCTCCAGTTCGACACCTCTGCTCCCCTGAAATTAACCCTAGCACCTTTCAGAGAAGAGGGCAGACCTGAGGACTGGGTGCTCTGCTTTGCCCTGACCCTTTTGGCTTTGTATTTTTGCCATTTAAAATAGTGATTTAACATGGTGACAACTCAGTCACTTGGACTTTCAGTGATACTATTATTATTATTGATTATTTTTGGTGAGGCAGAATGTTGTGTCTGAGACTGGTTTGAACTCAGGTTCTCCTGACTCCAGGGCCAGTGCTCTATCCACTGTACCATCTAGCTGCCCCTTTTAGTGATATTATTTTTTTTATTAAAACTTTTTATTTTTCAAAACATATGCATGGATAATTCTTTGACATTAACCCTTGCAAAACTTTGTGTTCCAATTTTCTCCCCTTTCCCCCACTAGTCCAATATATATTAAGCATGGTAGAAATGTATGTTAAATCCAATATTTATACAATTTTTACATACATATTTATACAATTATTGTGCTACACAAGAAAAATCAAATTAAACCAGAAAAATAATGAGAAAGAAAATAAAATGCAAGCAAACAGCAATAAAAATGCTATGTTGTGAACCATTTCAGTGATATTGTGTTTGATGAGAAAGATTCTTTCTGGACCTCTTGAATCTGGTCTAACTTTGTAATTGTGCTCAGAAGACTAACTATGATTGGTTTACAGAAACAATTCTTCACCCCGGGCCATCATTCAAACCTGTGCACTTGGAAGAGCATTATACTTTCAGGTGGAAAGAGAACAAAATCACTGAATTAAATGTCAGAATCATTTGGGCAAAAATTCATGCTGACCAGCAAGGTAATACATGGGAGGTGGAGAATTTGATTTTTTTTTTTTTTTGAGTCTTTTTTCCTTTGTTTTTGGGATACTGTGATTACATGTTTCATGCATATATTTAGAACTGTCAAAGATAGAGACTTTTGTGAGCATCTCTTTTGGATGTTTCAAATTGATAAATGGTTGACCTTTGTCCCAAAGAAGAGAGAAGAAAATCTTTATCTCTCTGCCTTCTTTGTGGAGGTGAAAGCCTGTGGGTGTGGAATAGCACATATGCTCCTAGATTCAATTTGTTTGTTGGTTAGTTTTGCTGACCACTTTTTCTTCCCCCCTTTCTTTTTTATCTTTTGTTCCAAGGGATGACTCTGGGGAGGGTCATGATGTATTTAGGGGAAAGGGAAAGATATTTTTTGAAATGAAGGCGATAAATAAAAGCAGAACATATCAAGAAAAAATGTTTAGGATAAAATACTTTTCTAAGAAGTCTGAGAAACCGGATGGATCCATTATTTCCCCTAACGAAATTAACAGGACTTATTATATTTGTTGTTATTGTTGTTTTATTTCTAGGAATATTGACACAGAGATTTAAAGTAACATTTTTAACTTTTAATGCTACGGAGGGCTTGAAACGATCTGGAAATCCAGGTAAGATGGTTATGCTTTAATTTCTTTGATAAAAAAAAAAAATCGAGAATAAGATAAGTTCCTTTCCTTGCCCTCCTCAAGGCTGCAAATCAGCCAGACCTTTCATTTCTATGAAGTATAGAAATCCAGAAGTTAAATGTGACTACTCTGTAAAGTTGGAGGGAGAGGGGCAGCAGTGCAGTGCAAGGCAGCGCCATATTGTGGCTCACTGACCCTGAGCAGGTCACATAAGGGTTCAAGGCCCCGGGGATTATCCTGTGGTCTGCCCAGTTCCTCCAGTCCAGAGGACAAAGAGTCATCAGTTTTGTTTTGTGCTTTTGTGTTTAATTAAAAAAAAAATTCTGCATTGAGACAAGATATGCTTTTCCTCATATCTCCTTTCTTGGAGCACTATCAATGGATTCAAGTCTTTCTTCTTTATTTAATGATCTATGGATCAACAGAAAGACAATGCAGTTCTTCCCTGGTAGGAAATATAAACTTTTCCAGAAGTGGTAGAGCCACAGTTGGCTCTTTATATGCTGATAAAACTCTGTATAATTTATTGCTCATCTGCTTTAAAATCCAGTTCCATGGTCCTCAGAACGTTGGGCTGGGAGTGGGATTTGGTGTTCGCTCTGGAAGCTGTGGGGAGACCCTTGGATTTGGAGGGAGGGTCTTTGGTTCTGTCACATGGTGCCTCTATGACATTGACCCTTCTGGGCCTCTGGTTCTTGTCTGTATGGAAGTGGAGGCCTGTCCCCAGCCCTAACCTTAGACCCTCTCTACGGCCTTTTGTCCAGCTCACTAAGGCGTTCCTTCTGCCCGGCTGGGCAAGTGCCACTAGGCTGGCAAGCATGACTCTGGGATGCAGGGAGGGACAGTGCCTCTGTGGTCAGGGTGCCCTCCCTGAGCTCTGTGGCCCATTCAGGAGCCTTGGGCATGTGTGGTCGGGATGAGCTGGGTCCCAGTCCCACCTCAGACCAATCGGACCCTCCGTGGGCTGTGTAATCTCTCTGGGTCTCAGGCCCCTGGACTGAATGGCCTCCAAGGGCCCTTCCAGCACTAGATGGATGCTCCTGTGAGGTAGGAGGGATTGTCCTTGAGTACTAACCATACCTCAATTCACATCTCATTGCATCCTCACAACAATTTGGTTATGATCACCATTTTACAGCTGGGAAACTGAGGCAGGCAGAGGTGAAGGGACTTGGCCAGGGTCTCACAGCTTGTAAGGGTCTGAGGCTGGATTTGAACTCAGGACCTCCTGACTCCAGGCCTAGTGGTCTCTCCCACTTGCCTGTCTCATGGCTTCTCTGAAACAAGCCTTGGGAGAGAGATCCCGGTGATGAGCGTTGCCAAGGTGCCATCTCCTGCTCTGCCCTCCTCCTGCCTCTGATGGCTGGATGTCCTTGGTTGGCTTTTTGGGAGCTCCCTCCGCCTCCTTGCTTGGAACCCCCTTAGTGTCACGATGTTGTGGGTGCCGGGGCTGAGATGCCCCTTGGGTCCTTGCCTCTGCGGCCTGGTCTCATCTCAGGAGGAGAAAGGCCCGTCAGGTCTCCTTCCCTGTCTGTGCTCATGTCTAGGTTACCACCCTGGCAGGCCTGTGAGAGTCCTGAATGTCGACAGTGCTGATAACGTCACCACGATAAACCTTTGGCGGCCAGGTAAGCGCGAGCGCCTTGCTGTCCTTCCTTCACTTCTCAGGTGTAATTATAACTATATTATATTACATATCATACAATTATAATAGTTATCACTGGAGGCAGCTCTAAGTCCAGTCCCCACATTTACTTCTGCTCCTGCAGTTTATCCTTAGGGCCTGCAGTGATGTTTGGCCCAAGTTGGCCTGCTCAGTGTTCCCCAGGCATGAGATTTGATTTCCTGGCCCCCTGCTTTCGCACAGGAAGTTCCTCATGCGAGGAGTGCTCTCTTTCCTAGAACTGTCGCTTTTCAGTATTAAGCTCAGGGACTATTCCCTTCATTTCTCTATCTGGCAGGTCCTTGTCCCCTAGGCTCCGTGTATTTATTTTATATACATGCTGAATTTATTTTTCTGTGAATACAAGTTAAAGAGAGGTGAGCATCGATTTTGGATGTTTAAAATATAATTCTAACTGGTTGACCTTGGTCTCAGAGAAGAGAGGACAAAATCTATTTCCCTGCCTTCTTTGCAGAAGTGGGGGCTTATGGATGCAGACCATCATGTGTACTCCCAGACTGAGTTTACGTGTAGGTCAGTTGGTTAGTTGGAAGGAAGGATTGATCAATGAATAAATCAACACTTAAGCATTTATTATACTCCTCCTGTGCCAGTCGCAGACTCTGCCTCAGCCTGTGTCAGTTTTGAAAAGTTCATTGGATCTGTGGGCCTTCTGAGCCACTGTGTTTGGAAGGAATCTGGAGCCTTGTTCCTCGTTAAGAGAAAAGCGAATAAAAGCTTGTGCCCAAGAAAGTCGCTTTGACCTAACGGTACCTTTGTTTTGGAGTTGGCAGCGGGCTGTGCATGGAAACGGAAACCAGCCCGGTCTTGTTTGGAGAAGACGCTTTATCAGGGTGCCTCTGGGAGGTTGGCGTTGATGAGAATTGTACCCACCTCAGGTGAGAAGGGAAGCCAGTGCGGGGAGGGGGGCATTGCTCCCGAGATGCTCTGAGGGACTGAGGTGAAACTTCAGGCCACAGGATGGGGTTGGGAGTCTGCAGAGCTCGGTTCTCATTTGGTCCTTGCTCTGTGAGGGGAGCCTTGGACACCTGGAGCCTCTCATCTGTCAAATGAAGAGATCGTACCAGCTGATCTGCAAGGTTCCTTCCAACTCCGCGTCTGTGAGCTTGTGCCGCAAAACAAAAATCTGTCTGAAGTGTAGCCAGGATAAGGGGAATCCTGACTTACAAAGCAAAGGCACACATTTGCAGAGGAGTTTCTTGGTGTTTCTAGCTTTGGATAAATAAGATTTCTACAACATCTGTTTGCTGGGAATTAAGCCCCCCTTTTACAGCCAACTTCACACCAACTTTACCCCCTTTGGTATTGGTCACAATGTGGCGCTGACCTTCCCCCTGGGCTTTCCGGGGCCCTCCTTGGGACACAGCTGGTGTCCTGCCCAGCAGCCTCCAGGAAGTCATTAACCATATGCTTTGGCTAATTGAGATTATCCACAGGTCTTTTATCTGTGAATGACTTTCCCAAAGGCGGGCACAGAGGTCACAGGGAGTTGCCCAAAGACAAGAGGGTGAGGAAAGAGAAAATAAGCTTTGAATGGAAGGAGAGCTGGGGCTGAGCATTTCCTGGCACCCGTAGGCAGGCGTGTGCTGGGTCAGAGTCCAGAGTCCAGGTCACTTCACTGGGAAGAATACAGACTTCTACCTACCCACTGCATGGGGTGTCCTGAAGGAAGGGAGGTCTCCATCACTGCTTGGGGCAGAGAGGTGGCCCACTGGGGAAAAACGTCAGCTCCAGGGTCAGGAGGACCCAAGTTCAAATGTGGCCTCAGACCTGAGCAAGTCTGCCTGCCTGCCTCAGTTTCCTCATCTGTCTAATGGAGCAAAATGCTCCAGTGCCTTTGCCAAGAAAACCCTCAGTGGGGTCATGGAAAGTAGGATGTGACTTACTTTTGGAGCTCTGGCAAAGGCTGGAATGGCCCATCTCCTCTTCCTGCTGGCTCGTTTACCAAGGATATGCCCTTTGCCTAGATGCCAGAAAAAAACACAAAGAGTCTTGTAAACTACTCATCCTCGTTCTCCCCAAAGCTGCCCTCTTCCCAGTTTCTCCTTTTCTGTTGATAGTGAGAAGAGCAGGAAGCTTTGGATCGCTAAGCCCTGAGTTTGAATCCTGCCTCAGACGTTTTCTTGCTGTATGACTCTGGGCCAGTCAACTAGTGGCTCCCTACCTTAATTTTCTTCTGCAAGGCGGGGAATAATAATACCTACTTCACCAGGTTGTTTTAAGGAAGGTACTTCACAAAATACTATAGAAAGGTGATTGATTTTCATGAATATGTATTTTCTTTAGGTCTATCAGTAGGGAAAACCAGGGGTTGTCATCACTATCATCATTGTCATAATAACTGACATTGATATGATGCTAACAGTTTTGCAAATCACTTTCCATACATGGTTTTGTTTGAACTTTATGAAATAAAGTGCTTCAGATGTTACCATGTCCTTTTGACACATGAGAACACTAAGACTAAGAGAGATTGAGGGAGTGAGTGTTAGAGATAGAATCTGAACTCGGGTCTTCCAGGTTAAAGAAGTCCAGCACTCCATCTACCATTCCAAAGTTTCCCAACTTAGGCGATGAGAAGCTTGACAAGGTGTTTCGGGAAATATTTGACAAATAATATTAATATTATCTTATTGAAATTAATTAAAATATTTTACTTCTTATGTGCATGTACAAAGCAAACTCTAAAATCCATTTCCATTCAGAATTTTTAAGAGGTGTGAAGGCTTACTTGAAAGCCTCAGGGTATATGGACTGGCAAAGTTGGGGACTCTCTGGAAATCCTAAATTTCAGTTCCCCAGGAAGAAAATATATTTCTTATGCAAGTAATGATTAAATCTAACACTTAAATTGATCAGTGATTGATTAAATTGGAGACTGGGGTTCCTTGGCTCTAATCCTTTAATTTCTCTTACAGGGCAGAAGTTATGAACAGACTTAAATCATTAGTACAAGCTACTCATGTGGCCAAGAAAGGCAACTCAGATTATGGGAACATTCACGATGGCTGGTTGAAAATAATATGTAAGTTAAAGCCCCCAGGCAGTTTTTAGTGGAACACTCAATGTCTATTTTCTCTGGCTGCCCCCTATACCCAGAATGTTTTCCCTCTCATCTCTACCTCTTGGTTTCCTTGACCTCCTTCAAGTCTCAGCTAAAATCCCACCCTCTGCAAAGAAACCCTTCCCAATGCCTCCCCTGCCCCTGCCCAGTGTCATCCCTCTGCTAATTATCTCCAGTTTATTCTGTCTATAATACTTTGCTGTTTCTTTCATTAGCCTGGGGAGGTTCCTGAAAGCAGGGAATAGTTTTTACCTTTTTTTGTATCCTCAGCATTTAGCATAGTGCCTACATATAGTAGGCGCTTAATAAATACAGATCAGACTTACCAAAGCTGCATGTAAAATAGTGTAAATGAGTGAACTGCCATTTGTGGCTTTCAAATCAGGCTTCCTTTATACAACACACCAATTCTCTGCCCCTTGGGGTAATCTTAGCCTGACAATTAACATCAAGAAAACAGGTTTTCTATCATCCACACTTGGAATTGTCGATTACAGTAAATAGAGAAATTTTGAATGCTGTGGATGTTTATTTGTCTTGGCAGTATACTTTCTAGAGATGTCCACATTGAAAATAAGGTTTCTGGAGCTAGATCAGTGTCTGGGAGGCTCTGAGGGCACATATAGGAGAGAAGAGGTATTAGACACCGAACGTCTCCCGGCCATTGTGCTGACCCTACTGTTTGTTGTATGTCTGTGAAAGCCGAGCAGTGTCCCAGCGCCATGCTGAATTGCTTCCATTTGAATTGTCCTGGGGAGATTCTGAAGATCACTTGGCAGGATAAATCCCAGAGGCCCTTTCTTGACCTGAATTGCCAAGAATTCAAACTCTGCTTTAGGAGATCCAGCTCCAACGGCCTGGCCACGTAGCTCAAAAGCCAAATGCACATTCGCCTTCACACAAGACGAGCCCACTGGAGGTCAGAAGGAGAGATACAAGGGCACCTCGAGGTCTCTCTGGAGAGCCTGGCCCAGAATCGCCCTGCACGGGCTCTGTGCTCTATGAGCAAGGCAGAATTGCTCTGTGAGATGTGCACATTGACTTCTCCATTCCACATGTTCCCGTGGACTATCTGCGACTGACCTGTGGCAGAGCCTTCCCAGCTTGCGAGGTCTGATCAGCCGAAGAAGGACCCCAACAGTCATGTCATTTGTTCTCCTCGAGCACGAAGGATGAGTAACAACAGTAGCCAGCTGATTATTCTCCTGAGGCCGACGATCCAGGCTGCCGATGGTTCTAAGCATTGGGAAATTTCCAAGCTGGGGCCACGCAAGCCTCCTCTGCCATCTCTGCACAAGTGCTCATCTGGCCTCTGCCCAGAGCCTTCCAGTGAGGGGGAGCCCCCCTGCCCCGGGGACGCAGCCTTGTCCATTTTGGAGCAGCCCTCCCCCAAGCTCAAAGGGGCCTTGCATCTCCTTCCTAATGCTGGTCCTTTGGGGCTCCTGTAACAGTGAATGAAGCTAATGGCCAATCTGAGGCTTGGAGGTTTCCTGGGGATGCAGTTACCTCACACCTTGTTTGCCAGCAGCATGGACAATGGGGAAGATGAGTTCATTTAGGACAACTCGAGCAGAATAAAGCGGATGGGGTCTTGATGGTGACAGTGATGGCACCCATATCTGTTTGCCTCAGGGCTTGGGGAATGGCTCCCTTGTCGTTTTCCTCATTTGTAAAGTGAGAATCTGGGACTAAGGGACCTCTGAGGTTCCTCCCACCTCTGGGTACATGACCCTAAGTCATTCTACTCTGGGTCTCAGCTTCCTCATCTGTAAAGTGGGGGCAATGACTAGATGCCCTCAAACTCTAAGGCCGTGGTCCTGTGATCGCATGAACTTTAGAGAAGCAAGTTCTCATGACAGAAGCTTTGAAGCCCCTGGGAAGACCCCTTGCCACTTAAGAAGATCTGATCTCCTTTGTACAAAGGAGATTAAACAGGAGAGGGCACATTAGTGCTGTGCCCCTGGGATGACACATTGGGGGACCAAGTATCTCCCAAGACATTTCTAGAAATTCTCCTCTGCCATACTCCTCTGACTAGCCTCACATGTTCTCTCATGTCGTCCTATGGCTGAAAGAAAAATGTAACCAGACAAAATCCATAAATGCACCAGACTGAATCTTGAAGGAAAAATCCAGAAAAAAGTCACATTTGTCCATTCCACAGACAGGGAGGATTATGGACAGTGTGGACAAGGTTGGGGCAGGAACATGCTTCAGGGAGCACTTCACCCGGGTTAAATGGTACACTTGGGCAAGGGGAGGTCGCAAACCATACAGAAGTACCACCGACCCCATCCCAGGGCACTGTGACAAGGACAGGTGCCATCTGACTGCTTTGTCACCTACTGCCCACTCTCGGACCACAGATCTAGGGCAAGGGGAGAAGGGAACCTGCTTTTAAGGAAGGAAGACCCTGGTGATGTGCAGAGAGAGGAAGGAGTTGAGAAGGCAGCAACAGGAGGGCTGCACTTCAACCCCATAAGTTCAGAGTTTCCTGTATTAGTCAAGCTTATAGAATAACGAAGGCGCAGGAAGCCTGGACCAAAGAGAAGCCTGTAATTTTGCTGCTCCCAGCCAGCAGGGCTTTCCAATTGACTGATAAGGGTGGAGTCCAGCAACATCTTCTGTTACTGAGATCCACACCGAGGTCAGAAGCTTGCTGTGCTCAGACTACAGGATAGCAATCAGACTTTGTTGTGATCATCTACTTTGAGAGTCCTGAATACTTGCAGCTCTCCAGCCCAAGGTATCCCTCAGTACCCCCAACAAAGCAGCAACAGAACCACCCCAGACTTTTTCTCCAGAAGTGCACAGAACCCAACCCTAATATCAAGTCTGAAGTCATAAAGTAAGCTGAAAGAATGAGCAAACAAGAAAAGAACCTCACCATAATGAGCAACATGTTACGGTGGTAGAGATGCTCCAGACTTAAACACCGTAGAAAATGATTCCAAAACATCCACAAGCAAATCCTTAGAGAAAACACAGGCTAGGCATAAACTGGACTAGAATTCCTGAAAGAAATGAAACAAGAGGCAGTGGATAGAGCACCAGCCCTGAAGTCAGGAAGACCTGAGTTCAAATCTGGTCTCAGACACTTAACATTCCCTAGCTGTGTGACCCTGGGCAAGTCACTTAACCCCAATTGCCTCAGGGAAAAAAAAGAAATGAAACAAGTTTTAAAAAAAAGATTTCAAATTTTTTTAATGACTGGAACAAGAGCACTTGAGGAAAATATTGGAAAAGAAATGAGAGCTTATAGAAGAAAGAATATGTATATGTATATAATATGAACAAATTACATTCATACACATCTATATTAGATTGTTCCCTGCTTGTTTGTCCTTTGTTCCTCTGATAACATCATCCTTTTTAGGTCTAAGTCTTTCCATATTTTTCTAAATCCACCAGCTCATCATTTTCTATGCACAGCAATATTCTAATTTTATACTATCTAGTTGTTTTGAATAGTCTAAAACAGTGTTATATGGCTGACTTATAATGTAGTTTTCCTATTTTTTCTCTTTTGATTGAATCTATTTTTTGTTTGTCTGAGATCAATGATTACTATCTCTGCTTTTTTTCCCTAATAAATTCTATTATTATTATTATTGTATTCATATATATCTCGTGTTTCCTATTCCTGTTAACTTTTCTACTTTAGGGTTACATCTGTGACCCAAGAGTGGGCAGTAGGTGACCTGCTAGTTTGTCTTGTTATTACTTAACTTCCTCCCTATCTCTACCCCTAACCACTCAGGATCCCTCCCTTATGCTTTCCTGCCCCCAACTTTTCCCTCCCTCTTTGTGCCATTCTTGTTAATCTGCATATTCTTTTATACCCCATTTTATCTTTTTTCTCCCTCTCTTTTTTATAAATTTTGAAGAGTTTTATACCTTACATGCTTTTTTTCCTTATAACTCTTTTTGAGATGGCAAAGAAAGGGAATCTGAGCATGCTCATACATTGGGGAATGAATGAATGAATGAATGAATGAAAAAGTTATGATTTATAAATATGATGTAACACCATATGGCTGAGGTAGCTGGTGACATAATGGAGAGAGCCATAGGCTGGGAGTCAGTAAGTTCTGAGTTCAAATCTAGCTTTGGATACTTACTAGCTCTAGGACCCTGGGCAACTTTACCCTTTGCCTCAGTCTCCTCAACCGTAAAATAGAGATAATAATAAGACTTACATTCAGGATTATTATGAGAATAAAATAAGATAATATTTATAAAAAAGTGCTTATCATAGCGCCTGGCACATGGTAAGTATTATATAAATGCTTAATCTTTTCCCCTTCCCTCTTAATGTAATGACCGACCAGAATTCCAGAGAATTAGTGATGAGATGTTGTACCCTCCTTCTGATAGAAAAGTGAAGGACTCAGAATGACACAGATATTTTTGGGATATGGGCAATGTGGACATTTGTTTTGACTGATGGTACATGTTTGCAATGAGTTTTGTTTTTCTCATGTTCTAAGGGAAGAGGGAGATGGGAAGTAGTTGTGGTGGAATGATGAGGAGGGAGATATCAGCTGACTAAAACAAAGAAAACATTTTTTAAAGAATAGTGCGCAGCTCCCAGGGTTGTTGGGAGGTTCACATGGAATAATGTACAGAAAATTCTTTCCAAACCTTTAAAAAAAAAATGGGACCCTACAGTGTACTGCTCTTTTCTGAGATGTATATCAGAAACTACTGGTGGGACTGGAGAGAGTTAGTTCTTTTTTTGTGTGACCCTTTCTTTTTGGTAATGGATTATTCTTTGCTTCAGGCACTCTGTGTAATGGAAATTGTGCTGTCTCATGATTCTGGGTCATTGTGGGAAAACCATTTTGCATTGTTCTTTCTAGAAGACATTTTGTTGTTCTTACAGGGAGAGATACACATTTTCCTCAGGAAAGGCCCTCTTTTATGGACATAAAAGGCACCTGCCCTGATGTGCCTGCCATGATGACTATCCACTTCCTTATTTCTAATAGTGGTAATTTGGAAGGCATTCCCCAGGAAGTGATACTCGGTGCAGAGGTCAGGTAAGCTCCTTGGGGCAGTGCTAAATGATGGGGAGCAAGGGCCCTGAAACCTCAGAGCCGCTCTCAGTAATGAAGGCAAAGTGGAAGTGATGGGTGGACGTCTTCCTTTGTTGCAAGGCTGGGCTGTCCTGTGTGACTCAGTCCTTTGGCTTTGTACTGAAGGGACATATTGTGATGTAGATGCATGATCCTCGTGGGATTCCTAACCTGGAAAAGCCGAGTGCTTGGCACGACCAGGGCCTGGCTTGGTCTGAGACAGTAGATGCAAAATTGAAGGAGAAGGCCGCCTGCTGTGGCCCCACTGTCAGTTTGCCTGCCATGAAGGTTTGGCGGCTGTTCTCACTGTGGGATTTCTTTCTTCAGCTTTTCTCCTGTCACCTGGCAGTTCCACTGTGGGATCACCTGTGAAGATAAACCTAGTCTTTTCCTGCTCAGTGTCTCAGTCCAGTTTATTAGAATACCTCCTCAACTGACCCAGCCACTGACCAGGTAATGGCCACTTGAATGTTTGGCAGTATTAGGAAGGGAAATCATACACACTTTGAAAAGGAGGCTAGGTTTGGTGGCTAGATCGTAGTGGGGAATGGCATCCGAGCCCCAGAAGTCTAACCTCCAGGCCTCCTTCTGGCTCTGCCACCCTGGGAAGGAGTCATCTTGTCTTTCTGACCTCATTTTCTTGCTCTGTAAAAAGGAGGGATGGGGCTGGGGATGGACTCTGAGACCAATGCTTCTGCGACTTATCAATCCCCTCTAGTTCTGGGATCCTTTGACCTTTGGGTGCCCTTCGCTGCGGGGATGGCAGACTTTGCCTCGGCGCTGTTCCAGCTTTGCCACTTACCCAGGTATCTTTGTAGTTTCCAGATCAGTCTCGCAAACCGTGACTGCACCAACAATGAAGTCTGCTGGTCAGAGCTTATATTCCCCTTGAGCAAGAATTATCAAGGTAGGGGAGAATTCTAGGCCACATTATGGGCTTATCTTTCTTTAATTAGCTGCTATGGTGAGGTGGGGGTCAGTCAACCATTCTCAGGGTATTCAGAAGCCCACTAAGGGGCTAACAAAGGCAGGAATCTGATTGGGATAGAAAAAGGAGGATTTCATTTGCATTTGCAGTTTTCTCATTTAACACTAGATAATAAGGCAAGGGAGTAAACAAACACACAATCACCCCTTGCACTCTGGGCACTCGGTGCCTGTAATGGGCCAGGTGATGGGTGAGGCTCTAAAGACATAAGGAAGAAAAACTGGCTCCTGCCTTCACAGAGCTGACATTCTATGGGGGGAAACGACCTGCCCCCAGAAATTAAATTTTGTGTGGATGTATGACACCCACACATATATGGGAATATATTTGCTTCACAGTATTATGTATGCCATACATACAATATAAAGTAGTTTTTGGGAGGGGGTGGGTAGGTGTCCAATCAGAACGGACATCTGAGCCCAGCCCTAAAGGTGAGGAGGGAGGGTGTTCCAGACCTTGGGGGCTGCCTGGGGAAAGTCATAAAGAGGGGAGATGGAATGTTTGATTTGAAATTGTAAGGGGTGAATGAATATTGTGCAGGAAGCCTGGCAAAGGGAACTGGAGCCGGATTGCAGAGATTTCAAAGCTCAACGGAGGAGTCGGTATTTTAATCTGGAAGTAATAGGGAGCCAGAGCAGTGACTTGAGCAAGGGAGAGTAGCATGATTAGATCTGTGCTTTTGGAAGCTCTGCTGGGCAAGTGTGGAGAGGATGGATTCCTGAGAGAAGAAACTTAAGACCCTGAACAAGGGGTGGTCCAGGGGCAGAGAGGAGACATGCAGTAGCAGTAGAACTGACCATCAAAAGCCAGGGATGACTGGGAGAGCACAAAAGAAGGGGAGTTAGAAAGGGGCTGGGCTTCAGGGGAAAGGCCATGATGGCTCTTGTTTGAGAGTCCTGCAGGATGTCCAGTTTGGTGCATAGGAGGGAGAGGAGAGACCGAGTACTGTTGGAGAAGATAGAGCCCTAAAACAGCCTTAAATAGGGGTGGGTGTGAATAATGATCCCACAGAGGAGACTGAGCAGCAGTGGCCTATCGGAAGGGCAGCCAGGAGAGAAGTCTGCCACCAAATCCAGGGAGGAGAGACTGTCTGGGAGGAGGGGGACAAGCAGCAATGGCAGATGCTGTGAAGTCAAGAAGGTTGAAGTGGCTAGCTGGTGTCCTAGAGACAGAATGATGAGCCTGGAATGAGGAAGGCTCTTCTTTCTAAGTTCGAGTCTGGCCTCTGACACCTGTATCAGGGCGACCCTGGGCCCGACACTTCATCCTGGTTGCCTCAGTTTCCTTGTCTGTAAAATAAGCCGGAGAAGGGAATGGCAAAACCACTCCAGTGCCAGAGTTGGACACAACCGAAAAATTTGATTAAACAAAACAAGAAGGATGAGACCTAAAAGGAAGCCATTGGATTTACCAATCTAGATTTCGTTGTTGGGGCTTGTAAGCAATAGTTTTAGACCCAACCTGCTAGTAAGAGAAGGCTCTGACCATCCTGGGGATGGGGATGGGGATGTTGGGGGTGATGTTCGGTCATTTCAGTCACGTCCAACTCTTCAGTACAGTTTTCTTGGCAGAGATCCTGGAGTGTTTTGCCATTTCCTTCATTAGTTCATTTTACAGATGAGAAAACTGAGACAAACAGAGTCACATAGCTAGGAAGTATCTGAGAGAGGATTTGAACTTAGGAAGAGGAGTCTTCTTGGCTCTATTGCCTCAAATTTCAGGGCTAACAAAAATCTTGTAGTACTCAGCTGGAATGGAAAGAATTAATTAGCATTATGATTTATGGAAGCACAATGGAAGCTGACTTATATTTAAGGCTTTTGTCTTTTTGTGCTTGTATTAACTCATGTCATGCTGCCCAGAGAGAGGTGCCCATTTATAAGGAGAGGAGCGATGGGGGACCCTGGGACCAGTCATAGTTGGGCCAGGGCAGATGGCAAGGGCTTGGTTGGGCATTTATTCCTTTGCTTTCTTCTCTTCGTTTGTCTATATCTGTGTTTATTACTGAGAGCTTCTCGGGCAGCCTCTTCTTCTCTATTGAGCTACAAGTCAAGAGCCCCAGAACTACCTGGAGTGCGATTATTGTTTGTTTTCTTCCAGGAGAGTATCACTATTCCTGCCTTGCCAAAAGCTTGATGCTGGTCTTCATCTTCAGCTTGATTATATTCATCAGAAACCCATGGATCAGAGATCACATGTTTTGGGGCTTATTGTCCTTTTAACTCCTCGAGAGAGCAGCAGCAGCCTTGTGGTCAGAATTTGAGACCACGATGGAAAACTTCTCTTAGTGACACTTTTCTTATTTATTTTTGTAAAAAGGTGGTATTCAGTGAATAGTCATTTTGTTTTTAAATTTACTTGCTCAAAAGACTGGCCACCAGCCAATTGATTTGATTTTAGCTGTAGCAGCTCTAAGATAACTGGCTTCTGAGAGGGAACTGGCTTCCAGAGGAGGCTTGATCTGCCCCAGTGGTGGTGATACTTATACCAGGAAAATCACAAATCCTGACAGGGCAGAAGTCGATAGAGCTGTCATTGGTGGAAATCTTAGCATCTTCAAAGTGGTAAGTCCAAGGCCACACACTTAGCATACACATTAGTAGAGTTGAGACTAGAATCCTAAAATAAAATGTTAAAAAGTGTGAATTATTGAAAGAATTAAATATGTATTCATAAACTGTAAATGTATGCTTACAATCAATCTCTTTCAAGAACCTCTTGTTTTAAGTCTTTAAGAACTAATTTTTTTTTTCCAAAATACACTTAGATTTACATCACTTTACTAAATGGTCTTTGGTTTAAATAGATTTTTGTGTACTATGAATAAATTTTTTATTTTTATGAAATTATTCTTTTCTCCTTTGACTTCCTATTTATCCTGCAAAAACTAGCTGACATTTATTCAATGTTTTAAGATTTGCCAAATGCTTTCTTTTTATTGATCCTATGAGACAGGCAGTACAAATATTATTTTATTATATTATTTTTTTATATCATCTGAGTCAGAGGGGCCAAGTCACTTTCTCATTAAAACAGAACTATTAACAAGAAGATTATATGATGATCAATTCTGATGGATGTGGCTCTTTTCAACAATGAGATGATTCCAAGCCAGTTCCAAAGATTTTGTGATGGAGAGCCTTCTAAACCCAGAGAGAGGACTGTGGGAACTGAGTGGGGATCACAACATAGAATTTTCAATCTTTTTGTTAAAAAAGAAAAAAAAACAGATATCAACAAACAAATAAATCTGTACATCAGGAAAAAAAAGAAAAAACAAACAAACAAACCCAAAAAATCCAAGCAAACAACAAAAAACATAAAAATACTATGTTGTGATCCACATTGTTTCCATAGTCTTCTTCCTGGAAGCAGATGGTTCTCTCCATCACAAGTCTATTGGAATTGGCTTGAGTCACCTCATGGTTGAAAATAATTCCATTGTTGCTGTGTACAACGATCTCCTGATTCAACTCGCTTCACTTAGCATCAGTGTCTTAGCATGTAGGTCTCTCCAGGCCTTTCTGAAATCATTCAGCTGATTGTTTCTTTCTTTCTTTCTTTCTTTCTTTCTTTCTTTCTTTCTTTCTTTCTTTCTTTCTTTCTTTCTTTCTTTCTTTCTTTCTTTCTTTCTTTCTTTCTTTTTTTATTAAAGCTTTTTCTTTTCAAAACATGCATGGATAATTTTTCATTATTGATCTTTGCAAACCCTTGTCTTCTAAATTTCTCCCCCTCTCCTCCACCCCCATCCCTAAATGGCAAGTAATTCAATATATGTTAAACATGTCAAAAATATATGTCAAATCTAATATATGTATACATATTTATACAGATTTATCTTGCTGCACAAGAAAAATCGGATCAAAAAGGAAAAAAATGAGAAAGAAAACAAAATGCAAGCAAACAGCAACAAAAAAAGAAAATACTGTGTTGTGATCCACTTTCATTTCCCATAGTTGATCAACATGATTATAATCTTGTTGTTGCCGTGTATCTCCTGGTTCTGCTCATTTCACTCAGCATCAGTCCATGCAAGTCTCTCCAGGCCTCTCTGAAATCATCCTGCTGGTTGTTTCTTACAGAACAGTAATGTTCCATGACGTTCATATACTATAATTTATTCAGCTGAAGGGCATGCACATTTCCAGTTCCTTGCCACTATAGAAAGGGCTGCCACACCTAGTCAATATTTCAAAAATGGATGTACGAGATGCCTCTCAAACTCAGTATATTCCAAACTGAAGTTATCTTTCCTCTTCAAACCTTTCCCATACGGTTGAAGTCAGCCCTGTCCTTTTAACCTCTCACTTTGTAATGTTGGCTTTTCCTTTGATTCCTGGCTTTCCTTCCAGACCAGGCCTTAAACTCAAACCAATCTGATTCTCATTGGCCACCAATAGGTCTTAGGCCAAGCCCCATTTGGTCATGGTTGGGTCCTGATTGACCCAGATTGAATGCAAATAGCAGTCATTTCTGCCTTGGCCAGAAACCCTGAGGGTCTCCCCTCCCAGACATTCATTTATTTATTTATTTAGATTTTTTTTTTTTTTTTTTTTTGGACTAGTTAAGAGAGAAGATGCTTCGTCTCTCTACCTAGCCTTAATCACTAAATGGGTGTTGTTTCAGTCAATCAGACCTGTTGAAGTCCTTAGCTTAAAAAGGCCTGCTGCATCCAGGGCTATCTCCAGTGGTCCAGATCTGTGTCTGAGCTCTAGATCCAGATGTCTGGAAGGAAAGGTGACTTTGCACAACCCTCCCTCCCTTACATCCGATTCACTTGCCTGTTGCCAATCTTGCCTGCCCTGTTTCCAGGACATCTTTCCTATCTGACACCTTCTCTTTCCTCCCAAAGACTCCTCAGTTCAGTCCTTTCACCTCATATGTATCATTGTAGCATCCTCCCTCACCATGAGCTCCTGTGGCTGCCCAAGTCATGTTCTTAAGGCCCAGGCTTAACCGGGGCACTGCCTTGGTGAGGTCTGAGGGCTCCCTCCTACCCCACAGAGAAGATGCAAGCTCCAGTTAGCCTTTCAAGCCCTTCCCACCTGGCCCCTACCTGTTTCTCTACATTTATTATAAATTAACCTTCTTTCCTTCTGCTCAGTAGCTAGGCCGGCTTTCTTCCTGTCTCGAACACATGGCTCCATCTCCGGCCTTTGCTTACAATGTGCTCGCTTCTCATTTCTGCTCTGGGACATCCACTTCCTCCGCCTTTCCTCCATCCTTCTTTGCTCCTGAATCTCTCCCTGCTCTCGTCCTCCACTTGGTACTTACAGTCATTCTCTTTCTATTTATTCTGTATAAACATGTCTTCCCCGTTCAAGTGTGGGCTCTTTGGCTGGTTCCATCTTTATATTGGTGATCCCAGCATCCAGCCCACAATAAGGTCTTAATAAATGCTTGTTGCTTAAAGCGATCATCTTTATGTGCCTTAAAATAAGGGGCACATACAGAACAAGAGCCTGCCACTAGATTGAATTCACAGAGCAGGTAAGCCAGCCTTGCTGAAGTAGCAAGGTCCCCCTGAGGGAGGGACAGGAGCCACCACCGGGTCAGACCACCACCATGACCACCTTCCGACCTTGATGGAGGCAGCCCAGGATGCTGAACCCCAGCCCTGGGAAGCAATTAAGCTTCCAGCCCAGGACTCTCCATCATCAGCCTGGGAAGGACACAGGAGATGCACAGTAGTAGAGGCTTTGGAGATGCAAATTGGCAGATGCTTGATAAGCTTCTCTCCTCCCTACTTACTTGGCTTTCTCACTAACTTTCTTCCTCCCTCTCTCCCTGACTTCCTTTCTTCTTCCCTCCATTTCTTTCCTTTCTTCCTTTATTTTCCCCTCTTTTCAGTCCTCCCTCCTTCCTTTCATTCATTTCTTCTTCTTCCCTTCCTCCCTCTTTCCCTTCCTTCCTTCTTTCCTCCCTCCTTTCCTTTTTTCCTCCCTCCCTCCTATTTTCCCTCCCTCCCTCTCTTCCTTCTTTCTGCTTCCTTGCCTCCTCAGTCCTCCATCCCTCCATCCCCCCCCCCCTCTCTCTCCCTCGATTTCTTTTTTTTTTATCTTATTTTTATTAAAGCTTTTTATTTGCAAAACATATGCATGGGTAATTTTTCAACACTGACCCTTGCAAAACTTTCTGTTCCAAATTTTTCCCTCCTTTCCCCCACCCCCTTCCCTAGATGGCAGGTAGTCCAATATATGTTAAATTCAATATATGTATACATAGTTATACAGTTATCTTGCTGCACAAGAAAAATCAGATCAAAAAGGAAAAGAAAACATCACCAAAGTATAAATCAATCGATACTCCTCTCTTACCTCCTCTTCCCCTTATGTGTAGTCTTCTCTTATTAAAACCTAAGATCCTTAAGGGCAAGGAATATCCTACCTTTTGTGTTTGTTATGTGTATTGCTTGGCACAGTGCCTGGAACATAGTAAGTGCTTAATAAATGCTTTTTTTTCATTCATTCAATCATCGTTGGTTGGTTAGGTCTTCACTAGGATGAAGTTTGGTTATTATATCACAAATTTCATTTTTTCTTTTTTTGCTCTATTTACATTGTTGTGGTTATTGTGTATAATGTTTTCCTGCTTGCTTCACTCTGCCAAATACAAACATTTAATTTAATTAATTGAATTAATTTTCATGATTATTAAACACACAGCAATCTATGAGTCACATAGGAAAATTTATTTAGCCATTCTAATCTACGTCAGCTCTTTGCTGCTCCTAAAACTGTTACGAAGATTTTGGGGACTTGATTTTTCTTTTCTTTTTTTTTTTTAACCTCCTTGGGATATACACATAGTATGGGCACCTCTGGGTCAATTCTAACATTTTTTAGTCACTTTCTTATCATGATTCTAAATTTCTTCCTAGAATGGTTTGGGCCAATTCACAGCTCCACCAACAGTGAATTAGTGTGCTTGGCTTTTAAAAAGCTCCTTCAATACTGAAAATTCTCATCTTTTATTGCCAATTTGCGGCAACTCTTTACATATCCCATGGATTAGGAAACTGAAGCTCAGAGAAGAGAGGTTCCTTGGCCAAGGCAGAAATAGCAAAGTTTCAAATTAAGTCCTCCTGATCCCCACAGTTAGTCTACTTTACACCACTTCATCCCACCTCACTCCCCATCTCCACTGCATCCCATCCCATCCCACTGCATCCCGCACATCCCATTCCATCCCATCCCACTGCATCCCAGCACATCCCGTCCCATTCCATCCCAACACACACCAACTTTTCACTTTAATGGTCGTTAAATCCTAGGTAACAGGATTAATTTTAACACATGGTGTACTTGAGTTCACTTAGTTTTTTTTTCACTTTCCCAAGAAAAACAAAACTCCCCAAGCCTGGGTCAAGGGCTCTGGAACTCCCTTCTCTTAGACCTTGGGGCCGCCTACCGGGATTCGTTGTTTTTTTTTTTTTTTTTCCTCTTTCCACGCGGTTAGTGAAAGAGATCAGAGATCCGAGGCCAACTACTGAAACTCCCGTTTGTAAATGTGGAAGGAACCTCACTAAAACAAGTGTGGCCCGTACGGGGATCGAACCCGCGACCTTGGCGTTATTAGCACCACGCTCTAACCAACTGAGCTAACCGGCCCTGAGGGACTCTGCTTCGCAAAAGTCCTTTTGAGCTGTTGATCCTCTGTAGTGTGCGGGCGGGGACAAACCCGCAGCCCATTGGGCGCCGCGTGCTCGGGGGCCGGGCTGGGCCGGGGGCCCGAGTTGGGCTGGCCTGGATCTAGCCTCGGCTGCCAGAGCCCGCCCTCGGGGGAGGGGGCCCGTCTTCCCCCTCCCCTTGGTCAAAGACCGCTCGGCTCTCCACGTTTCTCCTTTCTCCTTTGTCATCACTTAGGTATTTATTAAAACACACGCTAAAACAAAAACAAAAACAAAACTTTAAAAGTTTATTAAAAACTTAGCCCGCAGATTATACGCTCTCTGAAGGCACTGGATTGGGGCCTGCCTTTTGCAACCGAACCTTGCACCCAGTAGGCGCTTAATGCATGCCTATTCCAAAGCATCCCCTCAGTGGAAGTTAAGCTTCTTGAGGGTAGGTGCTTTTTTTTTTTTTTTTTTTTTTTTTTTGGTGTTTGTAACCCCACTACTCAGTATGCAATCACTTAATAAAAGCTCCATGAAGAAATGTATCCCTCTCCCACAACCTTTGAAGGGAGGGGCTTAAACCACCACAACATTCCCAGCTTGTGACGTGACGTTTGGCTTGTAGTAAATGCTTACTAAGTACTGGCTGCAAAAGAATGTAAGCCTCGGGAGGCCCTCCTCCTGGGAGCTTTTTACTGTTTCTCCTGGTGCGGCACGGGGTGGCACAGTGTCCAGCCCCTTTCCATCCTTAGGCACCAGCACGTGGACTTGGCTTGGCTCGGACCTCGGCTCCCTCCCCCACTTCTCGGGGAATCCATGCACTGTGAGGGCAGGCCCTATTTCATTTTCGTTTGCGTTCTTGGCCCTGCCCCTTATTGGTTAGTCAAACATCTATTAGGCATTGCAAGCACCGAATTAATAAGTCTGAATAATAGATTCTTCGAGAAAGGAGTCTGCACACCACTTGCTGTGCGCCCCTTCCCCAATTTAGACGCAAAGGTCCCTGAGAGCAGGGACGGTTTTATTTTTGTTTCAGCTTCCCACGAGAAAAAAGAATCGCTTAATGCAAGCTGCTTCGGACTCGAACCCGTAGACGCAGCTCTGGGGCAATTCTGCTCGTATCCTTGAACTTGAGCGCAGGCTGAGCGGGAAGCCTACG
>JAJPUD010000944.1:105228-129030 GCA_023553655.1 Myrmecobius fasciatus
CCCGGGGACGGAGAAGAAGCCGCGCGGAAGCAGCCGGGCGGGCGGGCCCATGGTGCGAGGCCGCCGCGGGGAGGCCGTCACGGGAGAAGCGCCGGGCTAAAAGCAGCGCCGCCGCGCCGGCCGGGCCAGGCCTCGCGGGGCCCCGCGCCGGACCATGGGCTCCCTATTCCGCAGCGAGGCAATGTGCCTGGCGCAGCTCTTCCTGCAGTCCGGCACCGCCTACGAATGTCTCAGCGCCCTGGGAGAGAAGGGCCTGGCCCAGTTTCGAGATGTGAGTATTCGGGCCGGGGGGCGGGGCTGGGGGAGGTACTCCAGCGAGCGCCCCGCCCTCGGCCTCAGTTTACTCTTTCGTAAGAGCATGCCCTGCGATGTTGGGGTCTTTCTGGGCCTTAGGCTTCTCTTCTGCGAAGGGAGGGGGCTGGGCCACCGCTACGGCCGATCTTTTGACCACCCTACACCTCAGGGTCTTCTTCTTTTTTTTTTTTTTTTTGCTTTTTGCTGAGGCAATTGGGGTTAAGTGACTTGCCCAGGGTCACACAGCTAGGAAGTGTCTGAGACCAGATTTGAACTCAGGTCCTCCTGACTTCAGGGCTGGTGCTCTAACCACTGCGCCACCTAGCTGCCCCAGGGTCTTCTTTAAAGTGTGTGTTGGGTGAGCACCAGGCATGTACCTCTGAGGTTGTGGTTCTCCTGGGTCTCTGTATCTTCGTTAAAGTGTGCCAGTTCTGTGCCTGTGAGAATGGGACCTCTTCGGGCCTCAGTTTCCTCGTTTGTAAAGTGAGGGGGAGTTAGATTTGTACCGACGTGAGATCCTCCTGGGCCTCGGTGCCCTCCATCGGCGGGCCTCAGTGCCACCTGCTGTGACCCCTGCACCAGCCTCCCCGGGAGGCCCAGCCTTTGCTGGCAGTCGTCCCCAGAGGGGAGCACACTGTCCACTGGCTGTAGACGGCCCCGCGCATGGAGAGTCCTGGCCAGCTGCAGGACAGCCCAAGAGGGTCCCCTTTCTGGGGGTGCGGGCTCTGGGGGACCTGTCCAGACTCTTCCTTCCTGGGCCTCGGGGCTTGTTCCAAGATGTGGCTCCAGCCCAGTTTGCCCAGAGGCTGGTACTCTGATTTTCCTTTCAGCAGATACTTATTTATTTTCTCTTTATTCAGTATTTCATCCTCCCTTCTCCTACATAAACAATTTTCTTAACGTTTGTTTTTAAAACTTTTGAGTTCCAGATTTTCTCTTTTCCTTCCTCCTCACTGAGAAGGCACAAGCTATGTAAAACATTTCCATAAAACTCATGGTGTGAAAAAAAACAGATCTTCACCTCTCCTCAAAAAAACAAAAACAAAAACAACCAAAAAACCTTCAAGAAAAATAAAGCTTAAAAAAAAAAAAGTTTTCAAGGGCAGCTAGGTGGTGCAGTGGATGGAGCACCAGCCTTTAAGTCAGGAGGACCTAAATTCAAATCTGGTCTCAGACACTTAACATTTCCTAGCTGTGGGACCCTGCGCAAGTCACTTAACCCCAATTACCTCAGCAAAAAGCAAAAAAAAAAAGGGGGGTCTCCCTTGTGCAAAGCATTGCACTAGTATTTAAAAATCTGTCAAAATACTCTGGGTCTTCTGGGTGTTTCTACATCTATACTAATAGCAGTCAGTGTTCTGGTTGTTCTTTGCAGAGAAGCTCCATGGGTCAGGGAACCTAGTGCAAATGGTTATCTTCAGGAAGGATGGCTGTTTAACTGATAAGTCACACTTCCCTCCAAGCCTGTTTCCTCAAGGTCACATAACCAGTAAGTGGCTGGACCAAGACTGGAACACAGGCCTTCTCACTATTTTCATTTGTTCTCCTTGATCTAAGATTGGTAGTTTGGACTTAATGATTTCTTAAGATCCTATTAAGAACTCTGGTAACTTAATGCCCTATGATTTTGTCCTTTTAAAAACTTGAGTTATCTAGCAACCTTTGTTAATTAGGGCAAGGGTTTTCCTGATTTCAAGTAGTTGGGGACCATTTTAGGGAAGTGTCTTCAGTCAACCACAATGGCCTTGGGAAAAAGAATGTTTTCATAGTATTGCATTCTGTTGGACCCATCAGAATGAATATAGCCTGCAAAATATATCCCCAGGTAATTGATTGAATTGATCAATGGCATAAAGTTTTGTAGTGCTGTACATTTAAATGATAGAGAAAGTTTTAGTTTAAACACTGCTGCTTATGTCTTCTCACAAGTTCTTGGTAATAAAATAACACCTGCAGTTGAATATCTTTGAATTTTGTAAATGTTTATAGAATTGATAAGATTTTATAACATTAGATAGAATTTTGTAAACATCAAACGGCTTATATCCAATTCATTTCATTGTTTTACCAAATGATTTAAATTCAGTTAATCAGAGATGGATACTGGGAAACAGCTGTTTTATATTCTTTAGAACTAGAATTTTATTTATCAGAAGACTGCGCCTGTTCGATCAGATTTTGGCAGTGAAATGACATAGCCTTTGAAAAAGCATTAGTAACTTGAGAGCCAAATCTAAGATTATATAATTTGGGTCATAGATCATTTCTATCTACAAACATGAAGACTGAATTGAACTTGATAAATGCTGCAAAAAGGCCTGTGCTTTTAATTTAGAAAACAAACATAGCAGGATCAACATTAGAATAATTGTGGTTAATAAGAATATTAGCCCATAGTTCTCTACAAAGCTCCTTCTACAACCTGTTTGCCTTTCATGCAAGATATTAAAACTTGAGAATTAAAACTGTCAGAGAGATGAAGTGATAAAAGTCCTGTGTGACCTCTAAGGCCCCTTGTAGCTCTAGATCTGTGGTCTTGTGATTGAGCTCTAATGTACTGGAAGATTTTCACCAAATATTCTTTTTTGTGTTTCTCCATAAAATAGGAATGATATTTTCTTGTTAAAGTCTGCTAGCTTCAGGGTAGGATTTGAAGGTATATGGACCTCTCTCAGTGAAAAGCAGCATTTTGAATAGCCAACACTGATTGCATTTCCTTCTTATACTTTTGCTTTTGAAAGAATAAATTGTCTTAGGAATTCAGAGATTTGAAATAGTTACCTCAACATGTGTAATTTAAAAAAACAAATGTGAAGTCAGGAATCATAGAAGAAGAATAGAAAGTTAGTTTAAAAACTGATAAAGTGCAGGACCTTGAAGTGAGATAATTTCTGTTTGCACTTTGGTTTCTGGAAGCACTTTCTTTATTGCTGTAAGACAAACAGCTCTATTGGCGAAGTCATTGCCTCATTAGAGGGCAGCGAGTGTGATAGTGGGAAGAGCGCTGACTTGGAGTTAGAAGACTTCTATTGAAGTCCTGACTCCAAACCTTAATTTTGGCATGATTCTGGAAAAGTCACTTAGCATTGTGTGATTGTAGATTCAGGTCTGGGGAAGCCTGGACCTGACACTACCAAACTCTGCCATCTTCAGTTGTCTCATCTGCCAATTAGGCATAACTTCTGCCTCGAAGGGGTGATATTCCTCAAGTATTTTGCAAACCTGCCATAAAATGCTAGCTATTATCACTCTATTACTAATGTTAACATCCCAGAGTCCCTGAACTCCAGCATCCTCATTTGTAACTTTATGCCTGGTGCATTGGGTAAAGGGCTGTCTGATGGATCTATCCCATATCAGCTGTGACCCTGATTAAGTCACTTACCTTCTCAGAAACCAGGGAAGTCACATAAAGTGTTACTCTGATTTAACTGGGAATTTTCCATACTTTGATTCCTGCCCACACTGATAGAAATCAACAACAAATATTTATAATTCTGTAAGCTTTGCAGGCATTTTGCATTATCTCTCTTCATTTAATTCTTCCAGTGACCCTGGAAGGTAGGTTCTTAGGGCTCAGAACACTGAGACTCAGAAGTTGTGATTACCAGCAAAACTATGTGTGTGCCTGTGTGCTTATGGTCAGGTTTCTTTTGACTCTAAGCTCATTGATCATTTATCCCATATTATCTCTTACATTTTTCCCCCCAATAACAAGCATTTATTCTGTTCTTCACATTCCTGTCCCTAACCCCACTCCCTCCTTAATGATGGGGGGATGAGAACTCCCACAGATAAACAGAGGTAAGCCAGTCAGATTCCCACATTTCCCATGTCTGAATATTTCCACTCCTTTTCTTATACGTAAGGAACTGCTTCACAAACTCTAAGATGCTATATTAATGTGAGTGGCTGCTGTTATTTTTCTCAAAAGGCTTTGATAGCATAGCACTGCAGGGATGGAAGAGCTTTCCTTCAGTCTAGGCAGTGAATGCTTATTGGGTGTTCAATGAGATTTTTTTCCTTCCTTCCCTCTAGCTCAACCAAAATGTGAGCGCTTTTCAGAGAAAATTTGTTGGGGAGGTGAAGCGGTGTGAAGAGCTTGAACGAATACTGGGTGAGTTTTCATCTCGTTTAACTTCAGAATTGTATGAAGGTGGAAGTGAGAGGGAGTTTGAGGGGATGAATTGGAGAGGCTTGTCTGTCATAATCCTGATCTCTTTGAGAGTGTTCTAGACAGCCATGAGTTTTCATCACCCTTTGATTCCTTGTTCACAGAAATTCCTGGCAGTTTTTCTGGGAATAGCTCCTCAGCAGTGGACATCATCTACGATGATAACTTAGACTTTGTTTTGACACATGGCAGCAGTCACACAGACCAGGCCTCTTTTCCAAAGCACTTTCCTCACAACATTAAATCAAACCACCTTGCAACTAGTGGTACATGTGCCTTCCACTTATGATGTTTAGGGTCTGCTAACAGAAAGTAGGATATATGTTTTAACAATAGTAGTTTGGTACTAACATTGTCCACTTTGTTAGATGGGTATGATATGCTCTGTTGGAATCTGTGGAGAGACACTGATAAACTGAGGATTTCAGCACTTGCTGTGCTAGGGACTAGGCTGATGAGATGCATGGGAGTCATTGTGGCCTGCCCTCATCAAACATATGATCTAGTGGAATAAATCTTCTTAAATGAGGTTCTTGACCACATATGGCTTAATGTAACTGAATGTGGAGGTCGTGAAATTGTTATTTATCATCAGTAAATATTTGATTTATATCTATTTTATATATTTATGTACCCAGAGATGTGTAAAAATTTCTTTGGTTAAAATGGATCATGAGTGAAAAAAGGTTAAAGAAGTCTTGAAGTAGAGGACTGTGACAGATAAAAAATTCTGATGTACAGTACATAACCCTGTAACACATTTTTAAGCCTTGAGTACAAAAACAGTCTCAGGTGGGAGAGGTCATTCACAATAGGTGGGAGAGAGGGTAAGAAGAGGAGAGATAGGGAACCTTCCTTGGGGAAAGTGATATTTAACTTGTAACCAGACTCACACTTCTGCTGAATACATGTTGCTATCTCTGTTTATTTTCTGGACTTATCAATTGAACCAGGCTATCTGATAGGATTCTGGGGAAGATATTCATCCTTTGGGGATTTAGATTTTTTTTGGCACAAGAAAGAAGGCATGGGTATAGAAATGTTTTGATTTATCACTTAAGCATGTGAGTATTGTGTTTTGTAAATTTAAACATAATTGAATTTGTCTGATCAAAATTCCTTTGATTCCTTTAGCATATTTAGTGCAAGAAATTAAAAAAGCTGATATTCCCCTCCCTGATGGAGATACCAGTCCTTCTGCCCCACCTTTTAAACAAGTTTTGGAAATGCAGGTAATTTTTTCCCAATAAGATTATTGAATTTAACTCTTAGCTTTTTCATATCCCATAATAAATTAGAAAACTACATTAGTCACTTCTTACTCATTTGAGTATTTAACATATTAATCAAGATAAATATTAATGACAGGCCAGTTTTCCCATTTCCATCAAGCACACTTTATCTGCCAGGGCCTCAGTTTCCCTATCTTTAAAATAAGAGAGTGGCCCTAGCTGACTTTAGGTCCCTTCAAATTCCAGATCTATAGTCCTGACTTGTGAATTATATAGTTATGTGGAAGAATATTGTAAACAAACTTATGGATAGGCTGGCTGTGACATTAGTAATAATTGAATGCTGATGGAGACTTATTAGGAAAGGTTGTGTCAATAAGAAAGCAAGGTAAATTCAAGAATTTGTTTTGAATTGTTCTTCCAGAATTTACTGCTTAAACATTTTCAAAGGATTTTTACTATGCTTTTGATTACTGTCAGAAATAAGTAAAAGTGAAGAATTGAAAAAGGAAAGTATATTCTAAGCTTGGCAACTTGAAAGAGTAGAAAGGAAAAGAAAGGAAAACCCCACAAATGATTAGGAAGCTTGAGATCAATATACAGCTGGTTATCCTGGTATTCAGAATATTAAAGAATAGCAGTCAGCTGTTCTGACTTCATGAGAGTAAAAAGTATTTACATTAATTAAGTGAATAGGAAATAAATACTGACTCTGAAATATATCCCTAGATATTCAACAAATCCTTATTAAACACTTCCCATATACTATGCACCTGCTATGTACCAAGCACAGAATGGAGGGGAGTATAGTTTAAGAAAACTGGAAGGATAGGTAGGGGCAAGGTTAAGTAGGACTGGGAAGGGGTAACATGGTCAGACCTGAGCTGTTCAAAAATTTAAATAATTTAATTTTCATCTTTATTTCTAGGAACAATTACAGAAACTGGAGGTTGAATTGAGAGAAGTCACCAAGAACAAGGAAAAACTGAGGAAAAACTTGCTTGAGCTGATTGAGTATACACACATGTTAAGAGTGACCAAAACCTTTGTTAAAAGGAACATAGAGGTACTGAATTCAGTTCAATACAATTCAACAAGTATTGGGTGCCTATCATGTGCCAAGCTCTGAGCCAGGTGATTCAGTCCCTGCTTGCTCTGGAGCTTACCTTCAATACTAGGCACAGGTTCCACAGAATGTAGTACATGTCCTTTTAGCAGAAAAATTCAGAACACAAAAACTGTTAAGATTTTGCAAGATGGGTAGCCATTAGTTAAAATAGTAATTGAGAACTTAGTGTATATTTTAATTGAAATTTGAAATGAACTTTTTTTTTCTATTGAAATTTGTTCACTTTTCCAGTATGTATTTACTAGATTTAAAGGAGGAACAGAATATCGCTTGAGGAAATCTGTTTCTAGATATTAGAAAAAGTGGTAAATGGTAGATATTTAAACCTCAGAATTTGTGCTAAGATGAATGCCATACTAAATCCCATTTTATACCAAAAAGTTTATTTTCATGTCCATATACTTATCTCTTTTGTAGCAAATAGAGACGCTATTGACTAAGGAATTTATATATTCTAAACTGATTTCGTTTTCATTGAAGAATAGTTTGGTCACTTTGGGTAAAAGTAATTTGAGCACAGGTTGTTAGGACAAACTGAAATCTGACTTTTTTTTTTTTTTTTTAACAATTGGCCTAATGGAGTTAACAGATAAGAAATTGGTTAATGTTTACTTTTTCAGCAGATATGCTGAGTTGTATCTCAAAAATGAGTTGTTTTCTGTGCAGCGGGGCCTAAAATGTTCTGTGATGCCCTAAAAACTTGATAGTTGGACATGAGATAGTTTTTATGGTGAGGCAGCAGAGTAATAATGGATAGGATGCTGAGTTCCAAGGGAACTAGACCTCAGATTTTTGAGGTGCTCCAAGTCTTAGTTCCCTCACCTGTAAGATGAGGATGATAATTCCTATAATACCTATGTCATAAGATTATTGTGAAGCTCAAATGAAATAATGTAAGACTCTTTGCAGTCCCTAAAGTGAAACTATACTAATCCTAGGTTCAAGTCCTACCCATACTTTCCTGGCTATGTTTGTGTATGGGCAAGTCACATCACTTCTTAGGGTCAGTGGGCAAGGATTTTAAATACTTGCTGTGTATCAGGCCTTGGACCAGGTGTTGGAGATACAAAAACTTAGATGAAACAATTCCTTTAGGAGTTTACTTTGTATCACCGGAAACAACATTTGCATCTGTAATGTGGACAAGATATATACAAAATCCATGCATGGTTATTTGGGGGAGAAAGAACAGCTCCCTAGCTATAAGTTAACCAATGAATTGGTGATCTGCATCAGTGAAAGAAATTTTTATGCTGGGAGTTCATGTCAGTGAAAAAAAAATCCATTGTGCCCATTCCTTTATTATTATTATTTACAAAAACCTTAACTAAAATATCTGTAAATGGTGTTCTTAACTTTTTTTGTAGTTTGAACCCAGTTATGAAGAATTTCCTTCTTTAGAAAAGGATGCTTTGTTGGATTACAACTGTATGCAGAGACTGGGTGCAAAATTGGGGTATGTAGTATTTAGGTTCAAATTTCTTGTAAAGTGAAAATGGGTTCTATCTAACAATTGAATCTCATTTAAAAGTTATGATTAAATGGAAATATTTTTTAAAAGGATTGCTCATATTTAACCTATATCAGATTGCTTGCTGTCTGGGGAGGGGGTGGGGGGACGTAAAGAAGGGAAGGAGAAAAATTTGGGGAAAAAGTAACAAAAATAAATGCTGAAAGCTATCTACATGTACTTGGAAAAATAAAATATTGACAAAAATTTAAAAAATTAAAAAGCACATTAAAAACTAATTAAATGAAGTAAATATGTTTAAGAAAACATTGTAGTATTTTATGCATTTATTTCATGTGTTGAATTGAATAACCTTTGTTTTAAACCTTTGCTTTATCATTTAGTAAAGTAAATCAGAAGGTATCAGTTTCCTTACATATTTATATCCAGACTCTATTTTGACTCTTGTAATTTCTTTTGTTTGTTCATTTGCCAAGAAACTTTATTTTCACCATAGTGTAACATCACATTCCAATATTTTCTTATTTTTAAACATATTTTTTGTGTTTAAATCATTGATCTAAGTGGAACTTATTTTGGTGTCTCATAAGCTGCAGCTCTCAAACCATTTTTTTTTTTTTTTTTTTTTTTTGCTTTTTGCTGAGGCAATTGGGGTTAAGTGACTTGCCCAGGGTCACACAGCTAGGAAGTGTCAGACCAGATTTGAACTCAGGTCCTCCTGACTTCAGGGCTGGTGCTCTAACCACTGCGCCACCTAGCTGCCCCTCTCAAACCATTTTTATCTATTATTGAATAACAACTTCCTTTCTTGATATTGGATTCATCAAATACTAGTTTCCAATAGGCCATTGGTTCTAAATCTGGATGATAGAAACCTGTTTCTCTGACCTTTTAACCTACTTTTTAATTAAATTTTGATAATTATGGTATAATTTGAATCTAGAAATACAAATTCTCCTTCATTCTTTCCTCCCATAATTTGTCTTTTGTTTTTTTTTTTACTTTCTTAATCAGTAAAATATCTTACGAATATTTTATGTGATATTACAGATATGGATGGTCTGTTACTGGACTTGTACTTGACTGCTAGGTCTTGACCAAGCTGTGACAAAGTTCTGAAGTAGAATGTAAATGAAGGGTGAACCTCAAAAGTTCTCTTGAAGAAATGAGCTTCTCTGATTGATTCTTTACTCTAGCAAAATGTAACTGGGCCCTTTCAACAGTGGTTCCACAGGCATATAATACTTAGCCAATGTGGAAGTTATATAGTTCAGGGACATTGTCATTAATTATTCTGTGACCATTTGATAGTCCATGTTTATTTGTTATGTAATTTAATAATTCTGTTAGGTAATTATTCTGTATTGTTTCCTAGATTTGTGTCAGGTTTAATTCACCAAACAAAAGTTGAAGCATTTGAAAAAATGTTGTGGAGAGTCTGTAAAGGATATACCATTGTCACTCATGCAGAACTGGATGAGTGTCTTGAAGATCCTGAGACAGTGAGTGAATGCTGTGGTTGTCATTTCTTGGGTCTGTACTTTTCAAGTGCAAGTATTTAAATGGCCTCCTTCCCTCCCTTCCTTCCTTCCTCCCTCCCTTCTTCCTTCCTTCCTTCTTTCCTTCCTTTCCTCCCTCCATCCCTCCTCCCTCCCTCATATAGTCTTGTTGAATGGCCTTATTTCTTGAGATGAGACTTGTATGAACTATATGTAAATAGATTTGCTTTTACTTGCCTGCCTCTTCTTTTCTCTTCCTTATTGATTTATTGCTTTCCTTCTCCTTTTGAAATTGCATCATAATAGTCAATAAATCTAGAATTAAAAAAGCCATTGGAGGCCATTTAGTCCAACTTTACTTTATTATGAATTAAAAAAATTTTTAATTTTGAACTTAAGAACCAAAAAACATTTCCCTATAAACAGCAGAGCATTTAGAGGTTTGCATATGAAAATTTGAATTTAGATTTCATACCACTTGCTTTTTTAAAGAAAAGTGCATAATTTCATATATTACTTTCAAATCTATCCTGCCTATTTCCTTTTGTTCTGTGCATTTAAAAGTGTTACCATTGCCCTTTTTTCTTTTCACTATTGCTAATATTTCTCTCTCTACCTCAGCCTCCCTCTTTCTCCATTTAAAAGCTCAGAGAAGGAAAGAGAAGAAAAAAAAACTTTCCCTGTCACAAATAAACAGTTCAGCTAAAGAAATCCATGGTCAAATTAACAAGCATATATAAATACCTGCTCTGTGTCAGATACTCTGCGAAATGCTGGGAATAAAAGACAAAAAATAGTCCTTGCTGGCAAGGAATTGACAGTCTAATGGGAGTGAGAACATGCAAGCAACTATGTAAAAATTTTATTTTTACACATACACACACACACACTCACTCACAGAAGAGTAAATTGGAGATAATCATCAGAGTGGAGAGGGAAATGGCAAATCACACCAGTATCTTTGCTGAGAAAACCCCAAATGGAGTCCAAAGAATTGGACAGGACTGAATAATAAAAAATCAACCGGGAGGAGGATTAGCATTAAGGGGATTTGGGAAAGACTTCTTGTGGTTGGTAGGATGTTATCTGGGACTTTAAGAAAAACAGGAAATTCTGGAGATCTAAATGAAGACAGAAAATTCTAGGCATGTAGCATAGCCTGCAGTTAGGAGATGGAGTTAGGTGGAGCAAAGGGCCTGTGATACTTGAGTCGTGGAGTGTGCGGAAGGGAGTGAAGTGTAAGAAGGTCTGGGCTAATTTATGGAGGGTTTTCAAAGCCAAACATCACACACCCACACAGCCACACCTGCCCACACAGCCACACACACCCATGCATGCATATGCCTCTTTGCACAGTGAATCAGTTCTGAGTCAGAAGATGGTAATGTATTTTGTCATCTGTCCTCTGAGGATATGGTTGGTCATTATACTGATCTGAGTTCTTAATACTTTCATTTCATTACAACATTGATGTCTTTGTATAAATTGTACTTGTGTTGATTTTATTCTGCAACAGTTCAGTTTTCTAAAGTTTTTTTTGTCATTTTTTATAGTACAGTAATATTTCATTATATTTATATCGCAGTTTATTCCTCCATTCTCTAATTGATGGACATCCTCTTAAATCCTAGCTTTTTAAATTTTTTTAACCTTTTAATACATTATTCAGCATCAGGAAATTTGTTTTTATTATGACTATTCCCTCCCCATATTATTTTCCTTCTTAATCTCTTTCCCTTTCTTGTCCTTGCTTTGAACTCTATTGAATTTGGTGTATTTCTGTACCAAATTGCTTGTGTACAACCCTCTTTTGTCTTTTTCATGTGCCCCAGTTATGAGAAATAGCAGGTTTTACTCCCTTATTTTTTCTTTCTTCACTAATATAATCCTTTTATTTCTTCTACTTTTTCCATTTTAAACCCTCAAAACAGAATTTTTTCTCCTCCCCCTGTTTTTTTTTAATTAAAAGCTTTTTATTTACAAAACACGAGTGATTTTTCTACATTGACCTTTGCAAAAACTTTTTTTTTTTGTTTTTCCAAGTGTTTCCCCTTCTTCCCCCCATCCCTAGATGACAGGTAATCTAATACATGCTAAATATGATAAATTATATGACAAATCCAATATATGTATACATATCTATACAGTTATCTTATTGCACAAGAAACATCAGATCTAGAAAGAGAGAAGAAAAAACAACAACCTAAGAAGGAAAACAAAATGCATGGAAATATTCACAGAAAGCGTTAAAATGCTGTGTTGTGGTCCACACTCAGTTCCCTCAGGCCTCTCTCTGGATGTATATGACTATCTCCATCACTGAACAATAGGAACTGGTTTGAATCACATTGTTGAAGAGAACCATGTCCATCAAAATTGATCATCGTATAGTCTTGTTGCTACCCCTTTTTTTTTTTTTTTAAATTTAATTCCTTCAGGGCCCTTTGGGAACCTTAAGGTTCTAGAGGGGTACTTGTTTCTTCTCCTACTTTTAGAATGTTAGTTAGCACTTCAATTTCCCCTTTTAGTTTTTATAAAATTCCTTTTTTGGGGTTCTCTCGTCTCTTGTATTTGTGTCAGAGTTCCTACTCAGCTCTGGTCTTTTCATTAGCAGTGCTTGAAAATTCTCTATTTTCTTGAAAGTCCTCTTTTTTCTATAAGGGATGATACTTAGCTTATTCCTTATTGTAAACCAATATTATTTTTGACTTTTGTAATACTGTATTGCAAGATTTCCTCATTTTTACTAGAAGTTGGCAGGTCTTGTGTGATCCTGACTGTTTCTTGGATACTTTAAATGCTTCCTTCTGGATGCTTAAAGTATTTTTTCTTTGGCATGGGAGTCCTAGATTTGACTGTAGTATTCCTAAGGATTTTCCTTTTGGGTTTCTTTCTCTCTTCAGTTTGTTGTCTCATCCTTATAGATTTAGATAGTTTTCATTCATGATTGATTTCTTTCATTTATTCTATTTCAGTGTCCAGGCTTTTCTTTTTGTCATACATTTCGGGGAGGCTGTTTTTTTTTTTTTTTTTTTTTCCTGCATGATCTGTTTTTCAGGTCAGTTGTTTTTGTTACTTAGATTCTCTTCTATTTTTTCAATCTTTTGATTTTGTCCTAATATGTGTCCATGGAGTCATTCATTGATTTATGTTTGGTCTATTTTTATTTTCAGGGAGTCCATTACTTGGCTAAGGTTTCCATTTTTTCTAAGCTGTTATCCTTCTAATTGTTCTTCAGAAATTTTATTTTATTTTCTTTCTCATTTCATCTAGGTATTTGGGTCACCTTTTGTTAAAAAAAATCTACTTTTTTCTTTGAGTTTTTGCCCATAGTTACAGAATTTCTTGTTCATTCTTTTGGAAATCTCTAGATTCTGTGATGATTTTTTATGCTGGTGGATATTTTTGTCATCTGTCCAGCTTTAGTTCTTCAACTAGATTTCCGTTTCAGGGTCAGTCTTCATCATCTGTTATACTTTTTGAGTGAGGATGCTTAGCTTGCTTAATTTTTATTGGAATCGGCTAAATTTCTACATAGAACTCTGCCTCTCTTCCTTCCCTTTGGAGGTTTGAATTACTGAATCTTCAGTGTCTTTGTAGTGTCTTAAGAAAAAATGATAAAAATGGTAGCATTTTGGAACTCTTATTTTGGTAATTCCTTGGGTCCTTTGGGAGAACTCTTTAGGCATTGAGTTGAAGTCAGCAGAAAAACAAATCCTTTTTGTATTTTCTTTTATTATATCTTACAATATTTTCAAAGAAACTTCATGTGGCATGCACACAGCTAAAGGCAGGGTGAAATTCTTTAATTTCTTCTGTTGGTCAAAAACTTTTCTTTTCAAAACTTATTTCTGACATTAGCTGTGAGAATGTTGTAATGTTTGAACTGAGATACTTGGAAAAATTATAGTAAAAGGAATAATTGTTATCTTTCTTTTTTAGGGAGAGGTCACAAAATGGTATGTGTTTTTAATATCCTTTTGGGGTGATCAGATTGGCCAGAAAGTTAAGAAGATTTGTGATTGGTAAGAGAAATATAGTCACATTACTTACTATTTTTTATAATTCTTTGTGAAGTGGTCTTTTCCAACATTTTAGCATAAAATGAATTTCTTTATATCTTCCTATAAGTTATTTTATATACTAATATTTTGTTGTACAATTTTGAATAATTAAAAAATAGGAACTATGTCAACTGTGTACCAAAGCTTATCTTTTTCCATTAAGAAAATAGAGATTTATGGTTATTATAGTTTAGAAATAACAAAATTATGCCATTTTGTTCTGTAGAACCGCCTGTATCCAAATATTACTTATCTATTATTTTTAGGCAAATATTCCATTCTTTTGCTAAAAACTTTGTCTGGCAATATTCTTAGAAAAACCAACCAAACCCTCAGCCCCCAACTGTGTTTTTTTTTTTTTTATAAATTCTGAAAGTCATCAGTTCTCCTTTTGCAGTAGGTACCCAGCTATTTCACAGATGTCCTCAGGGACTATTGTGGACAGGGTCTGGGTAACTTGATAGAACTGTAAGGAGAACAAGTAGAGCTGTAGAAGCATCAGCCTGAAAGTTCTAGATTCTATTCCTGGCCCTGTCTTCTTTGGACCTTAAATCCTCTTTGGAGCTGGAGGGTTTCCATTAGAATGCTGTTTTTCAAAACTTGCAAAAGCTTGCAAAAGGGACTTGAACCTCTTGGATTCTTTTCTGAATTAAAGGGGATGCCATAGATCTCCCATTCTGAAATTCAGTTCTACGATCATATTGGCAGTCATATTCCATGTAGAAAAAAATTTGGAAAATTGATAATAGTGCCTCCTAAGGCTCAGTATAATAAGCTTAGGTTCTTTTATTTTTTTTGAGGCAATTGGGGTTAAATGACTTGCTCAAGATCAAACAGCTAGTAAATTTCTGAGGCCAGGATTGAACTGGGTCCTCCTGATTCCCAGGCCATTGTTCTGTCCACTGGGCCACATAGCCACCCCTGGATTTTTTTCAGATGTGTGGTTCAGGCAGATAGTGAAATGTGGTGTCCTCAGGAAGAGGTTAAGTGATAGGGAGGAGGAACTTCAGTGTAGTACCCTGAGACCAGAAGCTTCAAGTATTTCAGCTTCCATCTTTTCCCCTGTGTGATATGTTTATCTTATCACATTCATTTACAAATAAATTCCCTGACCCCCTTTCTGAGCTATGCTTGTTACATAGATTTTAAAAGAGGAGAAAAAAGTCAGATAAAACCAAACACATCACCTATTTAGAAAGATATACGTAGCATTTCATGACTGTAGTTCCCCACTTCTGCATTGAAGAGAGGGAGAAAGCTACCTGCTCAGTCAGCAATGTTACACAGGACTCAGTGCTGGTGTTTCCCTTCTTGGCACCTCCAGTAGTTTAAAAAAATGTTTTTATTGATGTTCTTTTTGTAATATCATTATTACTTTGAAATGATCTCTCTTCCCTCCCTCTTTTACTAGCAGCAAATAAAGATAGTTCAGCAAAATAAATCAACCTTTGGTTGTGTCTGAACAACCTCATTCCCCCCGTAGTGGCTCCTTCCCAAGAGGTGTAGACACATTCTCAGCCCTCCAAAATCACCGCCATTGATCAGGGTTCTGAAGTCTTCCAGTGTTGTTTTCTTTTACATTATTGTGGTCATTGTGTATATTATTGGCCTCTTTGGCTTATTCTGAGCATTGTTAGTTCATACCGTTTCTCCCAATTTTCTCTGAACTTAATGTTAATGTTTTGTGTGTATGCAATGAATTAATATTCCTTTTATTCTTACAGGCCACAAATTGGTTCAGTCTTTTTCTAAGGCTGAGCATCCACTTTGCTTCTAGTTCTTTGTTACTATAAAACACCCTGTTTTAAATCGTTTCATACACACACACACACACACACACACACACACCCAGAAAGGTAGAGAGGGAGAGGGAAAGGGAGATTTCTTTCTGCCTTTGCCACTGTCTCTAGTAGCCGATACTTGGTGTTGTTGCCAGTCTGTGACAGTTTGGTAAATTTGACATAATTTGAAACTATTGATCAATAATGGGAATTTACTGAGAGGATAGGGAGGGTAGGGATTGTCTTCCTTTTTTGTTTGTATTGGTATTGTCAGCATGTAGTACAGTGCTTGCACATATTAAGTGCTTAAGAACTTACCTATCTAAAAGATGAAGAATGCTCCTTTGCCTCCTTCTTGTTTTATAAGACTTGTATAGTTAAGGAATGTTTACTCTTAATTTTAGAAGTTACTTTGTCTAATAAGTGCAAAATGTGTTTTAATTGTGTTTCCTAGTTATCACTGCCATGTTTACCCCTACCCCAGTACTGTTGAAGAACGAAAAGAAGTTCACGAGGGGCTAAATACACGAATACAGGATCTTTATACTGTGAGTAAGATGGAGGTAGTTGTATTCTCTTCCATAGGTTATAGATCATAACAGAGTTCACTTCTTGTGTTTTGTTTTTTTTTCTTTTTTATTAAGAATAAACTTTCTTGTTTATCTGGTTTTAATATCATCTGTGTTTCCCATTGTATCTTTCTTCCTATTCTCTAGAATTTTATAAAAGAGGAAGAAAAAAAAGATCAGCAAAACTTGCAAACATATTCTCTGCTTGTCAGAAAAATCTGATGTTAGTGTTCCATTCTCATGGTCAAGGCAGTCAAAATGGTCATAGGCATTTATAAAGCACCTACTGTATGCCAGGCTCTAGGTTAAGTACTGGGCACTTAAAGAAAGGAAGAAGACAGCCTTTGTCTTTGAGCTCACAGGATAGTGGACTCTGGCCCCCCCCCCCGTTGCATTGCAACTAAGGAGATATTTTATGTCACTTCCTTCACAGCATTCAGTTTTGATAGTTTTCTGTTCTTTCCATATACTTTGCTATAGTCATTTTGTGTCCTATTAGCTTCACTTTGCATTAGTTTATATATATTGTTCCATGCTTCTCTGTAGTGGCTTATTAATAATGAACAGTTTTTGTAACATTTCGTTATATGCATGTGTAACAGTTTAACTCGTAGTCAATAGGTGTCTGCTTTGCTTCCATGTCTTTATCACAAAAAGTACTGCTTGAAATATTCTATAATATATAGGGCTTTTATTTTTATTACTGAACTCCTTGCAGGATATTCTACTTAGTGGAATCTCTGAAGTCGAGAGAACAGACAATGCCATTGCTTTCTTCTCATGATTTCAAAATGCTTTCCAGAATAGTTGAATCTGTTCAAAGCTCCACCAGTCATTAATGCATAATGTGCCTGTCTTTCCACAACCCCCCCAGAATTGACTCTCTCATCTTTGTTTCCATGCTGAATGTCAGATGAAATCTTATAGTTGTTCTGATTTGCGTTTCAATTAACTTGACTTTTTGATACTGAAAAGGTTGATGATAAGATAGATACCAACATGTTTATGGTGTGGAGAAAAGTACTTACTGTTTTTCTTTCCCTTTCATTGTTATGTGACCTTATTGAAACCTCAGGGAATAGTGAGTGATATGGATTTAAAAAATGGATTCTTTGGCAGAGCTTAGATTGGAAAGAGGAAAGATAAGCAAGAATATATACATATATTTACAAACTTATTTATGTTAAACTTAAATAGGAAATATGAAAAAAATCCCAACAAAACATTGCCATGTGCACAGGAGAAAATAAGAGATTCAAAATATAAAGCAATGGATTTCCATTTCAAGAATACCTATATAATAAGCACTACATATTGTGTTCAGAGGTGTCCACCTTTTTTTTTTTAAACAGCTTATTTTTAATACACGTTGATTTATGAATTATGTTGAGAGAGAAAAATCAGAGTGAAAGGGAAAAACCATGGAAGAGATTAAAAAAAAAACAAACCAGAAAAAAAAAAGTGAACCTAACATGTGTTAGTTTATATTCAGTCTCTATAGCTCTCTTTCTGGATGCAGATAGCATTTTCTATCCAAAGTCTATTGGGATTGTTTTGGATCACTGAATCGCTGAGAAAAACCAAGTCTTTAATAGTTGATCATCATACATCCTTTTATAGTGTACATTGTATTCTTGGTTCTGCTTGTTTCACTCAGCATCAGTTCGTGTAAATCTTTCTAGGCCTTTCTAAAATCAGCTTGTTCATCATTTTTTATAGAACAGTAAGATTCCATTATCTTCATATATCACAACTTATTCAGCTATTCCCCAATTGATGGGCATCTATTCATTTTCCAATTCTTTGCTACTACCAAAAGAGCTGCTACAAACATTTTCGCACATTTATGTTTTTTTCCCTCCTTTATGATTTCCCTGGGGTATAGACCCAGTAATGGCACTGCTGGGTCAAAGAGTATAGACAGTTTAATAGCCTTATGGTTATGGTTCTAGAGTACTTCCCAGAATGCAAGAATATTTTTAATGTTTCTTTTTCAAATAACAGTGTTTAACTAAAGCATATTTTCAGTAATAGTCAATTCTACTTGCCTTGATATGTTGGTATGTATTTTGTGAGAAACCAGTTAGTATATATTGAAATGAAACTCAGAGCCTCTGGTGGGCAGTAAAACACAGAGGCTTATTTCTTTTTTTTTTCTTTTTTTTAAAATATCATTAGTAACTTTTTTTTTTATTTGCAAAAGCTTTCTGTTACAAATTTTTCCTCCCTAGTCCCCACCTCTCCCCTAGATGGCAGGATATCCACTACATGTTAATTATGTTAAAATACTTGACAAATTGAATACACATAATACATATTTCCACACTTATCATTGTTGTGCAAGAAAAATCGTATCTACAAGAAAGAAAAATCAGATAAGGGAAACACAATGCAAGCAAACATCAATCGAGAGCATGAAAATGTTATGTTATGGTCCACATTTCACATCCTTCTCTCTGGGTGTATATGGCTTTCTTCACTGAACAATTGGAACTGGTTTGAAACATTTCATTATTGAAGAGAGCCATGTCCATCAGAATTGATCGTCATATAGTCTTGTTGCTGTGTAAATGATCTGGTTCTGTTAATTACATTCAGCATCAGTTCATGTAAGTCTCTCCCAAGCCTCTCTGAAATCGTCCTGCTGGTTGTTTCTTAAAGAACAATAATAATCCATAATATACATAAACCATAATTTATTCAGCCATTCTCCAATTGATGGACATCCACTCAGTTTCCATTTTCTAGCCACTACAAAAAGGGCTGCCACAAACATTCTTGCACATGTGGGGCCCTTTCCTTCCTTTATGATTTCTTTGGGATATAAGCCCAATAGAAATGCTGCTGGGTCAAAGGGTATGCACAGCTTGATAACTTTTTGAGCATAGCTCCAAATTGCTCTCCAGAATGGTTGGATCCATTCACAGCTCCACCAACAATGCATCAGTGTCCCAGCCTTCCCACATCCCCTCCAACATTCATCATTATCTTTTCCTGTCATTTTAGCCAATCTGACATGTGTGTAGTGGTACCTCAGGGTTGTCTTAATTTTCATTTCTCTGATCAATAGTGATTTGGAGCACCTTTTCATATGACTACAAATAGTTTTAATTTCATCCTCTGAAAATTGTCTGTTCGTATCCTTTGGCCATTTATCGATTGGAGAGTGGCTTGAATTCTTATAAATATGAGACAATTCTCTATATATTTTAGAGATCAGACCTTTATCAGAACCCTTAAATGTAAAGATGATTTCCCAGTTTATTGCTTCCCTCCTAATCTTGACTGCATTGGTTTTGTTTGTACAAAAACTTTTAAACTTAATATAGTCAAAGTTATCCATCTGGTGTTCAATTAAGAGTTCCAGTTCTAATTTGGACATAAATTTATTCCATCTCCATGGGTCTGAGAGGTAAACTATATTACATTCCTCTAATTTACTTATAATGTCACTCTTTATATCCAGATCGTGAACCCATTTAGATCTTATCTTGGTATGTGGTGTTAGATGTGGGTCAAGCCCTAATTTCTTCCACACTAGTTTCCAATTTTCCCAGCAGTTTTTGTCAAATAGTGAGTACTTATCCCAGAAGCTGGGGTCTTTGGGTTTATCAAAGACTAAATTGCTATAGTTATTGCTTAGTTTGTCTTGTGATTCTATCCTATGCCACTGATTGACTGCTTTATTTCTTAGCCAGTACCAAATGGTTTTGATGTCTGCTGCTTTATAATATAGTTTTAGATCTGGTACAGCAAGTCCACCATCATCAGCCTTTTTTTTTTCATTAATTCTCTTGAAACTCTTGACCTTTTGTTTTTCCAAATGAATTTTGCTACTATTTTTTCTAGATCTGTAAAATAATTTCTTGGGAGTTTGATTGGTATGGCACTAAATAAGTAAATTAGTTTGGGTAGTATTGTCATTTTTATTATATTTGCTCGGCCTACCCATGAGCATTTTATGTTTTTCCAATTGACTAGGTCTGATTTTATTTGTGTGGAAAGTGTTTTGTAGTTTAGTTCATATAGTTCCTGAATTTCCCTTGGCAGATAAATTCCCAAATATTTTATACTATCAACAGTTATTTTGAATGGAATTTCTTTTTGTATCTCTTGCTGCTGAACTTTTTGGTAATATATAAAAATGCTGATGATTTATGTGGATTTATTTTGTGTCCTGCAACTTTGATAAAGTTGTAAATTGTTTCTTGTAATTTTTTAGTCGAGTTTCTAGGGTTCTCTAAGTATACTATCATGTCATCTGCAAAGAGTGGTAATTTGGTTTCTTCATTACCTACTCTAATTCCTTTAATCTCTTTTTCTTCTCTTACTGCCAAAGGTAACATTTCTAAGACAATATTAAATAATAATGGTGACAGTGGGCAGCCTTGTTTCACTCCTGATCTTATTGGGAATGGTTCTAGTTTGACTCCATTACATATGATGCTTGCTGATGGTTTTAAGTAGATACTACTAATCATTTTAAGGAAAAGCCCATTTATTCCTATATTCTCCAATGTTTTTAATAGGAATGGGTGTTGGATTTTATCAATGGCTTTTTCTGCATCTATTGAGATAATCATATGGTTTTTGTTAATTTAGTTATTAACATAATTGATTATGCTGATAGTTTTCCTAATATTGAACCAGCCCTGCATTCCTGGTATAAATCCTACTTGGTCATGGTGTATTATCCTGGGGATAACTTTCTGTAATCTTGTTGCTAAAATCTTATTTAAAATTTTTGCATCAGTATTCATTAGGGAAATGGGTCTATAGTTTTCTTTCTCAGTTTTCTCCCTACCTGGTTTAGCTATCAGCACCATATCTGTGTCATAGAAGAAATTTGGTAGTACACCTTCTTTTCCTATTTTTTCAAATAGTTTATATAGTATTGGGATTAATTGTTCTTTGAATGTTGGGTAGAATTCACATGTAAATCCATCTGGCCCTGGAGGTTTTTTCTTAGGGAGTTGATTAATAGCTTATTCTATTTCTTTTTCTAAAATGGGGCTATTTAAATAATTTATTTCCTCTTCTGTTAACCTAGGCAATCTTTATTTTTGTAGATATTCCTCCATTTCATTTACATTATCAAATTTATTGGCATAAAGTTGGGCAAAGTAACTCCTAATTATTGCTCTAATTTCATCTTCATTGGAAGAAAGTTCTCCCTTATCATTTTTGAGACTAACAATTTGATTTTCCTCTTTCTTTTTTCTAATCAAATTTACTAAAGGCTTATCTATTTTGTTGGTTTTTTCATAAAACCAACTCTTAGTTTTATTTATTAATTCAATAGTTTTTTTATTTTCAATTTTATTAATCTCCCCATATATTTTCACAATTTCCAATTTGATATTTGATTGAGGGTTTTAAATTTGGTCTTTTTCTAGCTTTTTTAATTGTAAGCCCAATTCATTATCTTCTCTTTCTGTGTTTTATGCAAGTAAGCATCTAGAGATATAAAAATACCCCTTATAACTGCTTTGGCCGTATCCCACAAATTTTGGTATGTTGTCTCATTGTTGTCATTCTCCTGGATGAAATTATTGATTGTGTCTATAATTTGCTCTTTCACCCATTCATTCTTCAGGATTAGATTATTTAATTTCCAATTACCTTGTGGTCTGTTTTCTCCTGGCCTTATATTACATGTGAGTTTTATTGCATCATGATCTGAAAAGGATGCATTTACATTTCTGCTTTTCTGCATTTGATTTTGAGGTTTTTATGCCCTAATACATGATCAATTTTTGTATAAGTTCCATGAACCCCTGAGGAAAAAGTATACTCCCTTCTATCACCATTCAATTTCCTCCAGAGATCTATCATACCTAACTTTTCTAGCCTTTTGTTTACCTCCCTAACTTCTTTCTTATTTATTTTGTGATTTGATTTATCTAATTCTGAGAGAGCAAGGTTGAGATCCCCCACTAGGATAGTTTTACTATTTCTCCTTGCATCTCTGTTAGTTTCTCTAGGTATTTGGATGCTATACCACTTGGTGCATATATGTTTAGTATTGATACCGCTTCATTGTCTATGGTACCCTTTAGTAAAATATAGTTTCCTTCCTTATCTCTTTTAATTAGATCTATTTTTGTTTTTACTTGATCTGAGATAAGGATTGCTACCCCTGCCTTTCTTTGTTCACCTGAAGCATAAAAGATTCTGCTCCAGCCCTTTACCTTCACTCTGTATGTATCTCTGTGTTTTAGATGTGTTTCTTGTAAACAACATATTGTAGGATTCTGGTTTTTAATCCAGTCTGCTACCCGCTTCCGTTTTATGGGAGAGTTCATCCCATTCACATTCACAGTTAAAATAACTATATCTGTATTTCCTGCCATCTCATTTACCCAGAGTTATGATTTTCTCTTCCCTTCCCCCTCTCTCCCTTCCCCCCTCCCCAGTACTTTATTTTTGATAACCACCTCCCTCCGACAGTCCTCCCCCCTTTAGAACCCCTCCCTCCCCTTTACACCTTTCCCCTAATCCTTCTATTAGTCTATCCCTTTCCTTTCCTCCTTTCCATCCCACCTTCCCACAAGAAGGCTCAGGCCTTTCTTTGAAGCCAAATGTGTCTGATATACCCTCTTAGAGCCCAATCTAATGAGAGTAAGGTTTACACAGTACTCATCGCCCTCCCTTCTTTGCCTCAATTATATTAGATCTTCTATGTCTCTTCATGAGATTTTGCCTTATTTTACCTCCTTTTTTTTTAACTTTATTTTGCCTCCTTCCTCCCCCCCCTTTTTTTTCAGTATGATACCCCTTCCACTTCTAATTTCTTTTCCATTATTATCAAAGTAAAATCCAATTATACCCCCATTCTTTAAGGATACCCATAGTGGAAATATAGTTCTCAACAGTTCTTTCCTTTTTACCTTTTTAAGCTTCTCTTGAGTTCTGTTTTTGGAGGTCAAATTTTTTGTTCACATCTGGTCTTTTTATTAGAAATAAGTGAAATTCTGCTATATCATTGAATGACTATCTTCTTCCCTGGAAGATAATGCTCATTCTAGCTGGATAGGTTATTCTTGGCTGTAATTCTAATTACAGTTCCTCGGTATTTGAACTGTTTCTTTCTAGCTGCTTGCAATATCCTTTCCTTGGTGCGATAGTCCTGAAATTTGGCCACGATATTCCTTGGGGTTTTAATTTTGGGGTCTCTTTCAGGAGGTGATCGGTGAATTCTTTCAATGCCAATTTTGCCTTCTGATTCTAAAACATCAGGGCAATTCTCTTTCATGATTTCCTGGAAGATAGCATCAAGGTTCTTTTTTTCATCGTGGCTTTCAGGGAGTCCGATAATCCTTAGATTGTCTCTCCTGGATCTGTTTTCCAACTCTATTTTTTCATTTTTTTGTTTTTGTTTGACTGATTCTTGAAGTCTTATTGAGTTATTTACTTCTATTTGTTCAATTTTAATTTTTAAAGTATTATTTCCTTCAGTTATCTTTTTTTAGCTCCTTTTGTAACTGGCCAATTGAATTTTTTGGTTCAATGCATTCTTTTTCCATTTTGCCAATTTTATTCTTCAGTGAATTGTTGTCTTTCCAATTCACCATTTTTATTTTCCAATG
>JAJPUD010000944.1:132745-173300 GCA_023553655.1 Myrmecobius fasciatus
CCCCCCCCCCCCCCCCCCCCCCCCGTAATTGGTATTAAGTGACTTGCCCAGGGTCACACAGCTAGGAAGTATTAACTGTCTGAGGCCAGATTTGAATTCAAGTCCCCCAACTTCAGGGCTGGTGCTCTATCCACTGTACCTTATAGCTTTCCCAACACTTTTTTTTTTTTTAAATTTTTAATTCAATTCAATTTTATTTCTGATTCCTAATTTTTTCTTTCCCTTTCCTTTCCCCCCAGCCATTAAAAAAGCAAATCCTAAGACCCATTACAAATCTGTATAGTAATACAAAACAGATTTTCACATTAGCCATATCAGAGAGAAGGGGGGAATGAGGGGTAAGAGAGAAAGAAAAAGAAAGAAGAAAGTATGCTTCAATCTGCATTCTTGAGTCCAATGTTCTATCTGGATGTGGACAGCATGTTTTATTATGAGTCCTTTGCAATTGTGTTGAATCATTGTGTTGATCAAAGATACTAGGTTTTTCAAAGTTGATTGTCTTTACAATATTGTTTTAAGTGTGTAAATTGTTGTCCTAGTTCCGATCACTTTATTTTGCATCTGTTCATACAAGTCTGCCTGGGTCTTTCTTAAACTATCCTCTTCAGCATTTTTTACAGCACAGTAGTATTCCATTATATTCAGACATAAAAACTTGTTCAGCCACTCCCTATTTGATGGGCAGCCCCTTATTTCCCGATTCTTTGCCATCGCAAAAAACTACTATAAATGTTTTTGTGTCTATGGATCCTTTTCCTCTTTCTTTGATCTCTTTGGGGTATAAATCTGCTAGTGGTATCGCTGTCAAAGAATATACACAGTTTAATAACTTTGTTTTCCCTCTGGCATGTTATTTTCTTTTTTGTCATCTTTTATCAATTTAATGGATGTAACCTTACAGTTTATTTTGATTTACATTTCTCTATTAATGATTTTAGAGCATTTTTTTTCATGTAGCTATTGGTAGTTTGGATTTCTTTTCCTGAAAATTCCCTATTCATTTTCTTTAAACTTTTGGAGAAAGGCTTCTTGTTTTTCTAAATTTTACTCAGTTCCTATGTTTTAATAGTGAGACCTTTATCAGAATTACTTACTACAAAGATTTCTTCCCCCAGTTTTCCACTTTTTTTGTAATTTTTAACTGTATTGCTTGTATTTGTGAAAGAATTTTTAAATTTTATAGAATAAAAATAGTTCATTTTGCCGTCTGTAAATATCTCTGTCACTTGGTCATCATTCCCCTCTCTATAGATCTGATAGGTACTTTTTTCCATTCTCCCCTAATTTGAGTTGTCATTAGACTACTATCTAATCAGCTGTCCATTTTTAAACTTATTTTGATCTGTGGTATGAGATGTTAATCTCTGCTTCATTTCTGCCAGACTAGTTTTTTGCCCATGACCACCTAGATGTCTAAAAAGTACTTTGCTCACTGCAGACTGAGGCAGCATCATGGCTGTTCCTGGAGGTGCGAAGACCTCACACTTAGTGGTTCTGTAGTTTGGGGATGAGTCATTCAACCTCTTAGCTTCATTTTCCTCAACTGCAAAATGGGTACAGCTGCAGCATTTTAACTTCATAGTGTTGTAAGGCTCAAATGAGAGCTGCACAGACTTTAAAATGCTATAGAAATGTCCTCTATTTTTCTAGATCAGATTGTTTGTATCATTCATTCCCAGAGCTAGCAGGGTTAGTCTCTAGGTGCAGCTTTGGCTTAGTGCTTGACTGAGATACAGATCCCTCTTTTCAAAAGTCAGTGCATATCTTTCTCCTTGGTTCCAAAGTTTGTATCTTTTTTTAAGGAACTAGAGGCAAAATATCCCAACCATCAGGATCACAGGCTGCACCTATTGTAGATTCTGCTGTTCTTTAGATTCTAGAGCACAGACTGTTTAATCCTTTGTTAAATGTGGTCATGTTTCTAATTGGAGTGTTTCGGAGTTTCTTTGTATTCAGCAGTATGAATACTCCTGTGGAGATTGTGACTCTTGAACACTTTGGCAAATTGTTTTTTGTAATGGTCTCAGAATTCATCACTTTGTTGGCCAACTTGTTGGTGATGAGCTTTGTTCTTTAGTTTGGAAGAAGCTTTGTCACCAGCCTCCTGCTTGAGAGCCTTCTAGTCTGGTAGAACCCAGCAGAGCTTGTGCTTTATGGCCATAGCCTTGGAAAACCTAAAGTTCCCCTCCCAGCCATGGTATGGTATGGATGACAATAGTTAAAAAACTCAGCACTTACTGTAATGGTGAAAGGAGGTAATTGGAATATATATCCATTGATAAGATACTGATTGTAGTTATAATAGCTTCCATATAGCATAATAGGGATTGCAAAACACCAGCAACCTAAAAGGTTATAATAATAGCTGACTTTCTATAAGTATTTTTAAGTACTTATAGAATTTCATTCATTATTTTATAGTGCAAGTATTATTCTCATTTTTCAGCAGAGGAAACTAATTCACAGATTAGATGATTTGACCAAGTCTTGAGACTAGGAAGGCCAGGCTTCTAACTGAACTTGCTGATAGCAGGCTCGGTGTTTGTGATCTCCCACAAAGATACACTTACTTTCAAAAGGAGCTTGGAAAATCAAGTACTTTTAGAATATTTATTCTTCTTACACAAGTGACATTGCCACACATGAAGAAGTTTTGATGTTGGTCAGCTGTGTCTTTTGACTCTATTTGAGGTTTTCTTGGCAAAGGTACTGGAGTGGGTTTGCTCTTTCCTTCTCCAGCTTATTTTACAGATGAGGAAGCTGAGGCAAACAGGACTAAGTTGATTTGTTCAAGGTCATCTAAGTATTTGAGGCAAGATTTGAACTTGGGTCTTCCTGACTTCAGGTCTGGTACTCTATCCTACTACACCACTTAGCTGTCCTCATGAGGAATTTTAGTCCCCATGTAATTTTAGGTTATACAGATAAATAGTAGAAATTGTATAATATATTACTCTAGGCTATAAAAACTTCACAGTTACCGAATACCTAATAAGACATGGCATGGTGGCTAGAATTATATTTGTTTCACTGTCTTGCATAGACCAATAGACAACAAATCTTCATACCACAGCTATAGACCTCAAAATATCCTGACCAAAAAACTATCAGCTCAGTCATCTAGACGTAACATTGATCCACAAAAATTTGAGAGCACTGTTTTTGATAATATTGTCAAACAGGTGCTCATAATAACCAACCTTTATGGATTGAAAAGCTTTAAAAATGTAGGAACTTAAAAAGCAAATAAAAACTACATTAGAACAGGCACCTGGAGTTGTACTGAGCACACTTTTCGTGGACCCACAGATGATGAACTTCATGGATTTAGCAGAAAAGCAGGGTTTTTATCCTTGGGCAGTCATCTGTGCAACATTAAATAAAATTTTAAGATTAAAATAGCAGCATGGTGACTGGTTCTGTGACCATTTCTATCTGAGTGCTCTTCAAATACAAAAATATGGTAAAAGTAGAATTCATAAGAATTAAAATATTTTGCCTTTGTATAATCTACAACTGATTTTTACCTTTTGTTATTTACAGATCATGAAAATGTTCTTTGATGGCCGCTATGTTATTTTGCTGATGGGATTGTTCTCAGTATATACAGGCCTCATTTATAATGATTGTTTTTCAAAATCAGTTAATCTGTTTGGCTCTGGATGGAATGTGTCGGCGATGTTTAAATCTACTTTAGATGACACCAATACTTCAGGTCATTGGGAGTAAGTGCTTCAGTTTTATTCCCAAATGGTTGTTAAATTTTGAGAAACATTCAGGCTGCCTATTTCATTTACCTCCCTCAAAACACTTATTTGCTGTGTTCTTCTCCTGCCCTCTGGGTCTGCAGCATAATTTAGACATTTCATGACAAAAGTTTTTAGCAAATGTGTGATGCACAGGAGGGAGTGCATCCGGTCTAGATCAACTTGAATCCTCTTTACTAGGACTTATATGATGTCAAATACAATCCCCAAGCACACTAAAGGAACCCCCTTCCCCTTTACTCCTCCCTTATCCCCATCCACTTCCAGAGGCAGAGTCCTTTGCCTAGATTTATCTGCATCTTTTGCCTTCCAATTTCCTTATGAGAACTGAAGATAAATCTTCTTGACCACAAGGAAGATGATGAGACCCTGAGCTTTTGGGTTTTTTGTTTGTTTGTTTTAAGCTTTATTACTATGCTTGTTTTGCTACAGTGACAATGATATAAAAGCCAATGCAATTCTTCAGTTGGATCCAGATACTACTGGTGTGTTCCAAGGTGCTTATCCTTTTGGCATAGATCCGGTTAGTGCCTCTTCCCCCCTCTTCTTTACATTGTATTATTCTGTGGGTAACAACGAACTTGCAATATTAGGACCATTTTTTGCTAGATTTTCAGAATTGTTTACAGTGTGGAGAAAATTCTTATTTTTTGGGGAAAAACTTATGAATGCCTCATTTTACTGAGCTTTGGCACTCATACATACTGAGTCAAATGGATTTATGGATGAAGCTATGAGTTACTAAATTTTCCGCTTTAAATGCCATGGAACACTGTAGAACATTTTTAAGCTGAGGATGGTCTAGAAGAGAAAACCAGCTTCATGAGTTTCTCACTAATGGTCAGAAAATAACCCGATTTTAGATTGGCAGCAGCAAAATGTATGTTGTTTTTGCCATCTGTTCTGTAGGTGTGAATTTCCTTCTATCCCCTGATCTTGAAAGAAAGAGCTAGAAGGGTCATTAGAGACCCTCATGATGCCTATTTAGATAGTCATTTGAGGTGGGAGAACTTGCAAAATGTTGTTTTAATGAGTAGATATGAAATGCTTCAAAGTTTTAGGTTTTTTCCTTATTGAGAGTTGAGTTTCCTAATAACTTCGTAGGAGAAATTATGATCAGTTAAGAATTTATTTGCTACCTTCTGTGTGAGGCTCATTATTTTATCATTGAGGCTTTTTGTAGGGGTTTAAGATTTTTAGCTTTCAGGAATTTATACTTTAAAAAACAGGGAAACAAGTCAAAATGGTTAGGAAAGCTCTGGGTACATATAGATTAATTGGGGGAGGAATCCAATCCCCATTTCTAAGCTCATCTCTCATGTCAGGTTCTACTCAGTCTCACCTCTTAAATGTTCTCTATATAATGCAGTGTTTTAGTAAAAATTGTTACTATATGATGAAACTTGAAAATATTTTGCCCCTTCCTCCTACAAAGATATTAGCATTCTGCTGTTGACAGTATTTTAGGAGCCAGATTGATTGATAATCTGTAACCATTTTCTAGGACAAGAATGCAGGAATCAAGATATAAGCCCTAAACTTTCAACTAGAAAGTTATGTTTTTTTTGTTTTTTAAAGCCAGACTACCCTCACCTCTGCTTTAGTTTCACTTGTCTGCTCTTGGCAAAGTAAAGAAATTAAGTGTTTGTTTTTATCTTGGCTTCAGATTTGGAACTTAGCCACAAATCGTCTCAGTTTTTTAAACTCTTTCAAAATGAAAATGTCTGTGATTTTTGGAGTTACCCATATGACTTTTGGAGTTGTTCTTGGAATCTTTAACCACTTGTAAGTATAAAATACATTTAGAAGTCAAGTTTCTGTGATTTGTCTTTGCTCCTATATGGTGAATTATCAAGGGGTGTATTGAACAAAAGGCAGCTGGGTGTACTGTATTAAAAAGCATTTTGTGGTTCCCTTAGAAGTGAGTTCAAAGTGAATTTTAAAAAAAATATATATTTGATAGCGTGTTTGTTCTGTTTAAAGAAAGTGATCTTTAAAATAGTTTTGTTAGTTTTCCAGAAATTCACATGCTAAGCAAGACAGCTTGAAATAGTTCTAAATCATTGGTATCAAGCCCAAATAGAAATGTAGCTCTATGGGTGGCATGTTGACTTGTAAAACTACAGAACTATGTTATCTGTGTTGTATTGAATTTTTAGTTATGTTAAATATTTCCCAATTACATTTTGGTCTGGGTGGCAGTTGCTGGCAGCTTTCAGGTTGATACCTCTATTCTAGATCCTCTGATCCGTTACTCTAACTTAATGAGAGAGGATTGATTTATCTTTTTTTTGAATCGTATCTGATAGTGAAACCTCTGATTTCACTCTTGAGCATATGTAGTTTGTCAGTTCAGTTTCTGGTTGAACTAAAATATTGGCACAATTTTCTGAGGCATGTGACATTAACTGAATGTGGTTTTTTTTTTTTTTTTTTTTTCCTCTTAACTACAAAAAGTTTAAAAGATTTGATTTTATCTCTGTTGTCTTTTAGTTTGATCTTGTTCTCCTTGGTAATTGGTGACTCCTTTTCTTTAGGCACTTCAGGAAGAAGTTCAATATTTACTTGGTATGTCTCCCAGAACTCCTGTTCATGCTCTGCATCTTTGGATACTTGATATTCATGATCGTCTATAAGTGGCTCACTTATTCAGCAGCAAATTCTAGGCTTGCACCCAGCATTTTAATTGAATTTATCAACATGTTTTTATTCCCATCTGGTGGAGCAGCAAGTGGACTTTATCAAGGACAGGTGGGCAGCTACTCTTTGAGTACTTTTGGCCATCACAGAAATTGCTCTTCTCAGACAGTTGTGCCAGTGTTTTAACTACAACTACAAACTGAACTAACAAACTATTTATGCTGAAAGTAGAACCAGCAGAGATTTCACTCTCTCTTTTGTATAAAGTGCTATTTTAAGGTTCCAAGGGAGACAAAGATAATAAGACTTGGCCTTTCTCTTCATAGAGTTTAGAGGATGGGGAAAACAGTGCAGCAATAGATAAGCTGCTTACACAAATACATAAATTTAATTTAATACATTTAAGTAATTTTTGTTTCACAAACTTCATAATCCTGACAAACACTTTCTGAGTTCTAGCAGGATCAGTCATATCACTAGAACTGAGTGGTCATTAGTAGGCTTCCCAATGTTGACTTTAATTAAATAAATTACATTACATTCAATAATAATTTAATAAGAGGAGAACCAAAATGCTATGCAATATCTGAGAAGACAGGTACATTTGGAATTGTGTTAAATGCTGCAGTGTGTCATTTAAGAAATACTATGCACTTGTGGAATTCAGACAGTGAAAAGCATTGGAGAGCTTTAAAAATGTCAATCACTGTAAGACACTGTTGAGCAGAATCATTAATTTTAATTCTTTGAGTTTTTAAAAAGAGAACCAGTCATTCAAGTTATTTATAAGCACAAATATTTTTCTTGAGTTTTTTTTCCTAGTTTTTTTTATCCATATCATACCCTAATGCCTCTTAACCTGCATTGAAGTGGCCCTGGATTCTCTAAAGTTTGCCAGCAGATTATAAACTCTGCTAGTTTAACTCCTATTGAGATGGGAAGGCTTCAAGCCTGAGCCTGGAGACAAATTGTTTTTATCATCTGTAGACCAACCTAAGTGGCTAAAGTGGAGAGACTCGGCACCCAGCTACCCAGAGGGATGCATTTCGTGATCACAGCAATTCTTGAAGGCCATCTGCTAATGATTTGCATTCTGTGTCAGGGGGAGGGTATTTTACCTGCCCTGGTGAAATCATAGGTCCTTGAAGTGGTGGAGTAATATTGTTTACCTCTTATTAAATTATTATTGAATGTAATGTAATTTATTTAATTAAAGTCAACATTGGGAAGCCTACTAATGACCACTCAGTTTTAGTGATATGATTGACAAATGATCCTACTAGAACTCAGAAAGTGTTTGTCAGGATTATGAAGTTTGTGAAACAAAAATTATTTAAATTTATTAAATTAAATTTATGTATTTGTGTATGCAGCTTATTCTGTAAGAATCTCTTTTTCCTTATAGTTTTCTTGAAATTTTTTTCATTTCCTTAAATGTACAGAAATAAAAATCAACATATTATTTGATACCTTCCAAATATAATTATATTTTTTTAAGGTCTGAGTCAGTGATACATAAGTATTTCCTGTACCATACAGATTTTCCCATTAAACTTTTTCTGTATGTTCTTAAGAAGTTTTTTCAAAAAAAGTTTTATCGATGCAGTTCTTCCTTTTTACCCCACTTCTTGCCAGAAATTTTTGTTTCATAGTCTAGATATAATTAGAATTCCATTTTCTCAAGCTCATTGCAGCATGATATTTCACTTTGGTTACATTTTCCTTAGATTGGGCTGATTCCATCTTAGAGAAGATGATGCCTGCGATATACATTGAGTCTTAAATTCAAGTCTCTAACAAAACCGGAAGAGAATGAGTTAGACCATGTGGTTATATCTATATAAGAAATATTATGAATTTTGGAAAAGAAAAAACTAGCTTAGTTGAATATATTTTGCAATAGAATGATTTTCTGCTTGTTCTGGTTGAATAAGTGAACAAACTATGAGTACAGATTAAAGGAAGAAAGTAGCTATTTTATGTACAGTTTTTCAAAGCATTAATTTTTTTTTTAGCCTGTTCTAGCCTTGCTTTGATATATATATATATAATTTTTTTTTTTTTTTTTGCTTTATCTCTTCCTTGATAGAACCATGTCCAGAAGTTTTTATTAGTAGTGGCAGCAGTTTCTGTTCCTGTACTATTCTTGGGAAAACCTCTTTATCTGCTTTGGCTACACAATGGAGGTCGATTATTTGGATTGCATAAGGTATGTGCCAATTAGACTTTTATCACTGTATATGGTGCCTGCTGGTTCCCAGCCAGTTTAGGATAGATGTCCTCAAGAGCCTGGTGAGGTAGAGCCAGAATTCAGGAGAACATTCAGACCTGTACCTATGAGATAGACTTGGAAACCATCAGCATCAAGGTGGTAGTGGAAAGTTAGCATGATTGAGGTGTCCTAGGGAGAAAGTGAAACAAGAAGAGAATGAGGCAAAAGGCAGATCCTGGGGAGCAAGGAGACTACCCAGTAGAGATTGTGAAGCATACAGTTTGTGACTAACCCAGTCATCATGGATGTGTGACTCCTGGTTCTCATGGAGAAGGTCCTTCAGGATCTGGTCCCACTCTAGAGAAGGCAGTGGTCTTTCTTCCCTGTCTCACCTTCTCCTCCCTTGACACTTATCTTGCCTCTTTTGAGTTTTCCTCTGAAGTTTTTCTATTCTTTCAGGACCTAATGAATTCCAGATAACTTGGAGATTTAGGGAAGCAGCATCCCACCTCTTACAAAACCTCCTTTTTCTGCTGAGAGACCAGTCTGACTTTGTGAACACATGCTTATTACTTGATGCTGAAAGAAATACAAACATGACATTACTGTCAGTGTTTAGTTCTTGTCCTCCCCAACTAACTGCTGGTAGGTTGATGGAACTGTTCACTGCCCAAGAGATTCAGTTGACCGACAACTTTACCACCTTTTATATTTTGACTATACACTATTCACCTCATGTTCCCATCCTGAGACTTCCCTCTTGTTAAAATTAGTTATCTGAAACAGAAATGATTTAATAGTAAGTTGTCAGGTTACCATTAAGTCAGGTCAGCTAAACCCTGAGTAATTAGTGGCAAAGGAGTGATTACAGTACTTAGTTTTATAACAGAGAAGAGTAATAAGAAAAATTACATTAACTTTAGAAAACTAGACATGGTAGGTCCATCTGACTAATTTGCTTCTCCCAGATTTTCTTAACTCAAATTTATCTTATGCTTGTCAACCTATCTGTCAAAGCGAGATTGCATTAAGAATCTCTATCCTGCACATATAACATTTTATTACCTGAAATCTTACTTTAAAGAGGAACTTGTGGTCTGCAGTTAGCAGTCACTCCCCCCCTTCCATCCCAAACTTCCAGCTGTCAGAAAGGGACACCGAGCCTTAGAAGATTATACTACTCAATTTAGACTTAACCTTTAGATTAAGAAGAAAGGGGGCTTGTCCACTGAGATTGGAAAGAGGAACTTAGTCTTTAGTTAGCCCACCTTGGTCTAGCTGCTGGAAAGAAAAACTGAACCTTTAAAAAAGAGCCTTAGAATCCTAGGATTATTTTTATTCCTAGAAAGACATATGTCTTACATATTAATTATCTGCTACTAAATGATAAAGTCTTATCAATCCATTGGTTCCCTAAATCTGTGGGTCACCTAGGCTTAAGAGAATATTTCTGTTAGTTTGGCTTTGTGGTCACAGCCAGCTTTTCCTTAATTCTATAATCAAACTAAAAATAATCAGTACTGATTTTAAGGGTGTTCTCTTTCACCGTGTCAGCATTTTTATATTTATTTCTATACCAAAGAGATATTCCCATAGTCACCAGCCTTCTTGACATTTCCGTAGGGTTTAAGGATGATTAATCCTGCTCTCCTCTTGGAAGGTTTCTTCTCAGGTTTTTATGAGACTGGCCTCTGATTTGTTGTATCTTTCTGGTTTTGTGTAAATAAGATAACACTCACATCCATCTCTTCTCTCCATTCACCAGGCTTTCACTCTAGCTCGAGCTCTTTTCACCTCTCACTTGGACTGTTGCACTGCCAAGTTGTCTCTCTGAGTTGAGTCTCCCCTCTTCCTTTCAGGCTACCCTCCACATAGCTGTCACCTTGTTATTCTTACAATACAAGTCCTGCTTAGGAAGCTCCAGTGGTTTCCTATCTCTCTGGGATAAAATCAGGTTCCCCATGCATTTAAAATCCTTTTTGCTTCCACCTCTGCTTTTCTAGACACAATAGTAACTCATTCCACCCAGATTGACTTCCTTTTCCCTGGTTGTTCCCTATGCCTGGACTGCCACCTTTTAGAATCTTTCAAAGCTCAGCTCAAGGATCACAGTCTCTAAGAGGCCTCTTTCTCTAGTTAGTCCCCTCATTTCTGAAATTTCTTTGAATATATTTTCTATTACCTCATTAAATACATATTGTTTCACTTCAATAGAATGTAGATTCCTCGAAAGTGTTTGAGATTCTAATTTTTGTCTACCAAAGATAGGATCTCTAGTACCACTTAATAAGTGCTTTTTGAATGAATGGATGAATGAATGAATGAGTAATACAACTTCATGACCTGACTCAAATGCACTTTCAGAAGAAGCAGTGTGAGATCAGTGAAGATGTTAAGGAGAGTCCAGATTCTTGTTAAAGTAAAAAAGTGATAGCAGGTGATAAGGAAGGCTCAGGACCTGATTTGGACGTTGTATGGGGAAAGTGGGGAGAGAGAGATGACTGGATTGGCTCCATGAGTTAAGGGAAGACTCTTAAATATAGAATTTTTTTTTAGATTGGAACATAATTCTATGACATTTGAGATGCTACTGTCAGCAAGAGAAGAATTGAAGATCTGTTGGATGGGGGATGCTGGAGTGAGTTTCTGAGAGAAATAGAAAGGAGTGAGATAAATGTCAGAGAGAGTGATTGGGATTTAGTAAATATAGGGAATTGCTCTTCTTTTGTGATCGGGGAGAAGAGGGAAAAGGTGGGAGGTGATGTTGAGAAAGTTTGAAGAAGGGCCCTGGTTAATGAATACCCATTAACAAATAATGAATTTGAAGACTAACCTATTTTAAGTGTGTGTGGGGGAAAGGGAAATGTGCCAGGCATTAGGCTGTAATCCTCAGTAATCCTGTGAGGTAGGTTTTGCAGTTGTGAAGAAACTGAGGCAGCAGAGGTTAAAAATTTATTTGGTGTCACATGGATATTAAGGTGTGTGAGGCTGAATTTGAACTCAGGTTCACGGCACTACTTAGATGCCTCTAGCAAAATTTCCCAGTGATTATTGATCAGAAAAATGCAAATTAAGACAACTCTGAGATACCACTACACACTTGTCAGATTGGCTAAGATGACAGAAAAAGATAATGACGAATGTTGGAGGGGATGTGGGAAAGCTGGGACACTGATACATTGTTGGTGGAACTGGGAACGGATCCAACCATTCTGGAGAGTAATTTGGAACTATGCTCAAACTGTGCATGCCCTTTGACCCAGCAGTGTTTCTATTGGGTCTATATCCCAAAGAGATCTTAAAGGAAGGAAAAGGACCCACATGTGCAAGAATGTTTGTGGCAGCCCTTTTTGTAATGGCTAGAAACTGGAAACTGAATGGATGCCCATCAATTGGAGAATGGCTGAATAAATTATGGTATATGAATGTTATGGAATATTATTGTTCTGTAAGAAACGACCAGCAGGATGATTTCAGAGAGGCCTGGAGAGACTTGGCATGGACTGATGCTGAGTGAGATGAGCAGAACCAGGAGATCATAAACGGCAACAACAAGACTATATGATGATCAATTCTGAAGGACATGGTTCTCTTCAACAATGAAATGTTTCAAACCAGCTCCAATTATTCAGTGAAGAAAGCCATATACTCCCAGAGAGAGGGATGTGAATGTGGATCACAATATAACATTTTCATGCTCTCCATTGATGTTTGCTTGCATTATGTTTCCCTTCTTAGGTTTTTTTTTTCTTGTAGATCCGATTTTTCTTGTACAGTAAGATAACTGTATAAATATGTATACATGTATTCAATTTGTCAATATTTTAACATAATTAACATATATTAAACTTCCTGCCATCTAGGGGAGGGGTTGGGGGGGAAGGGAGGGGAATTTGTAACAGAAAGCTTTGCAAGGGTCAATGTTGAAAAATTACCCATGCATATGTTTTGCAAATAAAAAGCTTTATTTAAAAAAAAAAAATTCCCAGTGATTAGAGCTGACTAGAAATAAGATGAACTGCCTTGGGTGGTAGTGGATAATCTTCAGAAAAGACTACATGACTAAATGTTGGATATAGAAAGGGACAGAAAAAGGCCTCTGGTAGACCTTTGGAGTCTAAGTTTTTGTGGTATTTTATTTTTATTTTTGTCTCTCCATTTTCTTTCTTTTTTTTTTTTCATGACTCTTTTTAACCTATCAGATATCAAATTGATCCTTCAAAGGGAACAGAAAGATTGTTAATGGTTTTTCCTATTCTTAGGATCATAATGATACTAAAACTGGACCTTTTTCTTCTTTTGTTAGAGTGGATATACGCTGGTTCGTAAAGACAGTGAAGAAGATGTTTGTTTGCTGGGCTCTCAAAATGTGGAGGAAGGAATTAGCCACTTGGAAGGGGAAGGACGTAAGGATGAAGAGGAGGTAATCTTTTTTTTAGCTAATAGTATGTTATGTTTGGACTAACTCTCTGGAGGATCTTGGTACCAAACCGAGTCCTTGGTCTTAGAAGAGGAGTGAAGAGGTGGGACTCACATGGATGGTCAAACATGGAGTCCGTTTATTCCCAATTCTCTCAGCCTTATATATCCTAATACCCTTATATAACCAAAGCAACACTGCATATGCGCTAACTATATACTGCACATGTGGCACCACATAAACAACTTGCTGTTGTATGTAGATGACTCTTTGCCACTTGGTATCACTCTGCTTTAATTACAACACAGGTTGTCACTGCCTCCTGACTTCTCAGGAAGACCAAGAGCCCTTAAGGGAGAACCACACATTGTCAGCAGGTTCCTTCTGGTTTTATACCTCACCCAGAGTTCCCCCACTATGTGTGGCCCTCTACAAACGTATATAATTTGCTTTTCTAATTATGTAAAATTCACAATGATGATGCTGACAAAAAGTAATTGTTTGGTAGTCTATAGAAAAAGATGTATTCTTTAATATGCTTAGTAATATATGGTGATCCAATCAATTTCCTAGGAATTTTAGAATTTTTATTATTTTAATAAAGTTTTTTGTTTATTATAATAAATCTCTAGTTAAGTTCTATCCATGTTTTTTGAGGAGTTGGATCCTATGTTCTCTCAGATACATGTTTCACTGGGTCTCGGACATCCACAAAAGCTTTAACCATGGCCTTGACAATGGGCCCTTTTGTCTATCTTTTAAAGATGGAGGTTCAGTGTAAAAGGCTAGGCCAGTAGGTAATGGATTTTTCTTTTTCAACTATAGCAACTAATGTAGGTCACCTATTAGGGAGTAGAGGGGTTGGAATCTGTATGTGTTCTTAAATATTAAAGGGGCTCCTTGATCAGTCCATGAACACTTACTTTCAGAAGATGTATTGGCCTCTGATTTTCTCAGACATATGTTATTTAATAATTGGTAAAAATAATTTCAAATAATTCATTTAACAGTTATCCTGAAATTTATTTTTAAATTTGCTAATTCATTGAGTAAGGATTCTTTTTTTATTGAAAAAGTAAGATATTTTCTGTTTGATTTTGAAAGTAGCATAAATCCAGAGGTTCTTAACATTATTTTGTGCGTTATATACATCTTTGGCAGCTTGGAGAAACCTATGAACTCTTCAAAATAATGTTTTTTAAATGCATAAAACAAACTATATACGATGACAGAGAAAACTAATTACATTGAAATACAGTTTATCAAAGTATTAAGAAAAAAGATTCAGGAACCCTGTGTTAAGAAGTACTGGCATAAACACTTGTTATGTGAAAATGAATGAATAGTACTTTAATAGTCTTTGAGTGAATCTAATGTTTTTATGTATATTATCTCTTCTAGTTTAATTTTGGAGAGGTCTTTATGGCTCAAGCAATCCATTCGATTGAATATTGTCTTGGTTGCATTTCCAACACTGCATCGTACCTGAGACTTTGGGCACTCAGTTTAGCTCATGCACGTAAGTCTTCTGTACTAACCTTAACCTTTTATGTTATTTCTTCCATTGTGTTTATTTTTATTGGATCTTGAGAAATAGATGCTCATCAGAGATGGTTTGTCCCAATCAAAATATAAAACAAGCTATATACATTTAAAAAAAAATTAATTGGGAACGTCATATTGGCACATTTATCTCCATGGTTGATTGATTCTGTACAAGAAACCCAAGTCTACAGGCTGGCTCAATGAACAAAACCCAAGTTAATTGTGAAAAATCCTTTCTTTTTGTAGAGTTATCTGAGGTCCTATGGGCAATGATAATGCGTGTAGGCCTCCGTGTGGATAGAACATATGGAGTGTTGCTGCTGATTCCATTGGTGGCCCTCTTTGCTATTTTAACAATCTTAATTCTCTTGGTCATGGAAGGCCTTTCTGCATTTCTTCACGCTATACGGCTGCATTGGTAAGTTTTCTATTAGGTTTGGATTTTTGTTGTTGTTGTTGATTAGTGTTTTTAGGTATATCTGATCAAAGCACCAGAAATTAATAATTATGCTAGTTATCTTTTATTTTTATTTTTCATAATATATATTTATTCAAACCTAAGTTGGTGTTTATGATTAAACCCAAAAGTTCACAACTTGGAATTAACTAAGAGTCTTTTTTCCTTTTTTGAAAAATTACATAGTATAGATGTAAAAATTGTTTGCTTTCACCCCTGCTTGATTCTTTAGTCTTTCATTCATTAAGCATTTTAAGAGCCTCTAAGCCATAGTTAGAGGCTGGAGATACAAGACAGAAATGAAACAATTACGGAAAGGATCATAGCTAGTGAATACATTTGCCTCAAAGTCATATGTATAGTGCTTTTTAAAGATTCTTAATGAAATAATACTGGGTACATTTAGGGAATATTTTAATCTAATGTCTCATTAGCTCTTAGCAGTGTGATAGATGCTATAAATATGTTAATACAAAAATGCTCTTTTACTAAAACATTTCTTTCTGTGTATGTTAGGCAGACTGGTGGTAATAATTTTACACGAACATACTAATATATATGTATATACACACATTTGTAAGTGTGTATATAAACATGCACACATATATAACATGTAAAATGAAATCTTTCCACATAGGAACTCTTAATGGTTACACACACAAACAGCAAAGTTCTTTTTTTCTTTTTCTTTTTTTTTCTTTCTTTTTTTTGGCATTGCTTTTGTTTTTCAATTCTCTTCCCTAAGTGCATGGCCAGTAAAGCTGTCTTCTCTCTAGCTAAAGTACTGACCTGTCCTGAGCAGTGTATTTCAGTACCACCAGTTCTGTGCTGATGAGGGCATGACTAATTCATTACAATCAGGTGTTTGAGAGTAGAGGCTGGTTCTTGAATCATTCTGAACTCTTATGCTTTAAGGGTCATTTTCCTTTATATTCTGATGAGTCATGTTTTAAAACTTTGCTATATACAATGATTCACCCCCTGTCCCCCTGCCCCCATCTCCTTTCCTGCCACCTGATTAGAGCTTGTCTTCTTGAATTAATGTCTTGTTTCTTTTATCTCTGCAGGGTGGAATTTCAGAACAAGTTCTACATTGGTGCAGGCACCAAATTTGCTCCTTTCTCATTTAAACTACTCTCGTCACAGTGTAATAAAGATGACATGGCATAATTTAGCTGCTGTAATCATGTGCTCTCAGCATGATGGTGAATTATCATGTTATTAAATTTCACTGAAGTAGAATTTATAATCGAAACGTGTTGTTTCCCCTCCCCCTCCCCCCCGTTGCCTTATATAATACAGCCAAATAATTCTGTCATTTAGACTGCTGCCTTATGTTGAATATTTTGTAAAGCTTATTAGGCTTAGACATTTAAGTTTCTTTTGACTCTTTTCATGATGATCAAATATAAGTGAATTGTTATATTTTATGTTAATGCTTATTCTAAAAAAAATAGTTGTTGCTTTTTAGGCAGGGTGGAGGGAGGTTTACTTCTTATGACTGAAATTGTCTTAATGGTATTTATTTCTGTTCATCTGACAAATAGAAAGCACTCCCTCACTAAATTTAACGTTTATATAATTTTGGAATAGCTGAAATTAAGCTTTTAAAAGCTGTCATTAATAAGCAATTGCAAAATTATTAGCACTGGTAGTATTCAGTTTTTGCCAATTTTAAATGTGACAAAATGTTTGGTCTTACCATAGCTGTGATATTACTGAGAAACTAAGCTTTTCCCTACCTATTCTTCAGTGTTTTAATTGAGGAAAAATGGGATAAAATTGCATCCAATAGATAATTTGTGCCAGTGCTAAAAAACTGGTAAAGGATTTTGTCCTTTTCTTCTTGCGTAAACTCTTGATGATGATTGCACACTGTGAAAGTTATGCTGTGGGGCTGAGCCCTATGGCCAAGTATGGAATTAGAAGCTATTATGGATATGATTGGACTGTAATAACCAGCTTTTTTGTCTGATGTTGCTCAACCAAAGTTGTTTATATTGAGTGAAGGAAAGTACAAAGTAATCTTTTGTATATTTTTATAACAAAATGTATATGAAAATATTTTACCACTGATATACATCTGTGTCAAAGAAACATCATAATTATATTTTTTTCTTTCAGATTAATTCTGAATAAAGATCTAATTCCCACTTAGATTAAGTATTTTAAGTTGATTTTTAGTCATTCTATTTAAATTCATTTAGAACTAATCCTAAGTGTTTCCATTGTGATCCTTAAATTTAAATTTAACTAATTCCATCCTTTCATATTTTTAGATTTGAATGAGCATTTCTCCCCTTTCCATTGAAAATTGTGATCCTCTTCCACATGGATTTTTGGTTTAAATTATATTCATTGTCATGCTGTTTTAAAATGTTCTGGATTATAACTTTTAAAATTAGTCACCTGGAATGTATACACTTTCTTAGTTTAGGAAGTTTTGGTTTTTGTACTAAATTCCTAAAGTCCTACTTCAGTGCCTCCTTGTGGTATGTAGGTGGCCCTAGGTTTTTCAAAGTGATGTTAAATGGAGTCCAGATTCAAAGCTCAAATTCCAGGCACAGTGGTCTGTCACTTGCAGACCGGCATCTGAGTGTAGGAGGCTGGAACCGGAGGCTGGTCTGGCCTCCTGATGAATGCTTGTAACTTAGTTGTGTTCTGTTTTAGTGGAGGGAATAATCGAATAGATAAAGAAGCAGAGCCTTTAAATTATCTTAAGTACCAAATTATAAAATTGCAGTTAGCAGTAAAGTTAGCACATTTATTATTGATTCCATTTGAAGCTCTAGATTTGTGATCTTACTTGGACAGTCTCATGTGCTAATAGTAACGAGATGGTATTACTGCACTAACAGGTCTTCAAGAAACTGCATTCCACAGTAGTGGGCTGAGACAGGTGGCCTCTGGAAGATGCAGTTGTTACCCTGACTTTGACCCTTTAAAAAGTTGTAAGAAATAATTTTGTGTTGACATTTGATGGAAAGTTATCTAATTTAAATTAGGGGTTATCATTTCTTGTTTGATACACTAAAACAGCAAATGTACAAAGGTAATACAGCTGAAATTTCAGTTTTTATATATATCCTGAGTTACCCCTAGAAAGTTGCCATGTCTGTTGCTTTAATATTGACTTTCTAAAATTATCATTACTAATTCATCCCTAGGGAAATCACAGATCCATTCAGTTTGGGTGGGATTTTAGTGGTTGAATGTAAAATGATAAATTTTAGCGTGATAAGTAAACTACAGTATCTTCTGGAGTCTTATTTACTGCACCATTGCAGTAACTTTCTAAGTGTACCTTGTGGTCACTTAAACAGTTGACTAGAAAGGGAAGTGAAGGCTACCTTGTCAAATTAGAATCATAGAGGATATCAAGGTAGGCAGAATTTACTTAAGTAAACAGTGATTTTTAATCTTAGCTTTGGTGAATGTATCTTCTGGAAATGTAATTGTTTCCAGGTCTTCAGTTTCCAGAAAATAGATTTTTTGACTCGACAAATTCTTGCCATGTAGCTAGTTTGATAGTTTATGTGCATTTTAGTTGTAAAATGTCCACATGATGAGAAATGTGAAAAATGATGAACCAGCTAGATGATTCTAAATTGGATGCTTGGCTTCATGTAGACCCAGTGGTGTCAAACTCCAATAGAAACTGATCTTTTCCAAATGCGTAGTGACTTAGAAAACTATAAATTAATATTACCTGTTGTAATTTTGTTAATCATTTTTCATTTACATTTTAGTCTGGTTTGTACAGCACAGGATGACTTTGCAGTTTGGCATCTCAAATATAGACACAATATCTCAATTTTTGAAATGAAAACCTTAACATGCCAAGACATTCCTTCAGAGAAAGTAATCAGACAATAGAAATTTACTACAGTCAGTCAGAAGGCCAGACTTAGCTGCATTGGCAAAATCAGGTGGTTCATTCAGAGGGTTAAAGGGTGCAAAAGAGGTGGGGGTGTAGTAGATTTGAGTTGTTGGAGCTCCATTTTGTATTATGATAGCTTCAAATTTTAATGAATGCCGTTTGGTTTTAATTTCTAGGAGTATTTGGAATATTACTCCAGTCTCTGCTTTGAAATATGAACTGTACAAGCTAAAATAAGGCATTCTAAAAGCTGTGTGTGTGTTGTATATATGCATATAGCTATACATTTGTATATATGTATGTATGTGACAGGGATAGGGATTGGACCTTCGATGTCATTGGTATAAGGAGCTTCCAGGCCAGGAAACTCCTTCCACCAATATAGATTGACACCTTTTCTGCACCTATGGTCTTAGCAAGGTGCTTGAAATACTGAGAAGTCAGATGACTTGCTTAGAGCTAGTATGAATCGGAGGTAGGACTTGAATCCAGGTCTTCCTGACTTTAAGTCCAGCTTTCTATCCACTACACCATGCTGCCTCTCATGTATTATAATTAGTTTAACTTTTATTCATCATCCCTGACTCCTTTTGGATCTAAAACAGAAGTATGTATTAAATACTAATTTCTTAAATTCTAGTCTATTTTAAAATAGGGAAGTTTCTAGTTAGCATGTCCATATATCCGCACTGAGGTTAATGCTAGGAATGAGGAGGCACTCTTTCAGTTCTGAGAGTAAAGTAAAGGTATTAAGCAGACATATCCAGGCATTGGCTGTTAGGCTGTGGGAGGTTACTGCTTGCTTAGAAATTGTTAAGGGAATAGAAGAGAAAAACAGTATTTTGACAGTAAACTCCAAAGGAAAAGCTACCTTTAGTTTAGTGATTTAGAGAATCAGAATTGTGTGAGGGGGAAAAGACTGGAGAATTCAGCTAGAGTACTCTTTAATATGTTCAGTAATTGAAAAGTTGCATCTTCCTGTCAGTATTTGGATGTTGAACATGATTTTATTCAACAAAAATAAATATTTTTTAAAAATGTGGGTGTATTACTTTGTTGTATTCTGGCAAATGTGGAAACTCAAAACTCTCGGGCTCCCTCCCTCCCCCGGAAGAAAAAAAAAAGTAACTAACCTTTTACTGGAGAAAATTTGTGAGAAGTGTGTGGAACTCAAATAACAAAGATGAATCATATCTTATGTGGGAGGTTTGGCATTGGGTTCTTGAGTTGAAGAAGGTGAGTTACCAAGATTGATAAAGGCACAGTTTTTCAAAGAGTTCAGTTTAGACTGGAATAAGAAAGCAATCCAGAAAACATTACTATTTGATAAATGTATATGAGTTATGTGGTGTTCTACACAGAGCACCCTATTCTGTAAGGAGGGAAGTTTGCTTCTTATAGGGAATCATAGGAAGGAGTGTGGGATTGGATAGGATTTGGGAGGAACTCATTTGGATCCAAGAGGCAATTTGTTAGAGAGGTAGCACAATGAGAAGCCAGATCTTAAGGCCTGTTACTCTTTTCCCTAGTTGATGTAGTCCCTCTTTGGTTATTAAAATGAGTTTGGGAGAAAATAAAGGATGTTTAGTCTATAGTGAGTGCACAGTAATATTTATTAAACAGCACAGCTATACATCAATCAAAATTTTATTAAAAACATTACCTACGCAGCACTGCTAGGTGATGATGAGACATTGAAAGACAATGAAAACATTTCTGCCCTCAAAGAGCTTACATTCTGTAGGGGAAACAAGATATATATACTCTTTGTACAAAACATGAAATAGCAAGTATTTTTTATTTTGGGAAAGTGAATGGACAGTAAAAAGGCAGTCAGATGTGTCTTGTGGGGTAATAATAGGACCATGGGAGAAAAAAATGTAAGAAGACTAGAAAGAGGAAAAGTTCAAGTGATAAGACTTAAAAGTCAGATTTTGTATTTGACCCTGGAGGCAACCAGGAGGTATTTATTGAATAGAGCATAATGTGATTAAGGCTGTGATTTAGGAAGGTAATCGGTGTGTGGACTGTAATAGAGGATGGAGGCAAGGAAATTGGCCAGTAGGCTGCTGCAATTATCCAGGGGCAAGGGGATGACTCCCATCTTCCACCTCTGGAAGTCAAGAGAGAGATGAAGGCTAGATAAATAGATCTGAGAATGATTGGCCTGTTGGTGATCATTGAATCCAGAGGAACTAATGAGATACCAAGCTTTATAAGGGGAGAAGCAAAGAACTTTGGACAGAGCCACAGTTATCGGACAGGATCTCACTGGACAAAAATTTATTAAAGGAAAACTGAGGAGTGATCAGAGAAATAGGAGGAAAATGTTGCTAAAACAGAAAAAAATGCCGAGGAGTGGAAAAGGAAGGTGATCAACATTATCAAAGGATGAAGACTGAAAAATGATCTGTACCCATTCAGTGTCAAGTAAGAATTGGAGCAAAGAATGACCTCTTTTCCCACTTAACCATAGGTGTCCCAAAGGACTCTCATGGCTTCCCTTCCCCTTCCAGACTTGGTGGACTCATGAGTGCTGCATGGAGTTAATTATCATCTCTATGCTAACTATAACCACATTTCCAACTACTCAGCTCCATCTGGATGACCTATAAACATTAGATTTGCCAGTTTGAGAGAGAATTGTTCACTTTGGAGAATAAATTTTTAAAAAACTTCTCTTTCCAGAATGGCTTAGTCTAACATCATACTGATTCACAGATACTCTCTAAATCTACCCACACAGCAAATATGGACATGGTTAATTCAATTTGTAGTGTAGGATATAGTAGAAGGAATGATGGCTTTGAGGTAGAAGACACAGATTTGATTTCTGATTCTTGGCTGACCTCTCCAGGCCTGGGTTTCCTTCTCTGTTGAATGAGAAGGTTGGACTAGATGACCTTGAATTTTACTGGGCTGTCTGGAAGTCAATAAATATTAAGCACCTATTATGCGCCCTTTCCTAGAGAAGGCTGTCTACAATAAGCATCTCCACTTTGTTTCCTGCCACTCTCTTAAACTCTTACAATCCGACTTTTGATTTACCAGTGATCTCTTAATTGCTGTGTTAAATGACCTTTTCTTACCCCTCATTCTCTACCTTCATGCTTCCTTTAACACTGCTGATCACATTCTTGTGGATACCCTTCTCCAGATTTTTGGAACACTATCCTCGGTTCTCCTACCTATCTCAGCCTTTGCTGGATCTTCATCCGGGTTATAGTTTGTCCTTCATTCTGGAAGAGGACAATGACATCAGGGAGAGGGTGCCATCACTAGCAAGTGAATTGGATTGAAGTGAGGGAGGCCTGGGCAAGGTCACCTGCCTCACTTTCCCCTCCAGAGCCATCTGGGTCCAGTGGCCAGATAGAGATCAGGAAGGCTGGAGATATCCTTAACCTAAGGACTTTCTTTCCCAAGCCTCAATTTGAGGCTGCACCCATTCAGTGTAAGGTAAGAATTAAAGCAAAGATTGGTCTCTTTTCCCCTCTAATCCTGGGTGTCCCAAAGGACTCTGTCATGGTTCCCTTTCCCCTTCCAGACCATTTCACGTGGTGGTCTCATGGGTACCCATGGATTTAATCATCACCCCTATGCTAATGATTCTCATCAGTTTCCAACTACCCATTAGACATCTCCAATTGGATGATCTATAGATATCTTAAACTTGTTCAAGACTGAACTTATCTTTTCCCCCTAAACTTTCCCCTCCTCCCAACTTCCCTATTGTTGTCTCAAGTGTCATCCTCCACTTTTCACTATCTTGTGCCCCCCATGCCTAATTTAATTTATTTTACTTTATTAAAGCTTTTTATTTACAAAACATATGCTTGGGTAATTTTTCAACAATGACCTTTGCAAAACTTTCTGTTCCAGATTTTTCTCTCCTCCCCTCCCCTAGATAACAGGTAGTTCAATACATGTTAAATATGTTAAAATATGATAAATCCAATATATGTATACATATTTATACACTTATCTTGCTGCACAAGAAAAATTGGATCTAGAAAGGAAAAACAAAACAAAACCCTGAGAAGGAAAACAAAATGCAAGCAAACATCAGAAAGCATGAAAATGCTGTTTTGTGGTCCACACTCAGTTCCCACAGGCCTTTCTCTGGGTGTAGATGGCTCTCTTCATCAGTGAACATTTGGAACTGCCATACTCAATTTATTGACCAGACCTGTGGCTTTTACCTTTACAACCCCTCTCAAATTTGGCCCTCTGACCCTGCCCCTGCCCTGGTGCAGGCTCATCCCTCACACGGTGATGGTGATAGTTGCTGGTGGGTCTTTGGTGGTTGCCTCTGGTCTTTCCTTGATCCCCAATCCATTCTTCCTTCAGCCATTAAAGTGCAGAACATCCTCCCCCTCAGCAAACTCCAGCGGCTCCCCCTCATCCCCAGAGGTCAAATGCAAAATGTCCTGGCATTCAAAGCCCTTCATAACCACCTCCGTCTAATCTTAGACTCTCCATGACACAGGCCTCCTGGCTGCTCCACTTCCTCCACTCCAGGCGTTTGCGAAGGCTGCTCCCCTACTGATCTCCCTGGCTTCCCCGGGGCAAGCCCCACCTCCTACAGGCAGTCTTCCTCAGAGCTCTTCATTCTAGCGCCTTCCCTCTATTATTTAAGCCTAGTTTTCTTGTCTATACATATGTTTCCTTGCCTCCCATTACATTAGAGTAATGCTCGTTGAGGGCAGGAAATGTTTTTGACTTGTTTCCGTGGCCCCAGCGCACCTTAGTAAGTGCTTTTACTGCCTTCCTGGCAGGAGCTGTGCCTTTCAGTACTGATGTACTGGACCAGCACCATTGGCCCATTAGAGCAAGCCTGGAGGCGATGAGAGAGTCCAAGAGAAGGGACTCTTGCTGAGATCTTGTGAAGCTGCTTCCGCTGTGGACAGAGCTCCACTTGGGAAAGAAGGTCCGGTCGGCCGATCGTCTCCAGGCGCGGAGGCGGCGGTTGCCAGGGACGCTGCGGCCGCAGTAGGCGCTCGGGCCCAGATTCTCTAGGGAAGGTGAAGAAGCGAGGCTAGGGGCGACATGGACGACCTGCGGGTGGAATGGATCCGGGACCGGGTGTACCTTGCCTTTCAACTCACCGACCCCGAGTATTTCCTGGATCTGATGAACCGCAACGATGGCGAGGCGGAAGATGACATTCTGCACTTCTTGAACCAGAGCAGTGAAGAGGAGGGCGCCGCGGCCCTCTTCTTCTGTCGCCTCAGGGTGACCGAGGAGGTGGAAGTGGAGATAGGTGAGGGCCCGACCCTCGCCCGCCTCTGCCTCCTGCCCTCCTTCTTCCGCTTCCACGAGCGCCAGTCCGGGGGGCAATTCCAGCCACTGCTCCAAGGAAACACGAGCAGTCCAGTCCTTGCGCTCAGGAACTGTATACTCTTTTAAGCAGATACGGCGCGTGTGCGGATAGGAAAATACAGTGTCGGCCGAGGATACAAAGTCACTTTAAGAACAAGGGAGTCCTAAGAGTGTCAGGAAAGGGTATCCTTGCGTTTTCAGGGAGCTAGGGACGCTCGAGCTAAGCGAGGAGGAAGGCTTAGAATGGGGAGCGCCGGAAATGTAGATAGGAGCCAGATGGTTGGGGGCTTTAAATGCCGCCGTCACGGCTTATGCCCTTTGTGCCCTTCTGAATCCCTTCCATGTGCATGAGCCCTGTATCCACGTTTAGGCCTCCCAGGCCCCTTTTCCATTTGTGTCTCCTGTGGCCGTGTACCACATCTGCCTGCTCCGAGGGCCAGTACCCTCCTTTGGGGTGTTATTTCACCGGGTCTCTTGGAGCCAATAGTCTCAATCACTTAATTAACAAACATTTATTAAATGCTTATCATGCGCCATACACCGCGCTAGGTGATCAGTTTACAAAAGCAACGGTAAAAGTCTTTTTGTCTCATCATATAGGCAAAAGAGATGCAATAAGACTTTGGTGGGGGGTGAGGGTGGAGAGACCAGCAGCTGGGAAAATGAAGGAAAGTTTCATGTGGAAGGTGGTGTTTGAGCTGGAGCCCGATGGAAACTAGAGGTTCTAAAATAAATGAAAAGGAAATGTGCTGAGATAGCTTCTGCAAGGGGGGAAGAGGCTTTGCCCTTCGTGTAGAAAAGTAAGAGAGCCACTTTGTAGAACACAGGAAGGGGAGACTGGGGCCAGGAACTTGCGTTTCTTCCTAGAGATATAGTCCATCATTTTGCCATTTCTTTATTCATCAACATATACAGTAGATGTAAGGTGCTTGGCAGACCCAAAAACATAACAATCAATAATGGTTGGCTATTATTATTATCCATGAAGACACTCTCAGCACCTGTAGTAGGTTCCCTGTGCAGTATTTACATGTCTAAGATTTGCTCAGGATAAGAAAGCATGGGCACTGCCTGTGCCACCTAACTGCCCTGAATATATTATGCATGCACTTTTACATGGGAGTAGCTAGGAGGTAGAGTGGATTGACTTCTGGCCCTGAAGTCAGGAAGACTCATCCTCCTCCTGAGTTGGAGAAGGAAATGGCAAACTACTCTAATATTTTTGCTTAGCAATTGGGGGTTGATCAGGAAAGGCCCAAGCTAGAAAGTAGCACTTGAGCTGAATCTTAAAGGAAGCCACAGATAGACAGAGATGGAGAAGGAGGGAGGGAAGGAAAGAAAAAGACAATAAGAGAGGGAAAAGGAGAGAGAAGGAGAGGGAAAGAGAGAAAGAGAGAAAGACAGAGACAGACAAAGGCAGAAAGACAGGGACAGACAGACACAGACACAGAGACTGAGAGACTGAGAGAAGAAAGACAGACAGACAAAGGGAGATGGAGGACAGGAAGTATAATTCTGTGGCTCCAAGATAGGTTTTTTTTTTTTTTTAAACCTGGAGTCTGTGAATAACTTGTTTAAAATTTCTTTTGATTACTATTTCAATATAATTGGTTTCCTTTGTAAATCTTACATAGTTTATATTATGTACATTATTCTAAAAAGAGTCCCTAATCCTTCCTCAAACTTCCCATGGCTCTGACTGACTCCACATTTCCAGCTGAAAACCTTTTCTCATATTTCATTGAAAAAAGTTGAGGTTATTGACCAAGAGCTCCCTTTTCTATCATCATTCACATCATTTTCTTGCCTTCCCCCACTATTCCCTCCTTCACTCCTGTCTTACATGAAGAGCAGAACCATTATTCTTGCCAAAGTAAACGCTTCCACATGTTCAAGTGATATTCTATCCCCTCTTCAGCTTCCTCCATCATCCCCACTGTCTCACTAATCCTCAGTGTTTGCCTGCCTGGCTGCTTCCCTGCTGCATCTTCTCCAGCCTTAAAAACTCACTTAATGTTCTTTAACCATTCCTACTGGCTTTCCTCCCATATCTCCCCTCTTCTTGGCTAAATTTCTTGAGAAAGCTGTGCACAATCAGTGCTTCCATTTCCTTTCCTCTCACTCTTAATGTTGTGCAGTCTGGCTGCTAACTTCATCATTCAATAGAAATTTCTCCAGAATCACCAAGGATTCCTTAATCTTAAAATCCAATGGCCTTTTCTCCATTCTCAGTCCTGTCCTCTCTTTAGCAATTGTTGGTTACTCTCCTTTCCTTGTTATGTTCTAGGTTTTGGGACACCCCACTCTCCTGGCTCTCATCCTCTCTGTCTCAGTCTCCCTTTGCTGGATCTTCATCCAAATCTTTATCTATTATCTGGGAATGGCCCCCAGGTCCCCCTTTTTTCTTCTCCTTCAGTACTTTTTCACTTGGTGACCTCATCAGCTCCCATGGATTCATATGTCATCTTTGTGCAGATGATTCTCAGATCTATTTATACAGTCCTTTCTCCTGACCTCTAGCTTTACATTTCCAGCTGCCTATTTAGTGTCTCAAATTGGATGTCCTGTAGATTTTAAACTCAACATATCCCAAACTGACCCCATTATCTTGCCTTCCAAACCTTTTTTTCCCTCCAATTTCTTCTTCCTGCCAAGGGTAACATCTTATTTCCTCTCAGTCCCTGATGCTTGAAACTTAGGATAACTTCTCATTGCCGCTCACTGCCCATCAATTTATTGCCAACTCCTGTACATTCTGCTGTTAAGACATCTCTCTTTCCTCGGACATTACTGCCACCCTACTACAGCCTCCTTGTTATTACCTCAAGTCTTGACTATTGCTGTAGCCTCTGGTTGGGCTTTTTGTCTCAAATCTCTCCCCATCCTGATCATTCTCCATTAAACAAAATTATTCTTAAAATTCCCCTCCCTGCCTTGATACACTCCAGGGGCTCCCTGATACTACCTCCAGGATTAAATGTAAAATCCTTTGTCCAGCTATTTTTTTTGGTGGTTGTCCAGGGTCATATAGTTAGTGTCAAGGGTCTGAGGTCAAATTTGACCTCAGACCCTCTTCAGGGCTAGTGCTTTAACCACTGTCATCCAGCTGCCCCTTTGTTTGGCTTTTAAAGCTCTTTAGAACCTAGTCCCTCCTAATTTTCCAGTCTTATACCTTATTCCCCTCCATCTATTCTATGATCTAGTAACACTGGCCTTTTTACTTTCCTTGCACCAGATGCTCTTGTCTTCAGACATTTCCCTTTTCACCTTTTCTTCCAAGCTTTCCTCAAATCCCACTTTTTCTGGTCCCCTTTAATTCTAGAGCCTTCCCTCAGAGACCGCCACTAATTTATCCTGTTTAAATCTCATTTGTTCATAGTTGGGTTTTTTTTTTTTTTTTTTTTTTTGTATTCTCTCTTGTATTCTTGAGGGCAGGGACTGTTATGAGCTCTGCTTTCTCAGTGCTTAGTATAAGGTCTGGTGTCCAGTGAGTACTTTGTAAATGCTTGTTGACTGACTATCTGAGGAGTTGTCTATAGGCTTCAATGGGACTGCCCCAAAGGGATGGGTAAGAAAAAGCTCTTGCTTTGAGGAAAAGAACAATTTTAGGCACTTTGTTCTATGTGACCTTGTTTGAAAAATGTTTCTTTTCTTTTCATTTGTGCTACAAAGATATTCCCATGGCGTCATTGTCGGAAGAAGAGGAGGAAGAATTAATCAGCCAGGCTTCCCAAATAACGTCCTTGGACAAAGGTGCAGGTATAGTACCCTAGGAATAAATAAGAACATAAAGACCTGGAGCAGGATCTTTGTCTGGGTCAGATCTGATCTCCTGAGTTCTAAACATTCTAAATCAAAGTCTTTTTGATACAAAGTGACCTTGCTTTTCTGTCTTTTCCTTACTATATGACTCTGCCATGGAAATGCTGAATGTATTGAAAAAGGGGCGTGGCACATGGGCATTCTGACACGGGAAAGGGGAAATTTTATCTAAGGTCAAAATGTAGTGCTAAACTTGTAGTCCAGAAGACCCGAGTTCAAATCCTGCCTGACACTACTTGTGTGACCCTGGACAGATTACTTAACCTTTTTGAATGTCAGTCACTTCATCTGTAAAATGTGGATAATAGCAGAATCTCCTCCCAAGGTTGTTGTGAGTATGTGTTTACACACACACAGTGTTCTGCAAACCTTAGGAAAGGAGATACAGAGAAGGAAACGAGGGAAAACTCTCTACCTATTCAGGTCAGTATCTTTTCTATAATGTATATCCTTTCCCCTACCCCCCTGTGTATGTTTTTTTTTAATAGTATTTTTGTTTTCAGTTTCATGGAATGAAATTTTTAACATTCATTTTCTCAATAGTATTTTATTTTTCCAAAAACATGTAGAGATAGTTTTCAACATTCATTTTTATAAGATTTTGAGTTCAGATTTTTTCTCTCCCTTTCCTTCTCCCTCCCCAAGAGAGCAAGCAATCTGATATGAGTTATAATTACAACAAAGTCTGAGAGAATTGTCTTATATACCAAGACTTTAGACCATTTTCCAATAACCTAGAGGTGTGCTTTCTGCTAGAGAATTTCCTAGGAGTGGTTTTAATCCAGTAATGATAATGATACTTGCATTTGTATAAGCTTTCTCCTGAAAGAGCACTGACTTGACTCATTGATACCCAGCCCCTCTACCTCTTTCTCACCATTACAACTCACTGATATGGTTAGATAACAGATGCAGGATTTCATTGATCTAGAGAACTCCCAGGTGAGGAAGCTCACTCTTCCAAGGTTTGTTGATGACTTCTTTACTATAAAGAGTATTAGCAATCTGTTGAGCACTGAGAAGTGAGGTCACTTACCCTGAAGTGTTTGAAGGCAGATTTAAACTCAGATTTTCTTAATTCAAGAGGCCAATTCTTTACCTACTATGTGATGCTGCCTTTCAATTTTTATTAATGCCTTTTCAAAAACATGAGAATCATTTCCTACTGTGTGCAGAGCACTGCCTAGCTTCTGTGAGAGATATGGAAATTAGGTGAAATGTGCTGCCTGTCCTCAAGGATATTTCAGTCCATTAAGACAATATGACACATGGACAGATAAGTATAATTTTATGTATGTATGTTTTTATTTTAAGATATTTATTTTTTAGTTTTCAACATTTACTTTTTTCAACAATAAATTTTTATTTTCAAAATATATGCAACATTCATCCTTGCAAAACCAAATTTTTCTCCCTTCCTTTCCCCCACTCCTTCCCCTGAACAGCAAGTAATCCAATATATGTTAAACATGTGCAATTCTTTTAAAGAATTTATCATGCTGCACAAGAAAAATCAGATCAAAAAAGAAAAAAATAAGTAAAAAAAGCAGGTAAACAACAAAAAAGGTAAAAATACTATGTTGTGATCCATACTCAGTCTACATATCCCTTCTTCTGAATGAGGATGGCTCTTTCCATCCCAAGTCTATTGGAACTGGCCAGAATCACTTCATTGTTAAAAAGGGTTACATCCATCAGAATTGATCATCACATAATTTTGTTGTTGCTGTGTATAATAATCTCCTGGTTCTGCTCATTTCGCTCAGCATCCATCCTTGTAAGTCTCTCCAGGCCTCTCTGAAATCATCCTGCTGATCATTTCTTATAGAACAATAATATTCCATAACATTTGTATACCATAACTTATTTAGCCATTCTCCGAATGATGGGCATGCACTCAGTTTCCAGTTTCTTGACACTACAAAAAGGGCTGCCACAAACATATTTGCACATGTGGAGGAGGGAGGCTTTCCCTCCTTTAAGATCTATTTAGTATACAAGCCCAGTTAGAAACACTGGATCAAAGGGTATGCACAGCTTGATAGCCCATCGGGCTTAATTCCAAATTGTTCTCCAGAATGGTTGGATCAGTTCATAACTCCACCAACGATGTATTAGTGTCCCAGTTTTCTCACATCCCTTCCATAATTTTCCTGTCATCTTAGCCAATCTAAGAAATGTGGTACCTCAGTTGTCTTAATTTGCATTTCTCTGATCAATAGTGATTTAGAATATTTTTTAATATGATTAGAAATGGTTTTAATTTTTTCATCTGAAAATTCAAAATTTACTTTTATAAAATTTGGGGCAGATTAAGTAAAGGAATGGAGGTGAGGAAATGTAGGAAAGGTGCGTTCTTAGGATAGAAAGCAGTACAATTTGGTTAGATTGAAGCACAGCATCCAGGAAAAGGGAAATGATTATTATATTATCTTCTGTGCAGGTCAGAGCATGTCTGCAGCCTCATATTTAATCTTAGACACCCCATTTTAGGCAGGGTATTGTCAAGCCGGATTATGTTTAGAGGCAGATGACCAAGTTGGTGAGGGAATCCGAGATCATGTTACATGAAGATCAGCTGAAGGAACCCATCATGTTCACTTCAAAGAACAGAAGATCTGGGGTTTGGGTATGTAATAGCATTTGCAAGGACTATTTGCATTTTCGAAGGAGTAATAGGAAATCTGTTCATTCCCAGAACATAGAACTAAGTGAGAAGTACAAAGAGCTCTCCCAAAGTGGAATGGACAGCCTTAGGACAGAAAGGCTCCATCAGGGGGTGTCTGACAGCCACCATCACGGACTTCTTAGAGGGATCTGTCTTCTTCATATACAGGTTATGCCAGATGATGAGTGAGGTTTCTCCTAACTTAAAATTGGGTGAACTTTGCTCAGTAGGCAACTGAGCTACTGAAGAATTTTGAGAAGGAAAGGGATTTGGATAGATCAGTGCCATGGAATAATGCTGGGGAAAGGTGGGCCTGAAAGGTCCCTACTAGAGGCAAAAAGAACTATTAGGAGTCTGTTCTGATAAAGAAGGTGGGTGGTGATGACCAGTTGTAGAGGGCCTGAATGCAAGAGACACTAAGAAGCAGAATGACTAGGACTTGGTAACTAGTTGAACATAATAAATTAAAATAATTTTAAAAAGCCTATGTTATGTATTGTGAAGTTGAAGGAAAGGGGAATACTTAGTCTGGAAAAAAGATGCTGGAGTGCTAGAGGAGACACAATAACTCTGTTCAAATATCTGATGGATTGTCACAGGGATTATCCCCTTGTTCTGTTCAGCCCAGGAGCAGAGGTTGGAAGTTGTAAAGAGGTGAATTAGTATTTGATATTGGGATGACTTCTTAACCAACAAGTGACCTTCTTCAGAAGGTCATAGATTTAGAGCTGGAAGATCTTCAAGGCCATCAGGGCCAGATGGGCAAACTGAGGCACAGAGAGATGTCATGGTAGGGAGTCCCTTTTTGCTTTGGGTTGTTTTGGATGACTGGGAAGGTCTCTTGAAACTTTCAAATTCTGCCATGGTTCCATACTCACTTAGGCATGCACTAAGCAACTAGGTTTATAGGATTTATTTTATAGAGAAGGAAAGTCAGGGCCAGAGAAATTGAAAGATTTTTCCTAAGTTACACAGGTAGAAGATAGCTTCACCCAGAGAAAAGGGAGGAAGGGGAAGAGGAAGGAAAGAGGGAAAGGAAAAAAGAGGGAAGAGTTGAAAAAAGATGAAGTTGAGACATCAGGTGTAGACATCTCTTCCCCACAGTTTGACTGCAAATGGTTGGAAGAAATAGGAAAATAGCTAGATGGGTTGAGAACTTTTTTTTTTTTGAGGGGAGTGGGGATTAGGGACTCCTTGATATGTTTGCATTCATCCAGGAAGGTAAAGACTAAAACTCCAAGTGACTGAGATAGCAAGAAAAAATGCTATCCACAGTCATCTCATATTTAAAGTGTACAGAATACATAATATACGTAGTGTAAGTAGATTAGCTTCATTTTTACAAATGAGGAAACTGAGACTCAAGGAGGCCTTGTAAACAGCAGTTCATGAAGAGCAGAGAATAGAGAGGTATTAGCCTTAACCAGGAAGAGAGGATAACTCTTCCTTTGATACAGGAGAAGGAGCAAGAAAGGGTGGCTGATGGGACTGAGTTGTTTCTCTAGATTTAAATGGTGGTAGAGCAGTCAAATGAACACAGTGCATTTGGATTTGTCCATGTCTGTTCTTTTGTTCAGTTCCTCTTGTTACAAGTGCCATCTACTGGCTCACTGGAATTAGAACTGTATGTGATGGAGCCCTATTGGACTGGGTTAACTTTGTAGCTCTTGTTCCTTCATTCACCTCATCCCAAATCATTTAACTGCTCTGGAGAGAGAAGGAAACAGTGTCTTCAATCTCATTAGATTTTGGTACCTAATCAGCTGAGCCTATTGGCTTTAGATTTCCCCAAGCACTCTGTGATTCTAGTGACCATTTCAAAAGAAGAGATTATGGTTTATATTTTGGGTTTAATCTACATTTTCTTAAATCTAAACAATCAACGTAACAATAAATAAATCCCTAGTAGCATTTGCCAATTTCTGAGGTTTAAAAGCTCACACTGAACATTTAAAAATCAGCTGCTAATTCCTGGTTAGAGCTGGTTTCATTGAACTCCTGCCTGGAAAGGACTTTAAGTTATTCCTCAATTGATAAATGGTCAAAGAATATGAACAAAGAATTTTCAGATAAAGAAATTAGTTATCTATAGTCATATGAAAAAATGCTCTGAATCACTATTGATTAAAGAAATACAAATCAAAACAACTCTGACGTGCTGCTTCACACCTGTCAGATTGGCTATTATGACAGAAAAGGAAAATGACAAATATTGGAGAAGATGTGATAAATATTGGAGAAGAAGTAAGAAAATTGGAACAAATGCATTGTTGATGGAGTTGTGAACTGACCCAGGCATTCTGGAGAGCAATTTGGAATCATACCCAAGTGCTATAAAACTGGGCATACCATTTAATTCAGCAATACTACTACTAGGTTTACATCCCAAAAAGATCATAAAAAAGGGAAAAGGATCCATATATACAGAGATGTTTATAGCAGCTCTTTCTGTGGTGGCAAATAATTGGAAATTGAGAAAACACTCATCAGTTGGAGAATAGCTGAACAAGTTGTAGTATATGAATGTAATGGAATAGAATTGTTCTATAAGAAGTAATGAGCAGGTGGATTTCAGAAAAACCTGGAGAAAGTTAAAATGAACTGATGCTGAATGAAGTGAGTAGAACCAAGAGAACATTGTACACAGTAACAGCAAAATTTGTGCAGATGATCAACTGTGAATGTCTTAGCTCTTCTCAGAAATACAGTGATCTAAGACAATTTTGAAAGACTTCAAAAGAAAATCCACATCCAGAGAAAGAACTATGGAGATGAATGCAGATAAAAACATATTATTTTCACTTTCATTATTGTTTTTTTTCTTTTTTTGTGACTTTTCCCTTTTGTTCTGATTCCTTTTTCACAACATGGACAATGTGGAAACATATTTAGCATGATTGTACATTTATAAAATATATCATATTGCTTGTTATCTTGGGGAAGGAAGGGGAAAAATTTGGAACTCAAAAATATTGTACAAGTGAATGTCGAAAACTAACTTTATGTGTAGTTGGGAAAAATAAAATACTATTAAATGGAAATTTCTTTTAAAAAGATGTAAAGAGTTATCTATAATTCATTATTGGTAATGGCTAGCTGACCTTAGAATGGAAAGACCAGAGTTTAAGTTCTGCTTCTGGAACCTACTGGCTATTTGTCTTTGGGCAAATCACTCAATTTTCCTCTGTGGTTGTGATTGTTGGACCTTCATTCTTTTTTTCTTTTTTCTTTCTTTTTTGGGGGGGGTTAAGTGACTTGTTGAGGGTCACACAGCCAGAAAGTGTTAAGTGTCTGAGGCCAGATTTGAACTCAGGTCCTCTTGACTTCAAGGCTGGTGCTCTATCCACTGTACCACATAGTTGCCCCATTTTTTTTTTTTTTTTTTTTTTTTTTTTTTTGGCTTTGGCAATTGGGGTTAAGTGACTTGCCCAAGGTCACACAGCTAGGACGTGTTAAATGTCTGTTGACCTTTATTCTTAAAGAGGACCATTATATCAGGGAGGTAATGCTGTAATATGTGAGTTGTAGTGAAGTGAGGGGCAGCCGTGCAAGGTCACTTGCCTCACTTTCCCCTCCAGAGCTGGGGGTCCAGGGGCCAGATATAGATCAGAATAACTGGATGTGGCCCTGGATGTAGTGGGATAATCTTGGCCTTTTTTTTTTTTAATTTAAATTTAAATTTTTTTCCTTTTTATTTGCAAAACATATGTATGGGTAATTCTTCAACATTAACCCTTACAAAGCTTTCTGTTATAAATTTTTCCTCCCTACTCCCCACCTCTCCCCTTAATCTTGGCCTTTTTAAATAAAGGGCTTCAACAGGTCTCAGTTTGACTGAGGCAACACCCATTCAGTGATTTAGGCTAGATAAGAAATAAAGTACAAAATGGCCTTTTACTTAATAAAAAAAAAAGGAATCAATCTAGGAAGGGAAAACCTTCAGCCTAAACATAAACAATTCCTATTTACATTCACTCTGAGGCAATCAGGGTCCTTTTCTTTAATAATTTTTTGCTGTAATTAAGTTTTTTTAATCATTTTTGACTCATGACCCTATTTGAGGCTTTCTTGGCAACATACCGGAACAGTTTGTTATTTCCTTCTTCAGCTCACTTTACAGATGAGGAAACTATGGCAAATAGGGTTAAGTGACTGGGTCAGGGTCACCCAGCTAGTAAGTGTCTGAGGTCGGATTTGAACTCCAGGCTCACTGTACTATAGTGACACCTACCAGTCCTATGCTGTAACTGATGCACTTGCATCAGGAGAGGGAGTTTTCTCACTTGAGAGTTCCCTATACCAATGAAACCTCAAGTCCAAACCCCATCTGCTATTAACAACTAATTCTGTGAAATAATCTAATATTAATATGAATAATGTCATTGATAATTGATGATGATGATAATAATGACAATAGTAAGAAAGGAGAACATAAGGCCCAAATGGAAGGTATCAGCTCCTCTGGCTGAAGATCCCTCAGAAATGAAGGAAAAGCATTTTGATATTATATTATAATTACAATTATGATATAAATCAGTGGGAAGAATAGAATTCATTCATTCATTTAAAAAAAATTGTTGTATGTATAACTTTTACCAGATAAAATATCCCTGTATAGTTATTATGGAAAAACAACCTTCTTATGACCAAATCTTCATTTCCATGATGTTTTTCTAGCCCGGCCATCAATCCTTAGAAGTGAATCGACACTTCAGACAAATACTTCAGACCAAGATACAATAATGGAAAAGCCCCCACTTAAGGTGAGCCCCCTGTTCCCTCTTTTCCTGCTTCTCTGTCAATCTGCCCATGGGTGGGGAACCTTTGGAGACCCAACATTGTTTCTGCAATGTTGGAAGAGCAAAGATGCTCTGGGGGTTCTCTTCCCTGGTGAGAAGTTCCTCTAGAACTTGGCCTGGGAGGGTTGCTGTGGACAAACAATTCATTGCCATATAGACAACTGAGCGATAAGTCTGAGTTTAGCTTGATGTGCCTCCTGTGACAGATTAACATTGGTATCTGGGTGTGAACTTCCTCTCCTGGTAGGGACAGCTAGAACTTGCTTGTCTTGCTATAGCCCTCCACAGTGCTGGATGAGAGGAAGATTTTAGTGGAGGGGAAGGACAGAGAGTAAAATAAAAATTAATGTTGGCCTATATCTACTCTATATGAAGTTTCATGAAAATGCAATAATTATACTAATAAAGATAAAAAGAAGAGCCAATAAATAATCATTAAACATTTATTTAGCTCCCACTGTATGCCAGATGGCACAAATGCAGCAGGAAGACATAGTGGATAGAACATGGAGTCAAAAAGGCCTGAATTCAAATACAGCCTCAGACATTTATTAGCTGTGTGACTCTGGCCAAGTCATATACCTTATGTTTGCCTTAATCCGCTGAATAAGGAAATAGCAAACCACTAGAATCTTTGCCAAGAAATAGCTAGAAGAGCCAAACAGGACCCAACAACAACAATATGCTGATTTCTGGTCTAAGCACTGAGCATATAAAAGAAGGCAAAAAAGTACCTGCCCTCAAGAAGCTTACAATCTGGGGCAGCTAGGTGGCACAGTGGATAGAGCATCAGTCCTGAAGTCAGGAAGACCTGAATTCAAATCTGGCCTCAGACACTTAACACATCCTAACTGTGTGACCTTGGGCAAGTCGCTTAAACCCAATTGCTTCAACAACAACAAAAAAAGCTTACAATCTAATACAAGAACAAGATAATAATAATATTTTGCTTTTGTTTACTAGACTTGTGATTTCATTAATAAAGAGAACTCCTAAAGAAAAAAAAGCAAAACATCTCTCTATCAACCTTAGGGTCTTTTTGTCTGTCACTGAGAGTTTATGTGAATTGTCCAAGATCACACAGCCAGATGGGTCAGTTCAGGGACCAGGGATAGAACTTGAACCCAAGACTTCTCTTCTAGCACAAGCCTTTATCTTATAGCCCATACTGCTTCTCTAATAACAATAGGGGTTATCTAAATAGCATTAAAGATCTCATATGTTATTTAGCTTTTTAGAGTACTTAATTATTAATTTGGGATCTTCTTAATATATCTCAATAATAGTTTTGCATTAGCATTTACCTCGTGTTTTAAATTTGCAAAGTGTTTTTCATGTCCTCATTTAGTCCTAAGCATTGTTGAACAGCATCCTCACTCTTGAGTAGGACTCCTTTATCACAGCGACTGTGACAGAAATCTGCTTCCATAGGCCTCCTTGTGGAAGGATAATCAAGGAAGGCCCACATTATTTTAGGGGGGTCCTGTGTGGTGAAAGTGTAGAAGTCCTGACTTTGACCTTACAGTCTGTGTGACTTTGGGTAAGGCTCTTGTATGTAAATCGAGGGTGGGAAGAATAGGATTCATGTTTTTGGGAGGGTGCAAGGCAATGAGGTTGAGTGACTTACCCAAAGTCAAGTATCTGAGGTCACATTTGAACTCAGGTTCTCCTTCCTCCAGGGCTGGTGCTCTCTCCACTGCTCCATCTAGCTGCCCCTTCATTCATTTTTGAAAACGTTGATTTATGCCCAACTGAGCTTCAGTCCCCTCATCTTGTAAAAGGAAGGAATTGGACCCAATGGCCTCTGAGACTCACTAAGCTCTATGAACATGTTGTCGCAGGCAAGATTGGCCCAGGATGAGTGGGGACCTGCCCCAGTTGAGATGGCAGAGTTGACATAGGAAAACATTCCCTCCTACCAGCTAGGAAAGTTTCTTTTAGAAGGCAACCAGTCAACAGGAAGATCAGGCTTTGAATTCACAGTCGACTTGATAGCTTAAACTACCCGTGTTGCTGAGGTTTGGGCACCAGAAAATATTGCCAGTCTCTTTGAAGTTGTCTCACTTTTTTTTTGATGAATGGTACAAGTGATATCCATATTTCTATGTCGAAGTCATGTTTCCTGTGTTTCAGAAATACATCAAGCAGATGGTTGACAAAATGTATCTTCAAATGTCTTATAATTCTATTCCCGAAGAATTTATAGATTACCATGTCATTTTCTTTCTCAGAAACACAAAAGGTATGCACATTTAATTTTTTTCCCACAAAACTACAATGCAGAAAATGCTTGCAAAATTGAGAACAAATTCTATTCATTAGGAGCATTCTTGGGTGAAATTTTGCCTCTAAGTATTTATGCAGTCAGACTTCCCCATGGTGGTAGAGATTGTATGTCAATTCTTTTATTAATTTGTTTTCTCTCCTTCCCAGAGGCTCTACTTCCTGTGGTTGTCCCTTCTTAGCCTATGATAGTCTGATTTCCATTCCTGTCACTTCCCTGAAATTTTTGTTTCAGAGATTTATGTTTCTCTCCAAAATTCAACAATATTTTGTTTTGACTTTCTCCTCCTCTACCTGTCTGCAACCTTTGATGGGATTGCCTGTCTGTCACCTTTTTTGCCCTTTGGGATATTGTAGTTTCCTAGTCTTCTTACAGTGTTTTGCTGGGAAGTCCTTAACAAAAAATTAACCAGAGGCAGCTAGGTGGTGCAGTGGATAGAGCACTGGCCCTGAAGTCAGGAGGACCTGAGTTCAAACTTGACCTCAGACACTTGACACTTCCTCGATGTATGACCCTGGGCAAGTCACTTAATCCCAATTGCCTCATCAAAAAAATAAAAAGCAAAAAAAAAATTATCCAAAAGAAAAAAAAAACAATGTGTAGGACACAATTTACAAAAAACAAAACATATTCAATACTCTCTGTTGTAAATTCCATATGATCAATTAATTCCCAAAGAATGCTTCTGTTTATTTTTGCCTAGCCAACCTATGGTCATGATTTGACAAATGGAATGACCTTCCAATTCCCTAACTCATTTCCTGATAAATTTGTCATTAAATTTGATATGTGATCTACTGTTAAAACTATTTCTCACTCATAATTATACAAATGATATTAATTAAACTAAAACCTCTTTCAGCTTTAGCTGATTATAATGGTGTTAACCATCTTTGTATAGTTGGAGAGTTTAGAGCATTGCCTGATTCTATATAATTATATACAATCCCCCCAATTCAAATCAATTTCACACATAAAGTTTTCACTTAAATGATACACCTTCCCTCCCATCCCATGACTATCTTTGGCAAAGTTAATTCTTAATAAGGCCAAATAAATTGTTCAAATAAATCAAAATAATTAAAAATGCTTTCATTGTTGTTTCTGCCCAACAAAAGATGTATATTCATGGGTCAAATTATATTTTCTAGCAACATTACTAGGAAGAGTATTAAATTTATTATTTTTTATAAGATGGAACTTAGCTCACTTAAATTTTTTTTTTTTTTTTTTGCTTTTTGCTGAGGCAATTGGGGTTAAGTGACTTGCCCAGGGTGACATACCTAGGGAATGTTAAGTGTCTGAGACCAGATTTGAACTCAGGTCCTCCTGACTTCAGGGCCAGTGCTCTATCCACTGCACCACCTAGCTGCCTCTGGTTAATTTTTTGGTACTCTATCTATTGCAACACCTAGCTGCCTCCAGCTCACTTAAAATTAATCTTCACCTTGAGAGTCATGCTTTCCTATGCCAGTCTTTAAATTTTTCAAAACTCATTTGGTGTGTTTGATTATTTTTTGCAATCCTTGCTCTCAAGAAACTCACAGTCTAATGGAAGAGATGACATGTAAACAACTATATACAAACAAGCTACATACAGAAAAAATTGGAGATAATCAGCAGAGGGAAAACACTATTATGAAGGGGAATTGGGAAAGGCTTTCTATAGAAGGTGGGATTTGAGCTGTGTCAATTTCTATATCTTTTACAATATGAAGGATGGTGCCAGACTCAGTAGTTGTTGAGTTACCATTCTCTGATAAAATCAAGTTCTTTTTTTTAATGCTTTGAAATTTTTTTTAAATTAAAGCTTTTTATTTACAAAACTTATGCATGGGTAATTTTTCAATACTGACCTGTGCAAAATTTATGTTCCAAGTTTTCCCCACCGTCTCCTCCCCCCCAGATAGCAGGGAATCCAATATATGTTAAATATGTTAACATATATGTAATATATATTATTATGTTAAATCCAATATATATATATTATATACATATTTATACCATTATCTTGCTGCACAAGAAAAATCAGATCAAAAAGGAAAAGAAAACTGACAAAGAAAACAAAATGCAAGCAAACAACAACAGAAAGAGTGAAAATGCTACTCAGTTCCCACAGTCCTCTCTCTGTCTCTTTCTATCACAATATCATTGGAACTGGTCTGAATCATCTCATTGTTAGAAAGTCACATCCATCAGCATTGATTGTTGTATAATATTGATGTTGCTGTGTATATTGATCTCTTGGTTCTGCTGATTTCACTCAGCATCAGTTCATGCAAATCTCTCCAGGCCTCTCTGAAATCCTCCTGCTGGTCATTTCTTACAGAACAATAATATTCCACAACATTCATATCCCATAATTTATTCAGCCACTCTCCAATTGATGGGCATCCATTCAGTTTCCAGTTTCTAGCCACTACAAAAAGAGCTGCCACAAACATTCTTGTACATGCGGGGCCCTTTTCCCTTTTTTATGATCTCTTTGGCATTCAGACCCAGTAGAGACACTGCACAGTTTGATAGCCCTTTGAGCATAATTCCCAATTGCTTTCCAGAATGGTTGAATCAGTTCATAACTCCACCAATAATGTATTTAGTGTCCCAGTTTTCAGAGGAGATAATATTTGAAAAGTGCTTAGCACAGCACCTGGGACATAATAGGTGTTGGATAAATGCTCTTCCCCTTGCCCTTCCTTTCACCATCCTGGTTGTCCTCTTATGGACTCCTCCCATCTTTCC
>JAJPUD010000944.1:173310-226783 GCA_023553655.1 Myrmecobius fasciatus
AGGTCACATGAACATTAAATACCTACCATGTGCCAAGCATGGTGCTAGGGGCTGAGAATACAAACCTGTAAGGAATCCTAGTGAATAAGGAATCTTAAGTAAGTCTTGACCATGTCTCTTATATAATTTTTTTTTTGCTAAGAACATGAGAACATGCTTGCAGTTATCTGATGGAATGCCAGGAAAGCACACAAGAAGGGTCAGCCATCCTTCTGGTACCTTAATTAATGAGTATACTTTATTGCAGGCCTTTTGTTTACCCTAGAAACCTGGCCAGTTGCTGGAGTAGTCATAACCCTCTTAAAGGAATGGATATTCTCCTTGGTGGGCCTCTTGTTTTTTTTTAGTGTAGTGAGTTTATTTTTAATACACATTGCTTTTTGAATCATGTTGGGAGAGAAAAATAAGAGCAAAAGCCATGGGAGAGATTAAAAAAACCCAGAAAAATGAAGTGAATATAGAATGTGTTGATTTACATTCAGTCTTCATAGTTCTTTGTCTGGATGCAGATGGCATTTTCTGTCCAAAACCTATTGGGATTGCTTTGGATCACTGAACCACTGAGAAGAACCAAGTCTTTCATAGTTGATCATCACATATTCTTGCTGTTATTGTGTACGATGTATTATTCCTGGTTCAGTTTGTTCTGCTTTGTTCAGCATTTTCCCAAATGATGGGCATTCTTGGTGGGCTTCTTGTGATGGAGCATCCTCTACATGGGAGGCTGCTACATCTCAAGAGTCATGTATCAAATAAGAATACTTAGTGTAGTTCCTTCTTTGTTCTCAGCCTATAAAACCCCTTGGTGGAAAGGGACTTTGAGGATCTGGCTAGGAAGTACTGTACAGCTTGTTTAGCAGTTGCTCCCACTCGAGACTGAATAGCTGTGACCCTGGGTTCTTCCAATCAAAGAATTCAGATGTTGGTGCTTCTTCAGAGTGGTGATGATGTATGTTGTGTGTTGTTTATTTGTTTGTTATAATGTCTTCATTGTAATGGTGGCCACTGAGTTTATTAATTGTATATTACTTTTATGCTTTGAATTTCTTCTTCCCATATGTCTTATTTAAATTAAGGTTCTGAGCAGCAATAAACTTGTGCCCACCTCCTTTAAGACTATGCCTGTGAATGTGAATCCCAAGCCTAGAGTAATCATACAAAACCCCAAAATGAAATAGCTCCTGCCCTCAAGAATCTTATGTTTTATTGGTGGGAAGCAAAGCATATATTTGTAAGTAGACTAAAATATATACAAATGAAAGAGAAGAGGGTGGGTGAGAGAGGAGGAATGGAGATAGGATCAACAATACTTGGCAATTAATTAAATTGGAGGATGAAAGAAAGAGGAGCTGAGGATGATTCTGAGACAGCGAACCTTGGAGGCAGAAGAATGCCCTCAACACAGATAGGGAAGCTAGAGAAAAAGAGAACACCTGGGGGAAAAGATAAATGGTTCTGTTTTGGCTTCAGTGGGTTAGAGATACCAATGTAACATCTAGTAAAAAAAATCTGATAGACATTTGGTGATATGACCCTGGAGCATAAGAGCATGTATCTATATCTGTAGCTGTAGATATAAAGTATATATATGTATTGTGTATATACATATACACCCATATATATGCACCCACACACACCAATAGGATGAGAGAGTTAGCATGGAGCAAGAGTTTGTCTGTAAAGGAGAGAAAAGACCTAAATCCCAGAATTTTGTGTTCATAGAATTTCAGAGTTCAAAGAGACCTCAGTAACCATTTAGCCCAATCCTTAACTCCTCCCCAGGACATCTTATGATTAGCCTTTGCTTGAATACATTTATCTATGGGGAGCTCACTACCTCCTGAGAAAGTCCATAAAGATCTATTTTAGATCTGCCTATTAACTTTTCTCCATTGCTCCTGGTTCTGTCTTTTGAGGCTGAACAGAACAAGTCCAACCCATTTTCCACAGAACAGTCTTCAAGCCAAAGTTCCTATCTCCTCACCCAATTTTCCCTTCAGTTCCCTAAGGTGTTCTCTTCCTTTGGAATGCTTATCCTGGTTATCTTCCTCCGGTCCTGCTGCAGCTTATCTGCATCCTGAAATTCTGATGTTCAGAGCTTACCTCTTCAGCTGTAGCCTGATGACCAAAGAGTCCAATATTACCTTCTTCATTCTCAGAAGCGGTCCCTGCCCCCAAGTTCTCATGTCCATTTTTGGCTGTCCTGTCACAGTGTGGATTTATGTTGGGCATTCAGCAACATTAATAACCATCAGATCTATTTCAGGGAAATGGCTATCTAGCTGTGCTTCATAGTTTACTTATAAAGTCAATTTTTGGAACCCAAGTTCAAAAAAATCTCTATTATTATTTTTATATGGTTATTTAATTCAATCCAAATATTCTGATTTATTAAATTTTTTTTTCAAATCTTGACACCTGATCACTGTGTTAGCTGTCCAGACCAGCTTTGTGTCATATGCAAATTTGATGAGTGGTGCCATTTATATTTTTATTCAAATCTTTGATAAAAGTATTAAATGGTATAAAGTCAATTACGGATTCTTGGAGCACTTCCCTAGGGGCCTTTAAATCGACATTCAGCTATCAGTGATTCCTGCTGGTGGCCAGCCACTCAACCTTATTTGAATCCACCTGTTATCTAGCCTACATCTCTCCATCTTTTCCACAACAATAACCTAAGAGATCTTGTGTGAAGCACTTTGCAGAAATCTAACTATATTGTGTCTACTGCATTCCCCATTCCCCATTTAATTGCCTTGTAAAAGAAAAGAGGCAGGGAAGGTGGCAGCTAGATGGCAAAGTAAATAGAGTGTTGACCCTAAAGTCTGGAGGACCTGAGTTCAAATTCAACCTTAGACACCTAGCACTTTTTAATTGTGTGAAGAAGAAAATATCCTTAGTCTGATAGAACCTGCTGGTGATGAAACTTTCCTGGGGTTTTTGGGACAACTGCTTCCTTTTCTTAATCAAATGATATAATATGAGCATAATATTTAGTAATTTTTAAGTGTCATATAAATGTGAGTTGTTGGGGCAGCTAGATGGCACAATGGATAGAGCACCAGCCCTGAAGTCAGGAGGCCTTGAGTTCAAATCCAGCCTCAGACACTTAAGACGTTCTAGCTGTGTGACCTTGGCAAATCACTTAATCCCAATTTCCTCAGGAAAAAAAGTGAATTGTTGGTGGTTTCTACCAGACTTTGGAGCTCCCAGTAAAGAAATATCCTCCCCTAATGACTCTTGGCTCCTGATCTGCAACCTAAAATATTAGAGAGATGTCCAGGGGACATTCTGAGAGACTTGGCTAGGGTCATGCAGCAGTGGGTTTAGAGGCGAGATTTGAACTTGGGTTTTTTCTGATTACAAGACCAGCTCTTTATCTATTACACCATGGTGCCTCACTAGATAATTGTTATTATTGTTAAAAGTTCATCAATCATCCCTTTAATGACATGCTCTAGAATTTCTACAAGAGTCAGAGTCAATTTACCAGCTTATAGTCGATAGACATTAATTGAGGGGAAAAAAAAGGAAGCACAGATGTTATTTCAGTGATGGCCCCAAAGCCAAGCATTAATCAAACAGTTCTTGACACTCCCAGAGGATATGTGTCCCTATTTTTCAATTCATTTGCATTTAACCCAAAACTTTACATTGGATAATTTGGTATAGCTCTGCCTGTTTTGCTTATGTGTGAACTTGCTAACTAGTAACAGAGCCAGAGTTTTATTCCAAGACCCCAAGTTGTTAGTGTGCTCAGAAAATATTGACTCTATCTTTTTCTTTAAGGTTATTATGCATCTGTTTAGGAAGAAGAAAAAGAGAACCGCTATTGTGAAAATGTTAGTTATATTTTCACCCTTTCTGCTGATGTTTGCTTGCATTTTGTTTTCCTTCTCAGGCTTTTCTTTATTTCTTGATCCAATTTTTCTTGTGCAGCAAGATAACTGTATAAATATGTAGACATATATTGGATTTATCATATTTTTTAAAACATAGTTAACATATATTGGACTACCTGCCATCTAGGGGAGAGGGTGGGGGGAAGGAGGGAAAAAATTTGGAACAGAAGGCTTTGCAAGGGTCATTGTTGAAAAATTACCCATGCATATGTTTTGCAAATAAAAATAAAAAAAGAAAATGTTAGTTATTTGACATTCTTTTTAGCTATCTCACTTAAAAAAATCTGTTCCATTCAGAGACAATTAATGAAGCTAATGATATGAAAGAAGCTATGGAACTCATGCCAGAAAGACTAGAGTATGGGATCCTTAATGGACACATTCTACACATGCTTAAGCATATTTTGGTTCACGTAAGTAAGGATGAATATCTTCCTATTGTCATTTTCTAAGTTTTAATTTTTTTTGATGGCATCACATTGTAATGCTTTCCAAGTTTTTATTTTATTTTTTTAGTGGTGAGATATTGTAATACCTACAAATTTTTTTGGGGGAGACAATCAGGGTTATGTGATTTGCCCAGCGTGACATATCTGAGACCAGAGTTGAATTCGGTTCTCCTTTCTCCAAACCAACTGTCTATCCACTGTGTCACTTAGCTATCCCTATACACATTTTTTTAAAGACCTCATCACTATTGAATTTTCTGTCATACTCCAAACATTGCCATAATCTGGGACCTTTAGGAAATGCCTTCACCTATGGCTGTCTCAAGACCACTGGGGAGAAAGATTGATCTCCAGATCATTTTGGCATCATTGGCTTGTGATTTGTAGGTAGTTTTAAAATCTCTTAGGCTCATTCCCCAGCCCCATTATTACTCCACACTTCCATTTCTCATATCTCTGAATCTCTTTTCCACAATCAATCAGTGCTAACTATATTGGACCTTTCCAGGTTTGTTACACATTAACCTATGTCACATAGTCTATGTTCCAGCTAAACTAGTCTATTTCTTCTTCCTCATAGGACATTCTCTCTCCCATCACCGTGTCTTTGCACAGGCTGAACCTCATGCCTGTGATACATTCTTTCCTCCCTTCTGTCTCTTGGAATCCTTAGCCACTTTCAAAGCTTGGCTCAGTGCCATGTCGTGTGAGAAGTTTTCCAACTCCCTGAAATCTTTTCTTTTTTCTTTCTTTCTTTCTTTCTTTCTTTCTTTCTTTCTTTCTTTCTTTCTTTCTTTCTTTTTTAAATCTGCTGCTGAAAGGTTTCTGTGTATTTGTGTATTTATCTTTACTTCTCTCGATTTGAAGTCCTTCAGGGCAGGGACTGTTTTATCTTTGTACAATGCACAATGTCTGGCATGTAGTAGTGCATGATAAATTCTTATTGGTTGTTTAAAAAAGGATATTTTTATTTAAAAAGAAATTCAGAGGAAATAGTAGAAAAGTACATTAAACAATAAACATTCCAAATATCTTTCCCAATCATCTGGAGTCAGAGGGTTGTGAGATCAGGCTAGCCCTGTGCTGTTCTGGTCCTATGCCATATCTCCTAGATTGGTAGTCTGTTGGACAATAGTGGCTAAACAAGTGGCCCTTCAGATAGCTATGAAAGGTGACATTTTGGCAGCCATGTGGAGGATGGATTCAAGGGGAGGAAGACAAGGCAGAAAGATGAGCTAGAAGCCAATAGCACTGAGTATGCTGTTTTGCACACTTGGGAGACAGGTACTTCATGTATAAAGAGTATCGGAGTCAAAAGACCTCAGTTAAAATTTCGCTTACTATCTATGTGAGTCACTTTATTGATCTATGCTTCAGTGCTTCATCTGTAAAACAGAGGGATTGGATTCAATGACCTCTACTATCCCTACAGCTTGTGGGAGAACTGTATTTCCGAGGAGGCTAGAATTCATTGTTAAAATCCTAAATCACAGTCTAATTTCTTTCTAATCTAGTTTACATTTATTCCTGCTTGGTGTTAATTTGGGTTAGTTAATTTATAGTCATGCTTCCAATTAATATTCATAAGATCATAGATTTAGACTTGGGAAAGATCCTAGCAAGAGCTGGTCTAGCATGTTCCTGGGGGAATAGGCTCAGAGGTGAAGTGAGTCCATCTAGTCAGTAGAACTTCCATTCAGGGCCTTCTGATTTGAGCCTTGTTCTTTAATCTCCATGAAAACTTCCTATTCAGGGAAGGACTTAAAACTGGAGGTAAGTTAGATGTGAAATAGTTGAGAACCAACACTGTGTAATTTGCTTAATCAATTGACATTTCAGGTGTTTATGCCGGCTCTTTCCTTCAATCAACACAGGGGAGAATTTTCGTTACCCCTGATTTCAGGAGATGTGACACCTCCTGGAGGGGGACCCGTTGAAAAACTGCCAGGGGAGACAATAGAATACCACAGTATCCAACTAATACGGGATGAATTCCTAATGAACATGCAGAAATTCACCAACAATATTCGGAGAACTATACAGCAACTTGAAGGTGAAGGGCAGGTGTGTGTGTGTGTGTGTGTGTGTGTGTGTGTGTGTGTGTGTGTGGTTAAAAATGAATGCATTATCTGTGACAAATTAGTGCAGGAGTACTCACAATTAGGTTTGGAGGAAGCATTCCTCTTCCTTTAAAACATTTTTTGGTTGCATTTTTATGGCTCTCTGTGTCTGTCTCTATATCTCTGTTTCTGTCTCTGTCTCTTCGTTTCTGTCTCTGTCTCTGTCTTTCTGTCTCTCTCTCTCTCTCTGATTAAAAATGAATGCATTATCTGTGACAAAATCTGTGGCTCTCTGTCTCTGTCTCTTTTTCTCCCTCTTTACATTATATTCATTTACAATATATTCATATATTTCTCCTTACTCCTCTGGCTAGCCACCCTTCTTCAATAACAAATATTAAAAAAGAAAAGAATAACACAGTTGAATAAAACTAAAAAAATGTACTGTATCTGGAAGTATATGCAATATCCCCCAAAATCCTCCATTTCAGCTCCTAAGGGAAAGAGACGTATTTTCTTGTTTCTTCTCCAGGGTCAAGTAAAATCATTATAATTACACATTGTAGAATTTATTTTTTCTCTTCTTTTTTTTTAAAACATCTTTTCATTTCTTTTTTTTCCACATTGCTGTAATCACAGTGTCTATTTTTTCTTCTTAGTCTGTTTACTTTTGCATCAGCTTATATAGATCTTCGCTTATTGGGATGAATTCCTTGTATTCATTCTTTCTTATGACATGGAAATATTCCATTCATGTATCACATTTTGCTTAAACACTTCCTAATTGACAAACATTTACTTTACTTGAAGATCTATGCTGTTACAAAGAAGTGCTGCTGGGAATAATTCAGGATATGGGACCTTTTCTTTCTAATTTTGATCTCTTTGGTGTATAAACCTAAATTGAGATCTCTGGTATGGACATTTAAGCCACTTTTTAGGAGGACACAAGTTTAAATTGCTTTCCAGAATGGCTGGACCAATTCCTAGCCCCATCCACAGTGCATTATTGTCTGAGTGTTCTGATAGCCCCTCGAATACTGACTGTCCTTTGTTTGCTTAGGAATTCTTCCCCTACCCATATCTCACCTCATTCTCTTCTTGTATTTATGATGTTTCTTTTTATGATCAGATTCTTCATCCCTTTTGGCCTTTTTGTAGTAAATGGTGTTTGTATAAACCTGGTTGTGCCCTTCACTTTCTAAGAGGACCAAAATGACATCACTATGTTAGAGTTGAGTTACAATGGCTCCGACTGTGGCTCATCAGACCTATACAAGTTAGGCAAATATTTGGGGTAGCTTCTCTAATTCTGTGTATTTCGGGTTTCCTTTGGGCTACTTCAGTTCTGCTTTCTCATAGAGCACGGCGCTTTCTCTGATGAGGGCACGCCATGCTGAGCAGTCCTGTGCCAGGGTCTCCCATGTCATACAATCGATTTTAAAGTTCTTCAGAGTGTCCTTGTATCGTTTTTTTCTGACCACCTTGTGAGTGCTTGCTCTGTGTGAGTTCTCCATAAAATACATACATTTTTGGGGAGCATGCATTTGACATTTGAACAATGTAGCCAGCCCAATGGAGTTGTGCTCTCTGCAGGAGAGTTGGATTGCTGGAGAGCTGTTGTGCTGACCTCATTGTTTTATGCCTGTGAAACTTGGACAGTTATACCAGTGTCATGTCGGGAAATAGAATCACTTCCATTTGAAGTGTCTTAGGAAGATTCTGAAGCTCACCTGGCAGGATAAGATGCCAGACCCTGAGGTCTTTTTGTGAATGAAACTGCCAAGCATTCCAATTCTACTGCAGAGGGCACAACTCTGTTGTGGAATGCCAAATGTATGCTCACCAAAAAGGTTCTTTTATGGAAAACTTACACAGGGAAAGCGCTCATAAGATGCTCATGGAAAGTGATGCAAGAAAACTCTCAAGGTCTCTCTCAAGAACTTTATAATTGATTATATGACATGGGAGACAGGACCGCCCAGCATGGCGTGCCCTCATCAGAGAAGATGCCGTGCTCTATGAGCAAATGGGATTGAATTAGCCCAAAGGAAACTTGAGATGTACAAAATTAGAGAAGCCCCCGAAAAGTTCTCAGGGACCATTTGTATCTGAGCTGTGGCAGAGCTTTCTGAGTATTGGTCTGATCAGCTACAGTTAGACACACTGTAACTCAGTTGTCACATCATGATGTCATTTTGGTCCTTTTTGAGAAGGAAGGACAACAATTAAGTGCATTAGCAGTCATTGTGCTAAACATTGGAGATACTAGTTAGAACAAGAAATTACCTTCCTTGGAGGATTTTACATTCTGATGGAGGAAGACAATACTAGAAAGGTAACTGAAAGGGGGTGTAGAGTAGGGAAAGGCCTGTGTAAGATGAAGATTTGAAAGTCTGAATCTGTAGCAAGAGTTTCTATGTCAGGAATCTTTCACACTGATGAAATCACAATTCTGGACCAAATAAAAATATAAGATACGTTATAGTATACACTATATATATATATATATACATATATATATATATATATATATATATATATATACTCTCACACTGATGAAATTACAGTTCTGTACCAAATAGAAATACAAGATACATTATACTATATACATACATACATACATATATATACATACATATATATGTATGTGTATGTATGTATGTGTATATATATATATATATATGAAGAGGGGAAAAAACCTCCAATGTTATTAAGGTTCCAAGGAGAGAAATGTAATCTGGTTGGAGTGGGAATAGAAAGGCATTCTGGATTTGAATTACCCCACCATATTCCCCCCAAAAGATTTCTATAGCTAAAGTTGGAAGGTAAAGCACATTTTATGTTATGAGATATGAGGGCTACAAAGTCCCTTTATATTCTTATCTGTAATGTTCTCTCCTTGTAAAATGGTACATTTGTAAGAAAGAATAAAAAAGAAAAAACCCATAGTTCTGAGAAACTAACCAACATATTCACTAAGTTTTGTTAGAAATCAGCTGATTCTAAAAGTCGGGTAACAAAGAAATGTTATTGAGAGAGAAAGTCCAGAGGAACTGGACGTTTGTGCTAGAAGTAGACTCTGTCCTAATGGGAAGAGGGGGCACTAGGTACAGAAGCAGACAAGCTTTGTGCTGGCTGTTTGCCGCAGTTCCCTCACCCCAGAGAATGGATAGGTTAGTTTCCCTTAGGGTTACATCATTTTTAACATGCTACTCCTAAATATATCCCCCCTTCCTCTACAGGACTTTCCTAGGCTCACATTGCTAATAAATATCCAGGGTGGGCAGTGAGGAGATTAGGAACCCTGAGTCTGAGGCTAGCATCTTATCCACCACTCAATTAACTTTTAGCTCAGTTAACCTCCTTCCTAATGCTGTGGCTGGCCCTAACTGATTTTTGTCCCCAATAGGAGAAATTAAGTTGGAGATGCCAGTGATTAGCCTGGACAGGGAAGTGTGGGAGATTGCCGCTGACGCAGAAGCAGTGGATGCCTTGGAGCAATGTGTGATCAACTGGTTGAATCAGATCTCCTCGGCCATAGATGGACAGTTGAAGAAGACACCTCAGGTAACGAACGTGTGGATGTTTTCTGAGAAGCCTGGTCCCTGAGAAGCAGCTCTCAACCTCCAAAGTGAGGCTTGAACCTTGCTCCTCATTTCCCTCTATCACATTGCCTCTGAACTCAGATTAAATCTGCCTTTGTTGCTGTTATGGGACCGAAAGAGGCAGTTAGTGTTGCTGGTGGATGGAGACCCAAGTCCAGATCCTGCCTCAAACACTAACTCTGTGACCCTGGGCAAGACACTTAACCTTGCCTTGCCTCAGTTTCTTCCTCTGTAAAATAGGAATAATGACTGTTGTTGTGAGGATCAAATGAGATAACGATTGTTAAATGCTTAGCACAATGGCTGGCACAGTGGTCCTTATCCTTCTTTGGCAAAGAGGACCAAAATGACCTCATTATGTCGAGTTACAGTGTGTCTGACTGTGGCTGATCAGACCAGTATGAGCTCAGAAGGCTGCAGGTCAGACAAAAATTAGTCCATATGATTAGCACATAATAGGTGCTATATAAATGTTTATTTCCTTCCCTGAGAGAGCAGATCCCTCCTGTCATCTGAATGCTGGGCTTTGATATTTCCCCTCTGGCATTAACATTCTGGGGGATGTAGTTACCAAAAAATTTCTATAGGGTGGGATGCTTTTTTTGCCTGCTTGTTCTTTCAGCCTACTTCCTGACTTCAGGTTCCCTATCTACCCACAACCTTGATATTTCTTAGCTATATGGTCCTGGGAAAGTCATCTGATGCTCTGTGCCTCAGTTTCCCCATCTGCAAAATGAAGGGGTCACACTAGACAGCCTCTCGGGCCCCTTCCAGCTCCAAAGGCATGCTCTGCTGTACTTCTGGAAGGAAGATCTGGGATGATCCTCTGGATGCTTCTTGTAATATTTGGGTGTGGTTATTTCAGGATCTCAGGGACAGTTCCGGCTGCCTTCTAAAGTGTTCTGACCCAGGGCACAGTCTGATTACTTTGCCTGCCCTCATCTGAGGCTGAGCTCTACAGGTTCTTAAACTGGGGTTGGGTCTGAGCAACAGGGGTCTGCTGCTGGACTCGGCCACATAAGCTCACCAGGGAGCTTCAGAGGGACAGAATTGTGAAGCTTCAGTTCTAGCTTCTGCTCCAGACTGAAGCCTGCAGAGGGATCATCAGACCCGAGAGCTCTTCCTTTTCATCCCTCAGGATCTTATTTTTGTCATCATTTTTACCGGCTTACCAAGTTCCTGAGACCTTATCCTTTCCACACCTTCCCTTCCAGATGGGCCGAAGAAGATTGTTTTTATGATATCTTCACCTCTGCTCTTGTCCTTAGGGTAACGGTCCATTGGCAGAAATAGAATTCTGGAGGGAGAGAACAGCGACTTTTAGCGCTCTCCATGAGCAGACCAAGCTCCCAGTGGTGAGAAAAGTCATAGAAGTTATGAAAGAGGCTGACTCCATGCTTCTGGCCAACCTGCAGCCCCTGTTGAATGATTTGTACAAGTATCACGTGGAAGCTTCAGACAACGTTCGGTTCCTCTCTACGGTTGAACGCCATTTCAAGGTACTTCCGGAAATCACTACCAGTGAACAGCATCAGGGTCAAACAGCTTTGAGCCCAGTCATTGCTCTGGGATCTCATTTTCTCATTTGAGGCAACTGGGGAATGCAATAGATGGATCGTTGACCTGGAGCCAGAAAGATGTACTTTCTGGATATGTGACCCTGAGCAAGTCACTTAACTATATCTGCCTCAATTTCTTCATATATAAAATGGGAATAATATTAGCACTTACCTCACAAATTTATTGTGAGGATCAAATGGCATAATAAATGCAAACTTTAAATCTTAAAGCTTTCTGTAAATACTATTATATAATTATTATATGATGTGATTATATGGCAGTTTTATGTAATAAATTTGTAGGATACAATTGTAAATTGTTATAATTAAATAGAATAATTACTATATAATAGATTATGTATTATATATAATTTTATTATAGATCATGTTATGTGCACATTATATTAAATTATATTACATATGAATGTATTATGTAGAAACATTATTATATGGAAATATGAGAGATGAGAGAAATATTGTATTAGACATTTGAATCTCATAACCACCTTCTAAGGTAGGAACTGCAGATATTAATTATTTTGATTGCTTTCCTGCTGAAGGGATATAGTGATCTGTACTTGATCACACAGCTGGTAACTGTCTGAGGGAAGTTGAGTCCTGGTGTTTTTGCTTGCTAGCCCAGTGCTCTGGCTGCCGTGTTCCAAGGCCTCTGAGAATACTTCTGACACTAGTTCTATTGGTTTCTGTTACAGGGACTCGATTCCCTCTTTGGAAATTTCACCTTTGGTGTCTCAGATGCCTTGTCACAAGGATAGGGATTACTCTTTATTTGGGGCCCAAATAATGCCATGAGGTTGGTGAGCATTTCTGAGAGGGTGGGTGACAGAACACGGAGCATGCAGGACTACTAAGGTACTTTGAAGAAGGTGCTTAAAAAACCTTCCCCCCCCTTTTTTTTGTTGACATCACATCACCTTTGCTTAGGAATATATCTTGCCCTCCTACTTCAAAGTGCCTTGAAAGCCTATATAAAAACCCTTGGGATCCTTGATCCAGGGCTGGAAGAAATCTTAGAGTCCATCTAAGCCAATCCTCTCATTTTATGGAAAAAGAAACTGAGTCCCTGAGAACAGGGTTGGCTGAGGCTGCCCAAGGAATATGTAGCAATATCATTGAATAGCATCAGGGAGGCCGTGTGATAGAACAGGAGGGGCAGAAATAATGGATCAGGAGACCCAGGAGATCCACCTGGGCTTCTCAGGGTGGCTCAGGGTGACGATGAACAGCTGCCCTTCTTCATTCTGGCTAACCAGAGCTTAGGTATTTGGATGATGAGCTCCAATGCAGGACTCTACCTTAAGGGTATGAGATAATGAAGTGAGCCCTCTGTTGGCTTCAGTTGACCTTGAAAAAGGCCATGGGTTCAGTGCCCAAGCTCCTGGCGCTAGCATTAATTGCTGTTGTTGGATTTGGGCGTTCATCCAGAAATATGGTTTTGTGTAACCCTTCTTAACCCCTGGTTATACTTCTTTGACCTCAGTTTCCCACCCTGTGAAATGAGAGTCTATGATGGATATGTTAGGTGTCGAGGGAGATTCAAAGAAGACCAAGATTGGAATCATGGATTATCTTTGATGAGTCCACTTTTTGTTACTAAGAAAGAACAAGGATGCTGGACCATTCACTGTCCCATTTGAACTTCTTAAATTCTAGAATGGAGAGATGTGGTCACCAGAATCTCACCAGTGTTTTAATCTTTCCTAAATGTTCTTCTGTGTAGAATTTAACACATGGAGTTGGATTTAGCATTATTTTGGAAACAATTCCGACCATGATGAGTGCGCTCAGGATGGTGTGGATTATCTCCAGACACTATAATAAAGACGAGCGGATGATCCCCCTAATGGAGCGGATTGCATGGGAGATAGCTGAGAGGGTGTGCCGAGTTGTGAACCTTCGCACTTTGTTCAAGTAAGTGTTTAAAGTTGTGGTCCTCACAGGTTGGGAGCAGCAGCATTGATGGCCCTTTATTGGATTTCAACACGATGTCAAAGGTGGAATTGTGTACAAGCTGGATTTTAAAAATTAGACTCTTGGAGAGAAGACCAAATGCCCCAGTCTCTCTTTTTAAATATTGTGACCTATGTCTTCAGCCCCCCCAATAGTATTTTATTTCCCCAAATTCAGACAAAGATAATTTTCAACTTTCATTTTTGTAAGACTTTATGTTCTACTATGCCCAAAGGGCTATCAAGCTGTCCATACTCTTTGATCCATCAGTATCACTACTGGGCCTGTAATTCAAAGAGATCTTAAAAAGGGAAAAGGACCCACATGTGCAAGAATGTTTGTGGCAGCCCTTTTTGTAGTGGCTAGAAACTGGAAACTGAATGGATGCCCATCAATTGGAGAGTGGCTGAACAAATTATGGTATATGAATGTTATGGAATATTATTGTTCTGTAAGAAACGACCAGCAGGACGATTTCAGAGAGGCCTGGAGAGACTTGCATTAACTGATGCTGAGTGAAATGAGCAGAACCAGGAGATCATTATACATGGCAACAACAATACTATATGATGATCAATTCTGATGATGTGGCCTTCTTCAACAATGAGGTGATTTAGACCAATTTCAACAGAATGTGATGGAGAGATCCATCTACATCCAGAGAGAGAACAATGGGGACTGAATATGGATTACAACTTAGTATTTTCATCTTTTTTTTGGGGGGGGTTTCTTTGCTTGTTTTTTTTCTAATTTTTTCCCTTTTTGATCTGATTTTTCTTGTGCAGCATGATAAATATGGAAATACATTTAGAAGAATTGCACGTGTTTAACCTATATAGGATTACTTGCTGTCTAGGGGAGGGAAACGAGGGGAAGAGAAAGAGAAAAATTTGGAACACAAGGTTTTTCAAACATTTTTGGAATGTTGAAAACTATCATCTTTGCATATATTTTGAAAAATCAAAAATCTATTATTATAAAAATAAAATAAAATTACAAAAAAAGATTTTGCATTCCATATTTTTCTCATTCTTTTTCCTGCTCCCTCCTGAAGATAGCAAGCCATCTGATAAAGACTAAATATATGCAATTCTTCTAAACATATTTTCATATTTGTCATGCTGTGCGAGAAAAATCAGATCAAAATAGGAAAAAGCATGAAAAAGAAAAAAAAAACCAAGCAAACATCTGCCATTACAAAAATGGTGAAAATACTATGCTTTGATCCACATTCAATGCCCATAGTTCTCTCTCTGGATGCAGATGGCACTTTTCATCACAAGGCTATTGGAGTTTTGACCTATCTTTTTTTTATTTCTCCTTTAAATGCTATTTCCCTCCATTTTTACTTATTTTATAGGATACATTTTAAAAACATTCAGATGTGATTAATTTTACCAGAGCAGTTATTTGCCAGGGTGGAAATTCTTTTCTCTGATGCAGATTACTAACTCCTGAGAAATTAAGTGACATCTAAAATTACACAGCTGGTACATGTCAGAGGCCTTGAATCCAGATTTTCCTGAGGAGAAATGTGGTCCTCTTTTCTCTAGTCTACAAAACCTCTCTCTAAAAACCAGAATCTATTGACTTTCAGGGAGTGGGCTGGGGCTTGGAACTTGGATGATTCCATCTGTGAAAGGAGTCCCTGCTTCAATGCATATGAGACCTTATTCTGCAAATTCTATATGGTTTAAAGGGTTGTCTGGGGCTTTAAAAGGTAAGGTGACACAACCAAAGATGTGTCCAAAGTGGGACTTACAGCCTCAGCCTTCCTGACTTGGAGGCTGGCCTTCTAACCACTATGTTATATTGCCTTTTTAATAAATACCATAATTGCCTTATTTCTGGCAGTTTGCTGACACTTGCCATCTAAGTAATTAAAATGCCTCAGAATAGGAATTAAAACTCTTCAGGATTTCTATGAGTGAGACTCTTACAATGTTCATGTAAATTGAACTTTAATTAGCTCCCATAAGAATTTATAAAACACTTTCTCTACCCAAAGCACTGTGTTAGGTTCTGGAAAAGCAAGTCCCCCCCATCTACCTGAACTGCTGTTGTTTCTAGATAGGGAAAGCACAGTATAGTATATGAGGAAGCAAGAAATAATGCTGGTTTTCCTTCACTCTGTAGTGGGTTCTGTGCACTCCATAGTCAAGTCCAGGAATGCTCCTGGGATTGAAGAATTTAGGATTTGTGGATCCAGTTGGTCTTTGGGTGTCCTGACAAGCGGCATTTGCATCTTCCCTGATTTTGATCCAGTCCCATTCTTTTCCTTAAACTGGAAGTTAGTGCTATCTGTAGATTACTATGTTTTTGTTTTTTTGGGTAAGGCATTTAGGGTTAAGTGACTTGCCCAGGGTCACACAGCTAGTAGGTGTTAAGTGTCTGAGACCATATTTGAACTCATGTTTTCCTGACTTCAGGGCTGGTGCTCTATGCACTACAATGCCACCTAGTTGCCCTTGTAGATTACTCTACCAACCGTTAAATGTGATGTTAATAAGAGACAAACTGACATTTAATTAGCAATTAAGGTTTTCTTTATATTATAAGCTGAATAAAAGATCACTGAAAAGGGAAGACTTGCTTAAGAAAGTGGGTAGTTTAGTATTTATCAATAGGAAAACTATTTGAAGATTTCTTTTCTTATGTGTGAATATTTCTAGAATGTATGCTTCATGTATAGCAAAGAGTATCCCAGAATAGCATTTTTGCAAAAATATTCTTGTTTTTAAAAAACAGTATTTCTAAAACCATTCATTTTGCTCAGAAACAAGAATATGACACAAAAGAATAAGACATTTCTCTCTTCAGTTCAACATCTCCTTTCCTCTAATTGATGCCTTCTTCATGTTGGCTTTTTATGTTTGACTCAGGTGTTAACCTATGGTTCAAGGCCCCCTAAAAGCTCTGGGTTTAAATGAATTGGATCTAATCTTGGAGATTTAGACCAAAAGGAGTCAGTTTACTACTTTGGCTTATTGCTCCCATCTGGAATAATTTCAGGAAATCTTGTGTCTAAGTTCCCCAAATGTTGTTGAAAATAGGATCCCAAACTCCTGTACAAAATAGTCAAAGTTCCTAATTAGTATCAGGTATAAATATACCTGATATCCATATATATATATCAGGTATATTTTTTTATCACACCCCACCGAAAATGCAAAAGATTTTTACGATCCATTACGAAAACGTAAAAGATTTATAGTAGCTATGAACAGATGCCGAAACACATAAACCATTCAAATAACACATTAGCTTCTCCCCGAAGTGAAATGAAATCGGGGTTGCAACATCCTGACACTCAGGTAAGATCTTTCTCTTCCATCTGAGCCAGAGTCTCTCCAGACTCATTGTGCTTTCCAGTGGCCTGGAATCTCCCAGAATGTTAATGCTTTCTAGGCTCTTGAAGAAGCAGTCCACTTCCTACTGTGCTGACACTGAACTATTCATTGGCTTCCCCCACTTCCTGAAGCAACTGGGGTTGTGACTTGCCCAGGGTCACACAGATAGGAAGTGTTATGTCTGAGGCCAGATTTGAACTCAGGTCCTCCTGACTTCAGGACTGGTGCTCTATCCACTGGGCCTCCTAGATGCCCCTATTCATTGGCTTTATTCTCCAAAAAGGATTTTATGCTGGAATTAGATGGAGTATTCTTTCCTTTCTCTAAGGAGCAGCCTACATCAGCATCTTCTCTAGAATGGCCTGTCCCCAGACTTTCCAATTTGAGATTCTCCATGATTACCAGTAAATGTCCCTTTGTAAGCCACCAGAACAAATATGTGAAGCTCTTCTCGTGTTTGTTCCAATAGTCTTTGTTTTTTACTCCTAGAAAGAGGAAACTTTATGAGTCCCCAGTCCCCTTATGCCAAGAAAAACATGGCTGCTTCTGCCATGTGCTCATGGGTTCTAGGGATGGAGGAAATCTCTTCCCCTGTGATGCTGTAGTTGGGAACAAGATTTAAGGAGAAGAGCAAAGAAGGTGAACTGAAGAACAAGAGAATAAAAGTGATCTTGCAGCTTGTACCCTGAGCCTCAGTCATTCATCTTGAATTCCCGGGGGGCATCTCAGCAAGTAATTTTTTTCATTAATTCCCTTGAAATTCTTGATCTTTTGTTCTTCCAGATAAACTTTGCTACTATTTTTTTTCTAGATCTGTAAAATAATTTGTTGGGAGTGGGCTCAGCAGCCCACTCTCCAAAGAGAGCTTCTTCTCAGATGTCCTCAAAGGCCAGTGGAATGCAATGGTGCACATGAGATTGGGAAACTTATTAAGTTGATAAGGGTGTTCTTCATCAACCCCTCTGGTTCCCTGCTTATGTGAGCATCGAATCGCTGCACAAAATCCAGGTCTGGGCAGCTATTTAGAATGAACTACATATGCTCCCTAAGACTTTCTTCATCCCATCTCAGGTCAATCAAAAACTTGACTGTCACAAGCAAAAGCTTAGTCATATGCAATTAGGGGCAGCTGGGTGGTACAGGGGATAGGCAGCTGGGCCTGGAGTCAGGAAAACCTGAGTTCAAATTTAGCCTTATTTCCTAGCTGTGTGACTCTAGACAAGCCACTTAACCCCTTGTCCCAGTTTCTTCATCTGTAAAATGAGTTGGAGAAGGAAATGGCTAAACCACTCCAGGATCTTTGCCAAGAAAACCCCAGATGGAGCACCAGCCCTGAAGTCAGGAGGACCTGAGTACAAATGTGACCTCAGACATCTAACATTCCCTAGCTGTGTGACCTTGGGCAAGTCACTTAACCCCAATTGTCTCAGCAAAAAAACAAAAACAAAAAACCCAAATGGTATCAGGAACAATGGGATAGGACTGAAAATAACTGACCAACATATAACAACATGCATACTAAAGAGTAGCCTTCCCCAAAGGTCATAATACTAATCCTTGAAAGGAGGGCCTCTCTCTCTCTCTCTCTCTCTCTCTCTCTCTCTCTCTCTCTCTCTCTCTCTCTTTTTAATTAAAGCTTTTTATCTGCATAACATATGTATGGGTAGTTCCTCAACATTGATCCTTACAAAGCTTTCCATTACAAATTTCCCCCCCCTAGTCCCTTCCCCTCCCTTAGATGGCAGGATGTCCACTACATGTTAATTATATTAAAATAGTTGACAAATCGAATATATGTATACATATTTACATACTTATTTTGCTGTGCAAGAACAATCGTATCTATATGAACAAAAAATATCTGAGAAAGGAAACACAATGCAAGCAAACATCAATAGAGAGCATGAAAATGTTATGTTGTGGTCCACATTTCACATCCCTCTCTCTGGGTGTACATGGCTTTCTTCACTGAACAGTTGGAACTGGTTTGAAGCATTTCATTGTTGAAGAGAGCCATGTCCATCCGAATTGATCATCATGTAATATTGTTGTTGCTGTGTATAATGATCTCCCGGTTCTGCTCGTTTCACTCAGCATCAGTTCATGCAAGTCTAGGAGGGCCTTTCTCCTCAGCTTTGTGGCACTCTGCAAATTTCATAATGTAGACAGAGAGCTTTGCCCCAGACACCAGGAAATGTGACCAAGCATCTTGATATTTTAAGTACTTAAAGATTTGTTGTGTAGTTGTGGCCAACTCTTCATGACTCCATTTGAGGCTTCTTCCATTCTCCAGCTCATTTTACAGATGGAGAAACTGAGGCAAGTGACTTGCCTAGAGTCACACAGCTAGAAAGTAAGGCTAAATTTGAACTCAGGTGTTCCTGACTCCAGACTCAGCTCTATCTACTGAACTATGTAGCTGCTCCAATTTTAAGGTTTACAAAACACTTTTCTTCCAATAATCCTGTGAGATAGGTGTGAACTAGGATATGAAAATTCTAATGCATTTTTTATAGATGAGGAAAACAAGTCTCATAGGAGTTAAGTGACTTGCTCCCTCTCAAATAATTAGTAACTGTCAAAATCAGGATATGAATCCAGGACTCAGTTTCTGCTTCTATGAAAAGAAAGTTTGTCCTCTGAGGTGTCTCTCTTCCATGTTGCTCTGGGCTAAATAACTATACATTTTACTATCATTATTCTTATTGTGAATCAATGGAAAAATATTATTAATAGTTACCAGATTTTTTTTATCAACAGAGAGTCCCGATCATGTGCACAAAACAAGGTAGCTGATGCTAAGAACACTCTTCTGCTGTGGAAAAAATCTTACTTTGATGTCCGAGCCAAAATTGAAGCTTCTGGAAGAGAACCACGTTGGGAATTTGACAGGAAACGTTTATTCGAAAGAACAGACTACATGGCTACAATCTGTCAGGATCTGTATGACATTTTACAGGTAGAGAAGCCTAAGTTTAATTTCTTTACTGCATGTAAGTATGTGGTTAAAAAGCAGGAATGACTGATGAAGTTCTTTTTAAAAATGACTTTTTCCATTTTTAAAGGAAAATATTTTACCAATTGGTGCCTTCCATTTCTTATATGACAGTTATTTCTGGATGCACATGCCAACTCTCCCTTTTCTTACAATATTGAAGAAAAATTGTTAAGAAAAAACAGGTTATATAGTGACATTACCTGATAGTGTATACACCATTTTGTACCTGTGGTCCTCTTCCCATGTATCCTGAGAAGAGAGAGGTCCATTTCATTATTTCTTCTTCAGGGCCAAGATTAATAATCATTGTTAATCAGAGTTCAGTATCCTTTTGGTTCTTTTATGTTTATAGTATGCCAGTCATCATCTGTTAATTAAAGACTCATAGATTTAGAGCCAGAAATTACTTCTGAGGCCATCTGGTTTAGTTCCTTCATTTTATAGGTGAGGAGATTTAATCATCCAACCAGTAAACATCAGAGGTGGGATTTGAATCCAGTTACTGGTTCTGCAAAGAAGAGCTTATTTTTGCAATGCTCTTAGAATAATTGAGTTGTAGATGTTAGGAGTCAGAATTTAGCTGGTTGTTGTTATGGGACATTTGTGTGGCGTGGCTCTGAATGGAAGAGCATGGATAATGTCCTTCCATTCTCATAGTTAATATTTACTTAATTTCTGGTACTTTTCTTCCCTTTTCAAAAATAACACATAAGTATGGATGGTTTTCATCTTAGACAAAAGGAATAATCCAGAAGAGCTTGTGAAGTCAGTCCCTGAGATCAGAAGGGACATTGTGCAAATACTTCATAGGGTGCTAATGGCCCCAACGGCTCTCTTTATCTCTAGATTTAGAGCAGGAATGGTCCAGTTCAGGACATGTAAATTCTTCCTCTGTTTTGATTCCCATAGTCTTGCTCCTTCCTCATGTTACTACCTCCATACTTAATTGTTTACATGTTGCATCCTCCCAGTAGAATATATATTCCTTGCAGGCAGGAACCATTCTACATTTTGCCATTGTATTCCCAGAGCTTGGCATGGTACCTTGGGCATGGTAGGTGTTTTGATAAACATGTGCTAGATTGGATTGGATTGGATTGGATTCTGTCACTGTCAAATTATTTTCTGCTTAGTTCTTTCCCACATATTCTTGGAAGAAAAAAATAAAAGAGAAGGTTCATGAATGTGGAAGATGAGTTTTCTTAGGAGGGAATAGGGCACTGGTCTTGGATTTAAGATATGAGTTCAAATCCTACCTCAGACACTTGTTAGTTGTGTGAAACTTTGTGTGTCTCAGTTTCCTATTCTGTAAAATGTGCAGTTTGGATCTGATAGCCATTGGGATCCTTTTCAGCTCTACATTTTCATCCTATGAACGCACTTACAACCTTTGGTAATTGGGATAAATTGGGGAGACAATGCTGAAGTTAAGGAAGAACTTTTGAAAAAAAGTCTGTACAGAATGCTTGAGAAAAAAGTTGGTCTGCAAATCATCCCTAATTTGAAATGAGGTATGTTAGACTGAGGTAGCAGGACAGAACGTTGCATGTGGAGTTAAGGAAGATCTGAGTTTAAATCTTGCCAGAGATACTTCCTGACCCTGGGCAAATTATCTAATCTCACTGAACCTCAGTTTCCTCATCTGTTCAATGAGTTAGCTCAGTCTCTAAGACTCCTCTAGTTGTAAATATATGGTCTCATGAAGTATGCAGGTATGATTTTGGTTATTGTGTCTGGGAGGGGAAAAATGGGTACATCTGGTAGGTTTTGCTTTAGCAGAAGAACAAATTTAGTAATTCAGAATTTTAGAGAACAATTTATTTACTGATAGGAAATTTTTAAAATGAATTTTTCAATAATAGGCTGTACTATCTGCTAATAAAGTATTGTGAATAAAGGACCTCCTTGACCTTCCATGAGCAGATAAGACCAATTTGGGATGAACATTTAAAGAATTAGGGCACATAATCTAGAGGTGACTAAAATGTGACTTTCTTATGCCATTGGATTTAACAGGTTATTGAGGAATTCTACAATATATTTGGTTCAGAATTGAAAGCTGTGACTGGAGATCCGAAGCGTATTGATGATGTACTTTGTAGGGTGGATGGTCTTGTCAGTCCCATGGAAATATTAACCTTTGACCCCTTTAGCATCAAGTGTGCCCAATACTGGAAGTACGTTATGGAAGATTTCAAGATTGAAGTCCTGGTAAGTAGCCAACCTAAAGTTTTCATTTTATTAAAACATATTTTAATTTACATTCTTATATTGAGTTATATGATATAATATGTATATACACATGAAAATATACATACAAATTCTCACATTGAGTTTAATGTACAGGTATCTTTATAACCAAAATATAGTAGTAGTGGTAGTGGTGGGTCTAAGTTTAGGTTTTTAATTTTATGATTGCTGTAAGAGAAAGTATTATTCATAATAGTGTGATATAATGGAGAGCACAAAGGAATTTTTACCATTCTCCCTCCTTCCTGTTGTCTGAAGTCTCGTCGCAAAAAAGCACTTAGTTCTTCCAGAAGGTACAATTAAAAAAACGGAAATAATTTTTTTAATGAATAAAATTAGACTATCTCTTCCACGTATTCTTTTCCTCTAGTAAAAAAAAAAGAAAAGTCTTGTGAAAAACATGGAGAGTTAAACAAATCTAATTCCCCTATCACTGTGTCCTAAAAAAATTATACTCAGTTTTCATTCTGAGTTCCCATCTCTTTGTCAATAGATGAGTAGGTTGTTTCATGATGGATCCTCTGGGAAATCATGTTTACTCGTTGTGTCAGAATTTGTAAGGCTTTCAAAGTTTTTGTTTTTAATGATTCTGTTGTTATTGTGTAAATTGTTCCCCTGGTTTGGCTAACTTCACTCTGCATCAGTTCAGGCAAATTTTCTCATAGCTTTTAATAATATTCCGTTATATTCTTATCCCCTAATGTATGGACACTCCATTGGATTTTACAGCTTTTTTCCACTACTAAAAGAGCTTCTATCAATTTTTTTTGTACATATGAACCTGTTTCTTCTTTATTTGATCTCTGTGGGGGTGCATCTGCCTAGTAGTGGTATTGAAGAGTCAAAGGAAATACAGAGTTTATGCAGAGTTTAGTAACTTTGACATTCAAAGCTCTTTATTACTTAGATCCCATTTCAAGCTTTCCAGTCTTGTCTTCTTATATCTTTCTCTTCTACCATATAATCTTCAATCCATTGACTCCAGCCTTTCTGCTCTTCTCCGAACAAGACACTCCATTGGCTCCAGACATCTTCTCCATATTTTTAATGCTATTCTATCATATGTCTGCTTCCTGGCTTCCCTGGCTTCCTTCAAGTCCCAACTAAAATGCCTCCTTCTACAGGAAGCTTTTCCTAATTCCTCTTAATCCCAGTGCCTTTCCTCTGTGGATAATTTCCTTTTTTTCCTCTCTATAGCTTGTTTGTACAGGTTAACCTGATCAGAACTGGCCTGTCACCTATGGGTGACAGAGCAGGCTTAGAGACAGGAGAGGCAGGGATCAAACAGTTTAATGAATTTCAAAGTGAGGAAATCACTTTTAAGTAGAAGGCCTCCGGAAGAGGAGGGTCTAATATTCGAGGGCAAAGACAGTGGCCTGGATCATGACATACTTATTCTTAGGTCCGGAGTAGCACTTCTCATGGTAGGCTCATGTGGGAACAATGTGGGTATTCCTGGGGCCTGTGAGAGTAGTCCCCAAATTGATTGTCTCACAATTGGGTACAGAAGCAGAGTTAGTGTGGTGGAAGTGGGAGTGCAGTACCTGGTTCGGTTCACTTAGCAATTATTACAAGAAAGAGGGATTGTAAGATGTCAAGAGAAGTGAATGGATCACCTGCTTCTGGCCCTCAGGTCCCTCAGTAAACACCTAGTGCTGGTCAAAGCAATACACTTTGTCAGAGAGTGAGCTCATACCCAGCACACAGCCTTGCTGGACCTTACCTCCGGGAAACAGGGTATCTACAAAATATTTTTATCTATTTGTTTGTATATTGTCTCCCTCTTTAGATTGTAAGCTCTTCAATGGCCTTTCACCTTTCTTTGCATCCTCAGAACTTAATACAGTGCCTGACACATAGTTGGTGCTTAATAAATGCTTATTTTCTTACTTAATGATAGTTCCAAATTGCTTTCCTATGGCTTATGCATAGGTCCACCATAGACATGAATGTAAAAGCTTTCTCTTAGTCCCTCTGACATCTGACTTTTTTTTTTTTTTTTGGCCAGCTTTGCCAGTCTATATAGTGGGACTTCAGATTTTCTTTATTTCTGAACTTCTGGCCGTCAGTATTCAAACTTCGTTCCCTGGCCCCCATGGCTCAATTTGTTATTCCCATTCCCCTCAACTCCTCCCTCTTAGTGCCCAAATTTAAAGCTACCTGCTTCTTCTACTCTGTTCCCTGGAAGGCCTGCTAACAGAGCTAACAAACTCACTCTCATATTAAATCTTTTCCTTTCCCAATTCTTTCCAAAATTGGACTTTCATTTCAGTCTGGCTCCTTCCTGATGACTGCTCCCTGGCCTTCTGTTCCAATTTCACTTGCACTTTCATTCATTACCCTTTACTCATTGTCTCTCCCATTAGATGCTCCCTTGAGAACAGAGACTGTATTTTGCCCTTCTTTTGTACCCCCAGTGCTTAGCACAGTGCATGGTACACAGTGGATGCTTAACAAGTGTTTATTGATTGACTTAGTTTATGTTTCTCCAACTGGAATTCTTTTTATATGGTTATCAGTAACTTGGACTTCTTCCTTAGAAAACTGCAAGTTCATGTTCTCTGACCTTGTATCAATTGGGGAATGGCACTTATTCCTACAGATTTGATTTGGTTCTTGATATATCTTGGAACTTTATCAGAAAAACTTGTTGCAAAGATTTTTTTCCCACTGTTCCCAAAATAAGGAAGTTCAGAGGAGAGGAAGGTTTTGGGGAAAAGAGAAGTTCAGTTTTGGAACTGTTCAGTTTGAGGTGCCTTCAGGACATCCAGATGCATGTGTCCAGTGACATTTGATGTTTCAGTACTAAAGCACTAGGTTGCAGTAGGCTATGGACAAGTTGGGTCTGGGTTCTGCACTTAATACCATCAGCATTAGCAAACTCAAGAGGGAGGTCAAACATAGGTAGCATGTGAAGTCAGGCCCAGGATTATGGAGTAGAAGTCTGCTTGAGCTTGCCTCATCCAGGCTTCCACTTCCCATTAGCTATGAGATTTGTTTTTAGTATTTCAAGAGATCTGTGATTACATCATGGAGTGACAAAAGGAGCACACGAAATCCTGGTTCTGCAGCTTCCTGGTTGTGTGACAACCCAGAGAAGCCTTTAATCTCTCTGGCTCTCAGTTTCCTTATCTGTAAAATGAGGGGTGCTCTCTGGGGTCTGGCCCTTTTGCCATCTCCTGGTGGCTTGTGTCAAGAAGGATCTAAAGTATGTGTGTGTGTGTGTGTGTGTGTGTGTGTGTGTGTGTGTGTATGGAGAGAGAAATAGAGACAGAAGAGACAGAAAGATAAAGAGAGAAACAAGAGAGAGACAGATGAAGACAGAGACAGAGAAAGAGAGACAGAGAGACAGAATGAGAGGGAGAGAGATACGTACACACACACAGAGAGAGAGAGAGAGAGAGAGAGAGAGAGAGAGAGAGAGAGAGAGAGATGCATCTTGGTGACAGCAGCCCCAAAATGTCTTCAATCAGTTCCAGCATTCTTATCTAGTCTCCCCCAATCTTGCCCCCCTAAATTCTGCACGGGTAGATGACTTTTCTCACTTGTTTTTTTTGGCAGGTGATTGAAAAAGAAGCAAAGAGCTTTATTGATGAATCCTTTAAGACTCTTCGCTCTGCAGAAGCTGCTTTTGATATGCTCTTAAAGTTCAAGCACATTCGCTCCCGGGAGGCTATAAATAAGCAGATGATGATGAAGTTCAATGATATTTTGGCACAGTATTGTAAAGAGGTAATTTTAAGCAGCATGTAAGCCAGCATTGAAGCATTGAAAGTGTACAGAGGGCAAAAGGAGGCTAGGTGAATAACTTCAGAGTTGTTTTTTATGATGGGAAATCCAAATCCAGGGAATTTAAAGAATTTCCCCCAATAATGTCATTTAGTAAATCAAATTTATAGTCAAAACAAAATGGATTAGTTAATATAGGCAAGGAATTCTCCAGTTGCTATGATTTGAGCAGAGTACTAGATGTAAATTGGAGCTAAAAAGATAATGTAACATGGTCCTTTTATATCTAGGGCCTTTTTAGCCAAAGTTGTCTGAATCTGGGTCTAAATCCTGACTCTGCTTCTTAATTACTTGTGAGATCTGGAGCAGGCCATATTCCTCCCCGCTTCCTCCTTCTTAGTTTCCTTACTTGTAAAATGAAGTGGTTAGATTAGACCTCTAAGGTTCCTTCTAGTCTTAAACCTATGATCCTATGATCCCATAAGCAAGGGTTAGGGAGGAGTAGTAGAGGAACTCTTAGTTTCTCCTAAACCAGGGGGTGCTTTGTTAGTTTTTGTCTTTGGTCCTAAACTAATCCTTAGCCAGATCAATCTTGGTCTAATCAGTTTATCCCACTGGCCATTAGAGGTGGTTGACTGCAAGGAGCTTTCAATCTTGGCTTAGAAGAAAAGATTAAGGGCTGTACTTGTTGGGATGCAAACCCAGAGTGTCAGATTCTTGTTTCTCAAGAGATTGCTAGTATTGGGACTCCGTGGCTTGAGTGTCATGTTGGTATTGAAACCAATCAAAAAGATCCCTGTCCTGGCTAGCCTTAGGAAAATGTAAATCCAAGATTCTGTGGCCTTATTCCAGTGGATAAAAGGTTCTACACATGTCCATTGATATGAAATAAGTAAAGAATCATTCTATGTAGTCTAGAAACATTCCAAAGAATTCCAAAGTATTCCAAAGAAACTGAAATTTGCTTTAATTTTCTGGATACTTGGAAAATATGTTCCTTTATGACCATGGAGACTTGGCCATTGGTAGGTACTGACAGGAATAGGATTAGGATTGTTGACTGGGCTCTTAGGTCATACAACTGACAAAAAAGATTACAAACCTTTGTGAGTTACACTAGTGAAGTCCATCCACATACGTGCATAGGTGTGTATGGAGTTTTATTATCACACAAACGGACATTGAGGAGACTAAGCAGAACAAAAGCTCCTATTAGCAGAGAAGAAACTTTTAGAAAAAAATGAAATGCGACTTTTTACCTTAAATATTTCTTCAAAAATCAGTTTATCTGGAATTTGTTTAAAGTTTACAGAAAATAGAGAAAGGATCTTTGATATTTTATATCTGGGCTCAATGATGTTTATCAGTCAACAAATACTTTTTGGTTTTGTCTTTGCAGATTGACATAATTAATGGCATCTTTGTTGATAATCTTGACAATCCACCCCTATACAAGAATCATCCACCGGTAGCTGGTGCAATATATTGGGAACGATCCCTCTTCTGCCAGATTAAGCACACTATCCTTAGATTTCAGGAAGTGGAGGAGTTGTTGGACAGTGATCAAGGACGGGAAGTAAGTGGCTTTTGCATCAGTTTTTGTAATTTACATTTTTATTCCAGTTTATTCCAGAAAATGCAGTTTTTATATTCAGTGAATTCTCAGTGCTGGGACATTTCTTCCTACTAACTACAGTTGAAATCCTTTAATAGGTAAAACAAAAATATCTGGAAGTGGGTAGGAGAATGAAGGAATATGAAGACAAGAAATATGAGCAGTGGAAAGAATGGACGGAGCAGACTCTACCATCCCTTCTGAAAAAAAGCCTGCTTGCTAAAGCCCATCTTAGTGGATATTCAGGAGCAGATTATGGAGGACCGGTAAGAGCCTCCTTGCCAATGTTTATGTGTCACGATTTTGGCTTTTTGTTTGCTTCTTTTTGTGAAACTGATATGTGTTTTAAAAATTAAAGAATAAAATCAGGAAATGAGGAAATCAGAGAGAGTAAGGAGAAAAGAATAAAGAGGGAAGTAGGCCATATGTGACACTGAAGAATTCATTTTCCCCTCAGGCTTTGAAATTTTAAAATGCACCAAGTTTTTAGCATATAAGATGATGAAGTCAGTGTATATTGAATGTCCTTGCCAAATTTGCTTTTAATATTATATAGAAGTCTTTTTGTCTTTTTAATTATATTCATTCGATTATGAATTTATCTCTTCCATAGTCAGTTTTGCTTGGTGATGATGTTGAAACTACCACAGACAAGGGGATTTATTTTGTTATCAATTTTTCTCGTGCTCTTAAAGAGATTATTAATGAAACAAAATACATGGAACAGCTGGGATTTATTGTGCCTGAATTAGCAAGGAATGTTGCACTTCAGGAAGACAAGTTTCTTAGGTAAGAATATTCTCTGGGGAAGAAAACTTCATAATGTGTAAAAATCGATGATGGGATAGCCTTATTTTTTTCCACAGGGGAATTTTTTTTATTATTTCACAATGGTAGCCTTGTCTCGTTGATTTGTTAGTTAGGTTGAAGGGTATGAACCACACTTCTGGCTTCAGATAGTTTTTGTAGGTACTGCTTTTGGGCCCACAGTAACACATACAGAAAACCACAGTGAATTGTTTTTGCCTTCAATAAACTTAAAATCATATTGGGAAAATGATGGCTTTGTAAACACATGGAATTATTAAAGAATACTTCAAGGTAATATATGAGAAAGGTTTAGGGTGAGGGAAGGAAGGCAGTGTGGTACAATGGAAAGAGACCTAGATTTGGGTCACTAGGCTTTTTTTAAAAAAATTATTAAAGCTTTTTATTTGCAAAACATATGCATGGGCAATTTTTCAACACTGACCCTTGAAAAGCCTTCTGTTACAAATTTTTCTCTCCTTTCCCCCATTCCTCCCCTAGATGACAAGTAGTCCAATACATGTTAACTATGTTAAAATATATGACAAATCCAATATATGTATACATATTTATACAGTCATCTTGCTGTACAAGAAAAATCTGATCTACAAGGAAAAAAACCTGAGAAGGAAAACAAAATGCAAGCAAACATCAACAGAAAGTGTGAAAATGCTATGTTGTGGTCCACACTCAAATCCCACAGGCCTCTCCCCGGGTGTATATGGTTTTCTTCATCACTGAACAATTGGAACTGGTTTGAAACATCTCATTGTTGAAGAGAGCCATGTCCATCAGAATTGATCATCATATAGTATTGTTGTTGCAGTGTATAATCTCCTGGTTCTGCTCATTTCTCTCAGCATCAGTTCATGCAAGTCTCTCCAGGCCTCTCTGAAATCATCCTGCTGGTCGTTTCTCACAGAGCAATAATATTCCATAATATTCATATACTATAATTTATTCAGCCACTCTCCAATTGATGGGCATCCATTCAGTTTCCAGTTTCTAGCCACTACAAAAAGGGCTGCCACAAACATTTTTGCACATGTGGGGCCCTTTCCTTCCTTTATGATTTCTTTGGGATATAGGCCCAATAGAAATGCTGCTGGGTGAAAGGGTATGCAGTTTGATAACTTTTTGAGCATAGTTCTAGAGTTCTCTCCAGAATGGTTGGATCCCTTCACAGTTCCATCAACAATGTATCAGTGTCACAGTTTTCCCACATCCCCTCCAACATTCATCATTATCTTTTCCTGTCATTTTAGCCAATCTGACACGTGTGTAGTGGTATCTCAGAGTTGTCTTAATTTGCATTTCTCTGATCAATAGTGATTTGGAGCACCTTTTCACATGACTAGAGATTGTTTTAATTTCTTCATCTGAAAATTGTCTGTTCATATCCGTTGACCATTTATCAATTGGAGTGGCTTGAATTCTTATAAATTTGAATCAATTCTCTATATTTTAGAGAGGAGGCCTTTACCAGAATACTTAAATGTAAAAATGATTTCCCAATTTATTACTTCCCTCTTAATCTTGTCTGTGTTAGGTTTATTTGTACAAAAACTTTTTAACTTAATATAGTCAAAATTATCCATCTGGTATTCAGTTAAGAATTCCAGTTCTTCTTTGGACACAAATTGCCTTCCTTCTCCACAGGTCTGAGAGGTAAACTATTCTATGTTCCTTTAATTTGCTTATAATGTCATTCTTTATGTCTAAATCATGAACCCATTTAGATCTCATCTTGGTATGTGGTGTTAGGTGTGGGCCAAGCCCTAATTTCTTCCATACTGGTTTCCAATTTTCCCGACAATTTTTGTCGAATACTGAGTACTTATCCCAAGAGCTGGGGTCTTTGGATTTATCAAACACTAGATTGCTGTAGTTATTGCCTAGTTTGTCCTGTGATCCTATCCTATTCCACTGATCGACTACTCTATTTCTTAGCCAATACCAAATAGTTTTGATGACCGCTGCTTTGTAATATAGTTTTAGATCTGGTACAGCAAGGCCACCTTCATCAGTAATTTTTTTCATTAATTCCCTTGAAATTCTTGACCTTTTATTCTTCCAAATGAACTTTGCTACTATTTTTTCTAGATTTGTAAAACAATTTCTTGGGAGTTTGCTTGGTATGGCACTAAATAAGTAGATTAATAGGCAGTATTGTCATTTTTATTATATTTGCTTGGCCTATTTATGGGCACTTGATTGATATTTCTCCAACTGATTAGGTCTGACTTTATTTGTGTGGAAAGCATTTTGTAGTTTTGTTTGTATAGTTCTTGACTTTCCCTTGGCAGATAGATTACTGGGCTTAGTTCTGAGGCTTGTTTCTGTTACTAATTACCTGTCATTTTGGATAAATCATTAGTGTCTCTAAACCTCAATGTCTTATTCTAAAATATGAGGGCATTGGAATAGATGGCCTCTGATCTTATGAAGCAGATAATTGTGTTAAAATGAGTCATGGTAGGAAGTGAATATTCTGGACTAGAGCTGCCAATGCATAAAGGATGGGATATTCTTTCAGCTCCCAAATCAGTTGAAATCAGCATGAAACTATTATTGAAAGGATGAAAGAAGGAATGAATATTTTTCTTGGGATTAAATATTTAGCTAACATTTTTTTTGGAACCCATCCATGACAAGAACTTTTTAATACACCCTCCAATGTCTGTCATTCCTTAGGTATACAGAAGGAATAAGGCATATGTTGGATCATTATTATAAACTTTTGGGGACATTAAATGAGGCAGAGATGAATCTTCTTGAAGATCATTCTCAGGAATTAGCAAGAGTGTTCAAGGCTGGATATAAAAGATTGAACTGGAATTCATTGGGTAATATAATTCATGTACTTATTTACTTTTGGATAGAATTTTTATAATAACCAAAAACATTAAATGTTTTTATATTAAATATAATAATATTGTGGGTTTTTTTTTGGCAAGGCAACACAGCTAGTATCGTTTTAAGAATTTTTGAGTGTTAATGAAATAGGTTCCATTCAACAGAGAATTATAAATACAGCTTGATTTATAATTTTTCTCAATAGATTTTATTTATACAAATACATGTAAAGATAATTTTCAACATTCATTTTTGTGAGATTTTGTGTTCCATTTTTTTCCTTTCCTCCTTTACCATCCCCTTCCCAAGACATCAAGCAATCTGATATAGGTTAAACATGTATAGTCTTAAAACATATTTCCGTATTAGTTAAGTTGTGCAAGAACGATCAGACAAAAGAAAAAAAAAACTGTGAGAAAGGAAAAAAAAACAAAAAAAGTGAAGATACTATGATTTGATTCACATTCAGTCTCCATAGTTCTCTATTAGATGCTGATGACATTTTCTATCCCAAGTCTTTTGGAATTATTTTGGATCACTTTACTACTGAGAAGAGCTAAGTCTATCATAGTTGACTGATGTTTTGTTTTTTAGAGTCCCCAAAACAGATTCAAGGGTCTTTTTGGAAATAAGAAGACCTTTGTTCCTCCATTTCCCTCAACATTTTCCAGGAAATGCTATCTAAGTGGGCACTTTTTTAAAAAGTAGTAATCCATAGGCACACCACAAAAACAAAAGAAATATGAAACATATTTATTGGAAACCAGATTTGCTCAGATTTAATTCTAGGATGTCTTCACCAAGCTCTTGTTTTCATGGCAAGATATACAAACATGACAACTGATTGAGTCCCTAGGCACTGCCAAGTGAAGGTATGGTGGCTTTGAGGTCTGCTGATGTTTCCACCAGTATAAGTGCCAACAAGCGGGATGTAAATCTATAAGAAAACAGTCATTTAGAGTTTGAAGATCCTGGCAAAATATCAGGTCTTTAAATGGACAGTGACATAGCCAATACTTTTCTCCAGTGTTGAGGCTCTACCTGAAGAATCCTCATTTTAGCCCACCTCAAAGGTGGTCATCTAATCTTTTCTTAAAGATGTTCTTATTTGCTTTTTGGTCATGACAGCAGGAAGAATCCTCCAGATAGGTATTCTGTCTATGAGTTTATCGGTCTTGTGGAGACTAAGGGCTCTCTGAACATTAGTAATATAAAGCTATAATGAACAAAAAACTCATAGGGCCAAGCTTATGGCACCTAGCAGCTTTTGCTCTCACATCTTTATACAGGATTTTGTTAATGGGTGGGAGATCATTTTGTTTGAACTTAATCCTGTCTTTCTTTAGTAAGGAATAGTAGCAATCACAAATTGGCTTATAGTTATATTAGTGAGAAGTATATGAAATGAGATTAGAAAAAAAATGTCTTTCTTTAAAAATCATATAGGTATTGCTGACTACCTCTTTCGGTGTAAGGAAGCCATGGGGAAATTTGAGTCTCTTGTACACCAAATTCATAAAAATTCTGAAGACATCAAATCTAGAATTGGATTAATAGAGTCAGCAAATCTCTTTAAATATCCAGCTCCTAAAAATGATAAAGAACTTCCTGGTAAGTTTGACATTTTATTTCTCTGTTTTCTGAAAAAAGTAACATCTTGCTATAACTATGCCCTTTTAACAAAAGGCTGTCCCAGACATTCCATAATTTATTTGAATAATTTTTGTTTGTATCGTAAATGTCATTGTGAACAAAACATTTAAAAATATTTCTTAGATTTTGAGCTATTCCCCTCCCCAAGCTATGTATAAAAATCTTGTACTATTCTTATGAAGAAGATGGAGTGTGACAGGTTGGACAATAATCCAGTTAGAAGGATTCAGAACTTATTGGATGACCACACATAAAGAGGAGTGATTTGCCATTGGTTCAGTGTCAACATGGCAGGGGATCTCAGGTGGAGCACTGAACCTTACGAATCTGAACCTGGCCAAAAACAGCTTGACTGACCAGAGCACTAGACTGAACCTAACAAGATGAAATTCACTAGGGATAGATATAAAGTCTTACACATGGGTACAAAAAAGGAACTTTACAAGTACAAAGTAGGAGAAACATGGATAGGTGGTGGATTTTCTGAAAAGATGTGAAGTTCTTGTGAACAAGCTCAGTATGAATAAGCTATATGATGTGGCATCCAAAAGGGATACAGAGAGGCAGAGTTTCCAGAAACAGGGAGGTGGTAGTCCTCCAAATCTCATCTGGAATATTGGGTTCATGAAAGATAGTTGTTGTTTTTTTTGATATTTCTGTTGCCCTGATCTCAATTTATTTCCCCATTCTTCTTCTAGCTCTCTTTTGAGATTCTTAATGCAATCTTCCAGGTAAGCCTTCTGAAAGGGAGACCAACTTAAGTCTGCCTTTGTGGCTTCATCTGGGATTGTTTTCATAATGTCAGGATCTGGGGACTGTTCTATTTTTTCTCCATAAAAGCTTTCTATGGTGAGAGCTCTCTTCTGCTTCTTGCTCATGATTTAAAGTTGGGATATTGGCCAAAAAAGCAGAGAAAACTGCAACAATTTGTATTTGCCCTGGGGCAGTTTGCCGAGTTGACTTCCGGTCTGAGGCTGGTCGGGCTAGATTCGCACTAGGACCATGTTTTCAGCTGCTCTCGATCCACCCTTTACCAAAGGCAGATCTGCCAAAGCACCTGCCCGCAAGCAGAGCAAAGTGGCCCAGGCGTCTCCCAGGGGCTTCCTGGGTGCCCAAAATCCGCCCCTCTATCGCAGCCCTGATTTCTGCCCCGGCTGGAGTCCGATTGCGACCAGTGGCCGATTTCCCCTGAGGCTAACCTTCTCCGGAGTTCTTTCAAGGTAGATTTTTGATAGAAGTGCGCTGTAGTCCAAATGTTTGGCGGGGCCCTCACTCAAAAACCAGTTCGAAGGCTCACTTTGTCTGGGTCTGAGGGAAGGTCCCAGGAGTTCACAGAGAAGGCTGTCTGCAGTTCGCCATCTTGGCTCCGCCCCCAGTTGTTGTTTTTTTTTAAATTTATTTACTACTAATTTTTTCCACTGTTACATGTGAAAATAATTTTTAACATTAGTTTGAAAAACTTTGAGTTCCAGATTCTCTCCCTTCCTCACTAAGGCAAATAATTCAATATAGGTTATACATGTGTAGTCATACTAAACATTTCCATAATAATCATGTAAAAGAAAACAGACTAAACAATAACAAAAAACCTCAAGAAAAATCAAACCAAAAAAGCCTGCTTCAATCTGTATTCAGGCACCTTCAGTTCTTTTGGATCATTGTATTGTTGAGAATAGTCAAGTCCTTCAGAGCTGATCATCTTATAATATTGCTGTTATTCTGTACACAGTACATTTCACTTTGCATCAGCTTTTGGAAGTCTTTCCAGGTTTTTCTGAGAGCATCCTACTCATTATTTCTTATAACACAATAATATTCCATAATAACCATGTACCACAGTTTGTTCAACCATTTCCCAGTTGATGAATATTCCCTCAATTTCCAATTCTTTGCCTCCAGAAAAGAACTACTATGAATATTTTTGTACATAAAGGTTCTATTCCTTTTTTTTTAAAAATATCTTTTAGGATTACAGACCTAGTAGTGATATGGCTAAGTCAAAGGATATGCATAGCTTATATAGCATTTTGGGCATAGTTCCAAATTGCTCTACAGAATGGTTGAATTAGTTCACAATTCCACCAATGGTGCACTGTCTCATTTTCCCCACATCCCCTTCACATTTGTCATTTTCTTTTCTGTCCTATGAGCCAACATAAAAGGTATGAAGTAGTACTTGAGAATTGTTTTAATTTGCATTTTCCCAATCAATAGTGAGTTGGAATATTTTTTCATAAGGCTATAGCTTGCTTTGATTAATTCATCTGAAAACTTTATCTTTTGATCATTTAGGTTCTTATTTTTTATAAATTTGACTCACTTCTCCATATGTCTGAGAAATGAGGCCTTTATCAGAGAAACTTGCTTTAAAAACAAAGACATTTGTAAGCTGGAGAGTGTCCAGAACAGGACTAGGAGGGTGAAGGACCTTGGCTTTACCATGTCATGGGAATATTAGTGGAAGAAACTAGATTGATAAAGCATTTATTAAGTGCTTATCACATGGCAGACACACTGTACAAAGTGCTGGAGATCCACCATTGAGAGGCTGTTGTGTGGAGGAGGGATGATGTTAATTAGAATGCTTCTCTGGCACCAGAGGGCAAAACCCATGGGGTAATGGTGGCACACCACTTCAGTCCGTTGACTTTACTTGCATAGAAACACAATTCATTGTCCAGAGGCTTTTAATTTAATAAATGAAGTAGTTTCCTAGAATCACCCCAAGGTCAGACTCCAAAAGATTGATTTCCACACACATGGATAGGTTTTTTCGCTCTAGGAAATCTAAGTTGAACTATAAGAAATGTTTAAAATTTTTCTTGAGAGAAAGGAAGATGACACCATTTATCTTTAAGCAACTGCTTAAAGATAAAGATAAAGATTGGGATGCTGTCTTTGTATGGGGTCCCTGAAATTGAGAACTAATAATCAGGAAGGAAGCAAATATGTTCAAGCCCATTTTTTAGGAGATGGGATATGGGAGAAGCAGGCAGGCAGGGAAAGGCTTTTATACTTTCCCTCTTATTGGTTCAGATCATGGCGTTCATGCTGGATGAAATAGTCATTAGCTTGGTCTCATCAATTTTAAGATCAGTCATCCATGTTAGGGGCTCCATGTTCAAAAGCCCCTCAAGGCCGACTCTATTAAAACTGGACATACTCAGAAACTCCAGCTGCACTGGAATTGAGTATGTGCACTCCAGTTCCATCTCCTTTGAGGATACCTTTACAGCTCTCACTTGCATGGGTAGCTGGGTTTCCTTCATACCTCAATTCTAAGATGACTCTTTCCATAGTAAAAAGTTTGTTTTTTCAGAGAAAAAGATGTTTTCTCCCATGGCTCACAAAAGAATTGCTTTCACATAAATTAATTTTTGATTGCAAAGATGTGAGGTTGTTTTATGGAATTGCTTCATGAAAAAGTCTTTTAAAAATGATCATAGTATTTTCTTTGAAAAATTATCAATGAATATAAATAATTTTATAGCAAAAATAACTAAGTGGAATTAAAGTTTTCCATATATAACAATAAACTTGTGATCACTTTTGCAGGTGTGAAAGAATTCTTTGAATGTATTGAACGTGAAAGAGCCAGAGATTTGGAGCACATGGTCAGAAAATACTTTGCTATCGGGCCACTGCTTACCAAAGTAGAGGGCCTAGTGATCCACACAAACACAGGCAGGGCCTCCAAACTGGCTCCCTACTATTTGTATTGGGAAAATAAAGTTTATGAAGGCTTGACAAGATTAGTCCTAAAGTAAGTTAATTTCCTAAAAACATCGGTCTAGTTTATTTATTTTATTTGTAAACCATTACTTCAACATTGGGACCTCTCAGCCACTCCTTGCACCATTAGTGTGATGATGTGGAGCTTGAAAGAGCTTGAGAGGAGCTGTCTTCCTACCTTAAAATGGGGGGTTCAGACCCCCGCATCTCACAAAAATGAACCCAGCCAAACACAAGCTACAAGAAGTTCATTTAATAGGAGCCTCATTCAGCTAGACTTTCATGACTGTGCTTGATGCACTCAGCTCTTTGGTTTACTTGTCCACATGCACTTTGCTCACTGGAAGATTAATGGCAAAAATGAATGTCAGTAGCCCAACTAAGGCTCTTTCTTTCCCCCTACCAGGAATCTGCAGTCATTCAATACTTTGGTTCTTGGGAACTCCCCTTTATTCCAAACTGAAACTATTTTAAGTGCTCCTGAGATAATTCTACATCCCAGTGCCAATGAGATAGACAAATTGTGTGTCCATTGTGTCAGAGACTGTGTGGAAGTTACCAAGGTGAGTCCTAGGATGACCTCAGAGCTCCCTGCTAGCTTTCTTCCACTACTCCTTTACCTCAGAATACCTGTTTTTAATAGACACAAGAGGGACATCAATGACCTAGGCCCTATAAGCTGCATCTCATTTGGGGAAGCGGTACTCCCCTAGTAATCATACCAAATGTTGTACCCAGATGATATTCACATTCAGGAGTTCTTAGCCTGGTTTTTGTGTCCTGGACCCCTTGGGCAGGTTAGTCTGGGGAAACTGATGGACCCTTTCTCAGAACTCATATTTTTAAATAATTGGAAGAATTTACTGAATTTTAGTTAGAAGTTAGTAAAAATAAAAATGTTATTTTCTCCCCATCCAAATTCATGAACCACTCTCCACCACCTCCATTTCCTTCACCTTAAGAACCTGTTCTTATCTAACTTTAGCAAGGAAGAATTAACAAAATTCAGTTGCCAATATTTAAAGCAATGAAAACTCCAAAGCTTGTGCCCCAAACACTTTTCTCCTTTTTTCTTGAATCTCTAGCATTTTGTCCGATGGATGAATGGCACCTGCATTGAGTGTCCCCCCCAAAAAGGCGAGGAGGAGGAGCTCGTCACACTGAGTTTTTATGATGACGTATTCCTGAACCCCCAGATCATGGAGCAGGCCATCATGATCCCCCAGAACGTGCACAGGGTCCTGGTCAACCTTATGAAGTACCTGCACAAATGGAAGCGCTACCGACCCCTTTGGAAGCTGGACAAGGCCATCATCATGGAGAAGTTTGCCGCCAAGAAGCCGCCCTGTGTGGCCTATGATGACAAGCTTCAGTTCTACTCTAAGATAGCCAATGATGTGATGCGGCAGTCCCTGGTGAAGGACGAGCAGTGTATCCGCCTCCACCTGGGGCCACTGGCCTACACGGTGCGGGAGAGTGCCAAATCCTGGGTGGTCTCTTTGGGGAAACTTCTTAGCGAGTCAGCCAAGGAAGAGCTGTTCCTTCTCAACGAGGAGTTCGAGGTACGTGGTTGCTCTGTTCCCGTCAGAGACCCCAAAATCCTAAGTTTTCATTTTCATTTTGAACTGTTTCTTTTCTCACTCCAGCTGCCCATAAATCTTGCAACCTTTTCTTTATAGACATTGTCAAAAAATCTCAAGAGGCCTCCCACTAGTCTTGAAGATCTCAAATTTGTCCTTGCCACAATTGCTGACATTAGAAGCAGATCGTTCATAGTGGAGATGAGATTTAGGGATATTCAAGAGAGATACCGGACCATGGCGATGTACGACCTCTATGTAAGTGATTTTGTATTTCTGACACATTTTGTGACTGGGCCACATAGCCAAGAGAGTTTTCAGAAAGATGGTGGTCAGCATGCTGTTCTCCTGTCCTCTGGGTCCCGTTAGGGGTTCTTTATCTTTTTAGTGTTTTTTATTTTTTTGAGTACTTCTTATTTGTTCTATAACTGGCTTGTCTGCATGTAGTTTTAGGTATATTGTTTCTTCTAATAATTTGTGAGCTTGTCCAAGGTTTTTGCCTTTAAACATTTCTTTGGCCTTTTTTTCTTTTGCCATTCTTTGTATCCCCAGTTCTTAGCACAGTGCCTTGGACACAATAGGAGATTAATACATGTTTGTTGACTGACTGCATCCTCTTTGGCTGTCTGGTGAAGCCTATGGACCCATTCTCAGGATCGTGTTTGTGTTTTTTAATTTATAACTGAAGAAAATGATGAATTTCAGTTATAGTTTAGAGGAAATAAAAATATGATTTTTTTTGTCTATCTGAGTTCAGACCCTCTTCTTTCCCCCAAATCTTTTTTACAGAGAGAGAAAGTGTGGGGAGGAGAAAGGGGGGAAGGAGAAGGAAAGGAAGAGGGATTCAGAGAGACATACATATACAGAGAGACAGCAACAGAGAGACACACAAAAAGATACAGAGACAGAGAGACAGAGAGAAGCAGAGACAGAATAGAAGGAGGGAGATGCAAAAATAAAGTTTGAAAGGCAGATAGCAAAGGATATTTCCTACATTCATGAAATGATAATTTTGGTCTTCCTCCTCCTAAAAAAGAGGGAATATGTCTATTTCTTTTGTGTTCAACTCAGTAGTTACATTGGGCTGGATAGAGTATACAGCAGGTGATCAGAAAGGTTCAGCTGGGTTGCAATCCCAAATGTGGGGGTCAGAAAGGTATGATTTGTTGCTAATACACATTTGACTTGTATACTTATTTTATATGTCTACATACCTGGGGTTACATAAACATTTCTCAGGTGAAAACTTGAGCTGTGTGACCCTGGCTGTCATTTAACCCTGTGTGACTCAGTTTCCTCCTCTGGAAAATGAACTGGACAAGAAAATGGCAAAAACACTTGTGTCTCTGCCAAGAAAACCCCAAATTGGGTCACAAAGACTTGGTGAAGACTGTAAAGACTGAACACCCCCACCAGGTGATCAGTAATTTAATTGATTATATTTATCTGTTGGCTTTTCTACCAACACAGTGTTAACTTAGAGGAGTTGGGGGTCCCTGATTTATATCTCCTTTCTTCCTACCCCATACTAATTGTGTGTCTTTGGTTTGGAGTCCTTAGGTTTGGAGACTCCATCTGCATTGCTATAAAATAATGATTCTCCTAGGACCTGTCTCTCAGGAAAGTTCTTTATAGTCCCAAAGCTCTGTAGCAGTGTGATATGCTGGTGCTGGACAAAGTTGAGGCTAATAACTATTTTGGAGTATACAAAAGGAAATTGAAGAGACAGACTGAATTATAGCTCTGAACGAGTGGCAACAGATTAGGGGATAAAATACTTTTAGAGGAAGGACTGTTTTAACTTCTAACTTTGCTACAAAAAGTTGGGCACCTGGGTTTTTTTAAGTGTTAGCAGGCAATAAGGCTATAATTATTTATTTGAAGGGTTCAAGCCCTATTTTAGGATGAAATGCAAATTTTGTTTTTTAAGTGAATATAGACATTTTATCATTTGATTTTATATATATAATATGTATTGTACAATACATATTATTGTACTATATATATATAGTATATATAACAGGCATTTAATCAATATATATATACATATACATATATAATCATATTGATTAAATGCCTGTTATGTGCTGGATAATGGGGCTACACAGAGAAGAAGAATCTTGGGTCTCAAAGGATTTTCATTTTACTGGAGCGGAGCATTAGCACAACAACCTATGTACTTAAATGCAAATATAAACAAAGTAATTTCATTTTGGGGAGGGTGATGAGGAAAACCTTCCTTTGGGAGGTAGTGCTTGAGCTGAGTCTTGAAGGATCTCAAGAGCAGCAGGAAGGAGGGCAGGCATTCTAGGCATGAGGCACAGCCAATGCAAAGATACAGCAATGGGAGATGGAAGCTGGTGTGTGAGGAAAGGCAAAGAGGCCATTGGGTCAGAATGTAGAGTGAACAAAGCACAATCACATGCAATGAGGCTGTGGTGAAGGGAGCCTGGACCCAGATTGAGTAAGGCTTGCATTGCCAGACCAGGAAGTTGCTATTTTTATAGGGGAGGAGAAGGTGGATGCCCAGAGGTCTGATCTCGACTGACCTCAGTGCTCTCTCGTGGGCTTTGGAGGCATTGTTGCTAATCCCTTAGCTGGGAGTCCATTAAGCCAAGATAAAGTAAGTGGAGAACCTGACCCTTACCTCTGTAAGACATTTCCTGGAACCCAAAAATAAGTCCTGATTGAAGAATGAGAGCATCAGGAAGATAAGCACCCATTGGAGCCTGAGACTCCGGCCACTTTCCCTCTTACTCTATGCCTTATTTTCTCTTCAGCCTAGTGAAGAGGAGGGAGAACTAGCTTCACAAATTGAGGACATATGGAAAAACCTGTTTGCAGAATCAGAGGAAGTTGAGCACTCTCTTGGAGGCATAAAGAAGACATTTACAGAGGTACTTTTTTATTTTATAAGTACGAAAATAGAAAAAAGGGAAATGAAGGGATGGCTTTGGTGTGGTGGGGCAAGTCTGGGGTAGCATGGCGTGAAATGGACTGTTGGGCTCGGAGTTGGAAAGACTTGGATTCAGATCCCACGCCAAGCACTAGATGCTGAAGCTTCAGAAAATCTCCAAACCCTTCAAATTATTCATCCTTAAAGTGGAGGTCAATTATAAAATGGGATTGTTGTGAGGATCAAGTGACATCATGGAAAAGCTTTTCAAATTTTAAAGCTCTAAATATTACTTTTTAATCTTTCTGGGCCTTAGTCTCCACATGTATAAAATGGGGACACTAATGTGGGCCCTATATCTTTCAAAAGTTAAATAAGGAAAGCACTTGAATATTTACAAAATAAACCAAAAAAAGCAACTTTAAAAACTGTAAGATGTTGCACAAATGTGAGTTATTCTCATCATTATTATGGTAATTAATGAGCCAAATTACTTTCATCAGATCACTCGAGCTGAAATTGCAGAGTATAGTCGTGAGATACAGGACTTTGCGAGACGTTTTAATACTCAAGGCCCTGGTTCTGTTGGTGAAGACCTTGATAAAGGTGAGGAAATGGCTGAACATGCTTGAGATACTCAGGTGAATTATGGGTACCAGTTTCATGTGAAAAATAGTCATTGGTCTTTCATGGAATCACTATATAATTTCCCAGGCATAGAAGTATTTCTCTTAATATCACTTTTTGAGATATTTATACTAGATATAAATAGGGAAGCCAAGAGTCAAGTTATCAATGACATTTGTTAAATGCCTACTGTGTGCCATGCACTGTTCTCGCTCACAGTTCACTGGGAGATTCAACATGGAAATAACTGTTGACCAATAAGACTATATAAGGTATATTCAACATGCAAATAATTGTTGACCAGTAAGACTATATAAGACAGGAGGCAGATAGGTGGCAGCTAGGTGGTGCAGTGGATAGAGCACCAGTCCTGAACTCAGAAGGACCTGAGTTCAAATTTGGTCTCAGACACTTAACACTTCCTACCTGTGTGACCCTGGGCAAGTCACTTAACTCAAATTGCCTTAGCAAAAAAAAAATAATAAAAAGACTACATAAGATATTTTCAACATGCAAATAACTAACAACAAGATTATATAGGACCATCACGAGCATTGAAGGAGATTGGGATCGCCTTCTTGTAGAAAGTGAGATTTTCACTGGGACTTGAGGAAACCCAGCCACCAAGATGAGATGAGGAGAGAGAGAACTCTTAAGTATGAGGGACATGAAGGGAAGATTCCCAGAGTTGCAGATGGAGTATCTTATTAAAGGAACAGCCCTATTTGTGATTGGGAACTTTATGAACCTTTTTCCAGGAATGGAACTCTTAGCTGTGTTTGAGAAGGAGTTGGTGAAGCATGAAAAGAACCGCCAGGAGCTAGCTAATGCTGAAAAGCTCTTTGATCTTCCAATCACCATGTACCCAGATTTGCTGCAAGTGCAGAGGGAAATAGCCGGATTGAAGCAAATCTATGACATTTATAGTGCACAGAAGGTCAGTGACCGGTGGGCATGTGGGCGGGTGGAGAGAAATCAGAAATACCCAGGCTCAGCATGCTCAGACCAGGAGACGGCTTCCCAAATTGTATTTTCTAAGGCTCTCTTGTAGTGCTGTGGGGCTGGGAGGTGAGGTGGGATGGAGGGTTGTGTGAGCAAATCTGGGTGCCAAGAGCCTTGGAGTAAGTTAATGGGTCGCCTTGATGCTTCCTATGGATTCATTATCTATATAACAGAGGGTGTCAAACTCACAGTGTCTCTGATTGCTGTTTCAGTCAGATTAAAATGTAATTCAGAAACGTTTAACAAAATGAATAAAAATACAAGCCAACATAGATGATATTAATTTGAGGTTTTCCAAGTTCCCCTTCCCCTCACCTGCCAAGAATCCTTATTTATGTGAGTTTGACATCACTTGTCTACACCATCTCCCAGTTAAAATGTAAAAAATATAGTTAGCTTTTTTGGGTGTCATCTAGATTATAAATGCATGTATAAATGATGTATTTTAAGAATCATAACAGTGTAAATATAGTCCAGAGTATAAGAGCCAAGCCTTCTAGGAGTTGGGAAAGGATTGGAATGGCCACCCAGACCAATCAGTACCTTGGACAGGGTGAACTAGAATCTCCCCCTTAGTTGATTCCCAACTTTGCTCGCATACCTCCAGCAGTCTCCCCAGGCCGCCCATTCCTCTCTTGGACTGCTTTGATTGTTAGGAAGTTCTTTTTGACATCCAGCCTAAATCCAGCTTGTTGAAACCTTCACTGAGATCTGTCTTCGGGGTGCAAGCAGAACAAGGCTATTCCCTCTTTCTCTTGATAGCCTGTCACTCCTAGAAGCCAACTGTTAGCCTCAGTTACTCTTAATTTAAATACACTCATATCTGAGTGGCTGCTGTGTACAGAGAATTGTGGGCAAAGTTATAGGAGAGGCGTCAGCTTAAATATGGAAGTTTCTTTTTGTTTTTCTCAATTGTTTTTTATTTTTCCAAATATATCATTTTAAACATTCATTTCTGTAAGATTTTGTGTTCTAATTTTTTCCCTCTCTCCCCCTATCTTCCCTCTTCTCAAGGCAGCAAGCAATCCTCTATAGATTAAACATGTATAATTAAGAAATAGCTTCTAAGCTAATAAAGCTCATACGGTAGTCTTTAAAAACCCATTGTTGCTAATATTTATTATTTAGATAATAACTGACACTTTCAGAGTGCTTTGTGAAACATTATATGCATAGACTTTAGAGGTTGCTTTAAGAAACAATTCTTTTTTGTCTCTATGGAAGCTCAAAAATTTGTTTTTTAGACTACTTCTTGTTTTTTTTTTTCATATAATAGGGATGTACTTATAAAACCCACTCAAAAATCTTTTTTTTAAAGATTTTCTTTAAAATAGAAAAAAAAATTGACAGTGAAAGCAAGACTTTTTTATTCAATGTGTTTGGTTGTCTTGTTGATTGGCCCTTCTGTGTTTACATAGGCTGCCAAAGAGGAATGGTCTCAGACACTGTGGGCTAACCTGAATGTCCAGTTTCTCCAAGAAGGAATTGAGAACTTCCTCAGAGCCCTCAGGAAACTTCCTAGGCAGGTGCGAAGCCTGTCGGTGGCCTTTTATTTGGAAAACAAAATGAAAGCCTTTAAAGATTCCATTCCTTTGCTTCTGGACTTGAAGAATGAAGCTCTGAGAGAGAGGTCTGTTCCATTCCATTGTAGGCCTTGTATTCTAAACATTTCCCTTCTGCTCTCCCCCCTTCCCCACTTTAATTTACAGATAAATAAGCTGAGGCACCAGGAGGTGCTCAGGCTCATATGACTAGAAAGTATCCAACACTGGATCTGAGCTGAGGAGTTCCTGATTCCCAGTCCCATGTGAGTTCTGTGGGTATCCTGGCAGGACATCTCCACAGCACCCCCAGGTGGTAATCATCTTCATGGCCAAAGAGATCATTGGCTCCAAGGACCGCCATGATGATGTCTCAGCAGCAGCCCCTGTTGGCTGTATGCAGCATTCAGCCCTGGTTGTCCCCTACCTCTCTACTGAGATCCAGACTAGACATGGCCATTGCTCATGCTTTTGTATCCCTTTTCATAATATTGATGTATATTGCGTTCCTAGTTCCATTTTCTTTACCTTATTAGTTTATGCTGGCCTTTCCATTTTTCTCTTGGTTTAAAAAATTTTTTTTCTTTATTCCTATCATAGATTAGAGCCAAATGGGACATTAGAGGTCATCTAGTCCAACCTCTTTATTTTACTGAGAAGGAAATTGAGGCCTTAAGAGGTTCTAGGACTTGCCCAGGGACATAGAGATAGTAAATGGCAGAGACAGGATTTGAATTCAGATCCACTGACTCAAAATTCTGTACTCTGCTCTTTCTACTACAATTACAATCATCCCATTTAACATGCCAAATTTGCTCAACCATTCCTCATCCTGTGGGCACTTAATTTATCAGTTTTAGTACAACTGTGGCCCCAGCCTGATAATAATGGTTCAGGGAGGCAGGAGGGAAACTACTCACAGTGAACAAGAACCCTTCCTTGCGAGTCCCCAGGTGTGACTCCTTTGAGTTAGGGCTGAAGAGTTTCTGTGCCATGAACACTGGATTCTGCTTCCAGACTCTTCCACACAGTGTACCCCTCACTCCCCTGAGCAAGAGACGTCAGCCGCTTCTGGGATAAAATATAAAGCTCTTCCCAGGCTAGATTGGGCCTCCCTTTTGGAGGCTTGTTTCACGTGACTTCCTTTCATGTAGTCAGTGTTCCAGCCTGACTGTTTGCCCACTATTCCTGAAACTCAATATTGCCTCTCCTGTCTCCCTGCCTTTCCCAGGTAGTGTCTTAGGCTTCCCCCTCTAAGAGTCTCCAGCATCTTTCAGGGCTCTGCTAGTGTATCACCTTCTTTCAGGAAGCCTTTCCTGATTTTCCCAGCTGTTAGTGCTCTTTCCCTCCTCCAATTATCATGTTGTTTCATTGTTTTACTCTCTGGTGCCTATGGGTCAAGCAGCAAACATTTATTAAATGCCTGCTGTATGTATTGGCAGTAGGTGCTTAAGAAGTGCTTCTTAGATTGAATTGTGAATTATTTGTATACTTGTGTGTTCTCATAAATCTGATTCACTTGCATGTCATGGCATCTCCTTCCTGATGTCATGGTGCTCTTTGAGAATGAAGAACAAACAACTAGACTAGAAAACCTCTTGAGGGCAAGGACTTTGTTTTATTTTTAAAAAAATCTTTATTCCTTTCTGCCAATCTCTGCCTATCCTGAGCCTTGTATATAATGAGAACTCAGTATTTGTGTAAATGATTGATATTATATGCATAAATTAAATAAGACTTAGCCGTGAATATGATGATTCATTTTCAGACATTGGAAGGAACTTATGGAAAAAACTGGCATATTTTTTGAGATGACAGAAACATTCACTCTGGAAAACATGTTTGCCATGGAACTTCACAAGCATTCAGATGTTATCCAAGAGATCGTGGTTTCTGCTGTCAAGGAAATCACCATTGAGAAGGTAAGGATATTGATTGTCAAATATAAATTCCCCCCACACTCCTCTTCACCCCAGAAGAAGCCATTTGATTCCGATTCTTCCTAATTTTTGTTGTAGTTGTTGTTTAGGTATTTCCTTTGTGTCTAACTCTTCTTGACCCTATTTGGGGTTTTCTTGGCAAACATACTTGAGTAGCTTGCCGTTTCCTACTCTAGTTCTTTTTATAGGTGAGAGAAATGAGACCAGCAAAGGTCTGAGGCCAGATTTAAACTCAGGAAGATGTCGTCCTGCTTCCAGGCCCAGTGCTTTATCTAGGCATTGTGCCACCGAGCAGGAAATACAATTTCTTGATCTGAATATTTATTTTTGTACAAGTTGTGTGTCCCCAGTAGAAGGGAAGATCTCTTGAGGGTAGGTTTTTTTTTTTAAACATTTAAAAACTTTTGTTTCATTTTGTTCTTTTTTCCCTGGTGCTTACCATAGAGATTTTCACAGGGTAGGGCTCAAGAAATCTTTGGTGAATTGAATTATGTTGAATTCTACTTTGATTGTCCCAAATAACAGAGCAATATTAATAGCAATATTGAAGAGATAGAGTTTCAAGCTCTTTGCAATCTGATCCTTCCTTCCCAGCTGTCTATGAAATGATTCCCCACCACTTTACAATTTGCCATACTGGGCTTTCTTGATCATCTTCATGTGGGACATCCCTTATTCCCATCAGATCTGGGTCTTTCTGTAGCCAGCCTATCCTTTTTCCTTGAGGGCCCTCCTCCCTCACTCAGGCTCCTTCAGACTAAACTCTATCATGGTTTTCTTCTGCAGGCCACGGGCTCCTTTCTCTCTCTTCTGTCCCAGGTTACTTTAAATCTATTTTTATATGCATTTTACCTATAATGTTATCTATGTATGTGTTGGCCCTTTGTTAGAATATGAGACCCTTAGGAGTTAAAACTTGTTTGTGTCTCTACTAAAAAGCACACAGTAGGCACTTCATGGATCTGATTGATTGAGCATTCTTTTTATATCTATCAACAGGGTGTCAAGGACATATTAGACACATGGGAAAATATGAAGTTTTCTGTCATTAAGTACTTTAAAGGAACTCAAGAACGAGGATACATTTTGGGATCAGTGGATGAAATCATTCAGAGTCTTGATGACAACACTGTTAATCTTCAGAGCATTTCGGGAAGCAGATTTGTGGGGCCCTTTTTGCCAACTGTGCACAAATGGGAAAAAACTCTCTCCTTAATTGGTGAAGTTATTGAGGTAAGGAAAAAAAATTCAGGAGTGGCTCACGTAGCAAGGTTTGATAGTGCCAGTGAAGGGCATCATCATCATCATCATAACAATAATAGCTAATATTTATGTAGTACCTACTATGTGCCAGGTACTATTCTAAACACTCTACAAACATCTCATTTTAGCCTCATAGCAACAGTTAAGTACCTCTATAAATGCTAGCTGTCATTATTGTTATTTGATTTGAAGGCCCATGAAGACAAAATTTGATTTGATCTTTTTGTGCCTACTAGGACCAAGCAATACTTTGTCACTCGTATATGTTGAATAAATATTTATTGAATTAAATAGTAAATAGGGGATTTTATGGTCATGAAGTACTAAGAAATTAACTTATTGCTTCTTAACATCTCACAGGATCATTGAGAGCCTCAAATAAGATCATCTATGCAAAATGCATTGTAAATTTTAAAGTACTATATAAATATCTTCTATCATTATTGTGATATTCATTATTTATTATATTAATTGTATTATATTGTATTAATAATTATTATAGCATTATGATATATACTATACTAGATAGATTTTGTGAATATGTAGAATCATAGAATTGTGATAATGATAATAATGTATATTTCTAGATATGGATGGTGGTCCAGAGGAAGTGGATGTATCTTGAAAGCATATTTATTGGTGGAGATATACGATCACAGCTACCAGATGAGGCAAAGAAATTTGACAACATTGACAGAGTCTTTAAAAGGGCAAGTAATCTAATAATGATTAATAGTTAATTGTGATCTCAGTAATAATTAAAGAGATGCACATTCAAACAACTTTTATGTATCACTTCATACCAATCAAATTGTCAAAAAAAGAATTAAAAGCAACCAGACTCAGTGCTGAGAGTTTGTGTAGAAAAAGATGCATTTATGCATTGCTGGTGGAATTGTAAAGTCATAGAAACTTGGAGAGCCATCTGGCAGTAAATAGTAAGAGTTACTAATCTAGTCATATCCTTTGATCCAGTGATTCCATTAGTGGGGATATGTCCTAAAGATATTATCAAAATCAAAAGTAAAAGAATCTGTCTATGCAAAGATTTATCATAGCAGCTTTATATGTAATTTAAAAAAAGATGCGACCTAAATGTCCACTATTAGGAGGATGGTTAAATAAATTGTAGAATATTAATATAATTGAGCACTATAATGACATTAAAATCGACAAGTGTGAGGAATACAAGGATATCTAGAAAGACAATAATGAAATAACATAAAATTAAAAAAATCAGATTTGAAAGAATGGATAATGATAAGAAGAAAGGAATAATAATAAAGAGACAAAGGACACTGATGGAGATACAGAGGGTTTGAAATAATAAGATGATATTTTATATGATGAAATTAATTTAAGTCTAAATAGTCATGAGTAAAATTTAGCCTTTTATATTTACATTCATGTAGTTTCTAATAAGTGACTTAATAATATAGATGTGGGCAATAAGCAGATGGCTTCTCTTTTAGTCATGATCAGGGTAGAAAGAAAACCTTGTGAGATACTCTGAATTTCTTCTTTTCCATGTATTTGGTTTTGCATTTGCATGGATATTTTTTCTTTGTCCTGCTTTTTTTCGGGGGGGCACTCAGATTTGTGAGTTCATGGGTGAAGGAAGCCCCTCTTGAGAGGGCAGATGCCCCATTGCTTTGTGGCTTCTAGCTGGAGAGAGCGTGAGGAGAATGCCCAAGCTTCTGCAGGCAGCGGGTGTCAGAAGTGGGATTTGGAGCTGGGCTTTGCTTTCTGAGCTGGCTCTCTGTCCGCTCACCAGGCTGCCGTCTTTTGGTGTATTTAGTAAAAAGGAATTTGGAATTCAGCAACTGATTTGATCTTTGGAGCATTTTGAAGAAATTGTGTTTGTGCATCTCATTTTCTTCATAGGTTAATCTGGTCATGAGCACAAAGCCTGTTCTTGCCTTGTCCTGGTGGGTCTCGTGCTGGTGAGGGTCACTAAGGTTTCCCGGATTTATCCCCTGATTATTAACTCCAGACCTGGATGAGGAGGTCTTTACAGATACCTACTTTGCCCACAAGGGGATACTTGATCAGTAGAAGGTGGTTTTCAGTCGTGTCCACCTCATGGACTATACTGTCCATGGGCTTTCTTGGCAAAGACACTGGAATGGTTTGCAATTTCCTTCTCTAATAGATTAAGGCAACCAGTGGTTAAATGACTTGCCCAGGGTCACACAGTTAGTGAATAGTCATATCAGTGACATCATCATCCGAAATAAAGAGCAGGATTTAAAATACATTAATTACAAAGAAGGCATTTTATTGAGCTATGTGTCCCATAGTCAATTTTGTTTGAAATCTCTCTTTTTGGATTTGGGTAGATCATGTCTGAGACCTCAAAAGATCCTGTGATCAAGAGATGCTGTGAAGCTCCAAATCGATTGACTGACTTGCAGAACATAAATGAGGGGCTTGAGAAATGCCAGAAAAGCTTGAACAACTATCTGGATTCAAAGAGGAATGCCTTCCCGAGGTTCTTCTTCATCTCTGATGATGAACTGCTCAGTATCCTTGGCAGCAGCGATCCACTCTGTGTGCAGGAGCACATGATCAAGGTCAGGTTCCCTGCCACGTATGCCAGTGGCCCTCCCTGGGCAGTGTCAGAGATGCTGCTATCATCACTCTGGAGCCAGCCAGCTCTGTTTTCCTGGGAAATGCAAAACTTTGGAGTGGAAATGGGTTGGATTCGTTGATTTGGAAGCATATGTAATAGAAAGGTTGTTCAATTATTTCTGGTTTTCCATGGTGGCAAAAATGAGATCAATTTGATAATTGTTTGATCGGATCTGGAGCTATTATTTGCTCTCTTTGGTGTTCTTCATAATTATTCTTCTATTGTGAAGCGTGACATCATTTATTTAAAGGTTAAAAAAAGTTCTGTACTTAAACCTCAAAAAAGAGAGCATTTCTCTATATTACACAGCAGAATGTAAAAAGTGGTTTTTATATGAAATCCTAAATCTCCAATTAATACTGCTTGCTTTAAAAAAAAAAGCATATGGGAGCAGCTAGGTAGTGCAGTGGTAGAATACCAGCCCTGAAGTCAGGAGGACTTGAGTTCAAATCTGGACTCAGACACTTAACATTCCCTAGCTGTGTGACCCTGGGCAAGTCACTATATCCCCAATTGCCTCAGCAAAAAACAAACAAACAAAAAAACCAAACATATAATAGATATATATTGCTTTAAAAATTATTCTGCTTGTCTAGGCTTCCCTCTGAACTTCTTCCTGCTCTTTGTGCATTTTAAAAAAATGTTACTTCAGCCCTCTTTTTTTGGGGAGGGGAGTGGCCAGTTTTTAAAATGACACTTCCATTGTAATGGTTTCCTAACTTTTTTTTAGAGTTATTGAAAGGATGAACAAATTGGCACCTATGAAAATATTTGAGAATCATTACTGGAGTTCTTGTGATCAGATGTCGTCAAATTAAATTTATAGCACCATGTCAAATTAGAGTTCTTTTTTCCTCAAAATTCTGTTTGGCTTTTCTTCTCGTTAAATTTTTGCTTTGAGTGAAAATGAAGCTGTACTTAAGCTATCATACCATTCATTGCCTTAAGATATTTTCTAAGGGAAAAGAGCCTTATTTTGAAATAATTTGAAATAAGCCGACATTTCTCTTTCACAGGAGGGAGTATAATTAGGGTGGTTTTGATGTTATTCTCCTTTGGAGAACTTTGATTTTATTCTGATACATTAATGTTCTTAAAAGTCTGTTTTATGCCAGGTGATAGTGTGTGTCTGGAAATCCCTACTATGGAGGAAGCTGAAGCTAATGTATTGCTTAAGCTCAGGAGGTGAAGGAGAGAAAAAGTATTTATATAGCACCCACTATTTACCAGGCACTTAAACACTTTACAAATATTATCTTGTATGATCCTCACAACAATTCTGGGAAGGAGGTGCTGTTATTATTCCCATTTTACAAAGAGACAAAGAACACTGATGGAGATATAGAGGGATTGAAATAATAAGATATTTTATGTATTGAAATTAATTTAAGTCTAAATAGTCATGAGTAAGGAAGGAAGGAAGAAGGAAATTGAGGCAAACAGAAATGAAAAAGACTTATCCAGCCGTCACATAGCTATTGAATGTCTGAGGTTGGATTTTAATCCAGATCTTCTGGACTTCAGGACCAGTGTGTCATGCACTGAACTACCCAGATGTTTCTATCTTAAGAGTTTTGTCAGTAGTCAATCAGCTAGCCTCTTAAGCCCGATACCAGTATGGTGAGCCCCTGGGAGCAGAGGGTCACTGGGTTGCCAAACAGAGGCAAACTAGCCCCTATTTGAAAAGGATCCCGCCAAAGTTTGTGTGTCAAACAACCTTTGTATTGGGCCTGTGAATAGCTTTTGTCCTTTCGATCTGGAATGACCCCATCTCAAAAGCAAGCAAGCAAACCAAAAACCGTGGGGATTTTTAGGTGTTTTCATGTGACAGATGTGCAGAATTTCCCCCTGGTGTTTTTCAGATGTATGACAACATAGCATCACTGAGATTTCAAGATGGCGATAGTGGTGAAAAACTGGTGACCGCGATGATTTCAGCAGAAGGAGAAGTTATGGAATTCCGTAAAATAGTGCGTGCCGAAGGACGCGTGGAGGACTGGATGACATCAGTTTTACATGAAATGAGAAGGACAAATAGATTAATTACCAAAGAAGCTATTTTTAGATACTGTGAAGACAGAAGCAGGTGATGTGTTAATCTTAAAACAGATACCTATGATAGTAATTTATTAATAGATGTCATGAATATCTATTAATGATTTAGACTTAATTTTTATACAGACTGTAAGAAGCAGATTGGAAGTAGTTCGATATAGCTTATATAATGTATACCTTTAGGTAATAACTTATCAATTAACTGAAATAAAACTGATAATGAGGCTAATTTTTATATATGAAGGTTCTAGCACATTTGGCTCAGGTAGACACATTGATTGGATGTCCACTGTGTGCAGAGTACAGGGGTATACTGGGGTAGCAGGGCATACAAAGTTTAGATAAGGCAGAGTCTCTGCCATCGTAAAGCTGAAGGTTAGCGTGACAACATGGACATACAAAATAAGTGTGATTTGTAATTTCAGGAAGTGCCCAACACAGCACTGATAGAGGTTTAGGGGTGAAGTCACTGACTTTGGGAGATCAGGGAAAGTTTCATAGAGGCTTTAAAAGGGAGTTGGGAATAAGGAGCTGGAGGACATTTCCAGGTTTTGCAAATAGTGTGAGCCAGAAGCACAGAGATGGAAAGCACAGGTCATAGACAGGTAGTCTTAATTTTTCTGTCACATAAAATATATAAAAGAAAATAATAAAAGTTAGCTGAAAAAGGATGGGGAAAAAGAAGGGAGGGCCTTGAATGCTAGAGTGTAAATAGTCTGAATGTTACTTAGTAGGATAAAGGGAATCACTAAAGATTTTTTCTTTTAGAAAAAAATTATTGATATGTTTTGTTTTTCCGTGCCTACTTATACCAATATGGGCCTTCCCTATCCTTCCCAGGGAACCCTCCTTTATAACAAAAAATAAAAACAGATTAAAAAAATTTGGCAAAACCAACACTAACCAAGTCTGACAGGATATACTGTGATCCACACCCAGAATTCTCCTATCTGCAAAGTAAAGAAGGAAGGGCATCCTCATATTTCTCTTCTAGATCATTATGATTTTATTGCATTCAGAATCAAGAGATGGAGTTAGAGGAACAAATTAAATGCAGTGGAGATGCATAGGCTCTTTAAAGAGCAAACTCCTTCTTGAGGCATTTGTGTCTGATTTGATTTAGATGCTACTAGAGATAGAAATGATTTTTCTCTAGATCATTGAGCCCAGAGAGTCTCTCATCTCCATATTTGAGTCTCTTGGCACTTTGTAAAGAAGCCCTTTTTAAATCCAGTCATATCTTAGATCATGCAATGTTATCAAACTGTCTTTAGGCAATTTGTCTGAATCTTTATTTTCTAGATGACAGTTATTATTTTCTCCCTTTACTTCCTTATGAAAACTCCTTCACACACACACACACACACACACACACACACACACACACACACACAC
>JAJPUD010000944.1:226793-252840 GCA_023553655.1 Myrmecobius fasciatus
CACACACACACACACACACACACACACACACACACACACACACACACTTAACCATTTCAGTGCCTATTCTGGATCTTTTTCAGTTGGTTTGCCTCTTAATGGTCAAGGGTAAGAGCTGCATACAGTGTTCAAGGACTGGTGTGTACCACATAGTCTCATATTATGGGAGGAGAATGTTCTCACTTTTTTTCTTTTTGTTCCACCTTTCAAAAGATGCTCAGTGTTTGATATATATATATGTATATATATATATATATAAAATTATATAAGACATTGATCTAACGTCATCAAAAGATATCTACAGCATGGATTCTTAACTTAAGGTCCGTGAATTTTTTCCTCATATTATTTTGACATCATTGTCTTTGCAATCCCACAAATTTTATTTTGTGCATTTAAGGGCATCATTCTGACAAGGATTCCTTAGATCAGAGGGGTCAGAGATAAAAAAGATTAGGAATCCCTGATATACAGTGACTTTGGTGTTGTGATAGCTCCTATAGCTAAATATAGTTTAAAGAACTTTTCCTTAAATTCATTCCCTCACACTTGCCAATGTTGACACCTATCTGCACTTTTCTAAATGTACTCATAAGTACCTAAGAATTCCTACTGATTTTTATTATCTTCTTTAAAGCAGCAAGCATGCCTCACAGGAAAGAATTCTGGATTTGGACTCCAAAAGACTTGGGCTTAGGGTGTGCTTCAATAAGCATTTATTAAGCACCTATTACATGCTGGCACTGTATTAGGTATTAGGGTCAAAAAGGCAAAAATGAGGAGCTTATTTTCTACTGGGGGAGATAATATATTCATATGTGTTTATATACAAAATACAAAGTAAATACAAGATGATTTTGGAGGGGAAGGAGTTGGGGAACACCCATTCAAGATGAAATATAAGTATATTAAATAAGACTGGCTTCAGCATTGATCCCTAACGTTTGCCTTTTCTCTAGAGTTGATTGGATGTTGCTCTACCAAGGCATGGTAGTGTTGGTTGCCAATCAAGTGTGGTGGACTTGGGAGGTGGAAGATGTCTTTCGAAAAGTAAAGATGGGAGAAAAGCAGGCAATGAAGATTTATGGCCAGAAAATGCACAAGCAAATCGATGAACTTGTAACTCAGATCACCAAACCGTTAGGCAGAAATGACAGAAAAAAGTACAACACTGTTCTCATCATTGATGTGCATGCCAGAGACATAGTTGATTCATTTATAAGAGGCAGGTGAGACCTCCAGAAAAAACGGATTCTGTTTCCCCCTCCCAGTCCTTGGGTCTATCCCAATCCCTTGGGCCCCTCCCCTTTCCCCTTCCTCCTTCACCCCCTCGGTGGATTGTTTCTTTTCCAGCATTCTTGATGCTCGGGAATTCGAATGGGAAAGTCAGTTGCGCTTTTATTGGGATCGAGAACCAGACGAATTGAATGTCCGACAGTGTACTGGAACTTTTGGCTATGGTTATGAGTATATGGGTCTGAATGGACGCTTGGTCATTACGCCAACTACAGACCGCATCTATTTGACACTTACCCAGGTAAAGCTCGGAGATGCACACACACACACACACACACACACACACACCACACATCTGATTTTAACTGTTTTTTTAAACTATTTAATTGACTAATATGCATTTATTTAAACAAGTTTAACCCCCCTCCCCCATATATCTGTCTCATGAGTTGCTATTTTTAAATAGTTTTGTAAAATCAAAGAGTTTCAGTTTAACATATTGTTCAACAACATCAACTCCTAGAGGGATAAGACACACAGGTAATTAATAAAAGTGATCTGATTCTAACCTTCCCCTCTAAGGTTATCTTGTATCTCTACTCTGTATGTGAGGGCCATTGCCAGTCATCCTGATCTGTATTTGGCCATTGGACCCAGATAGCTCTAGAGGGAAAGTGAGGCAGGGGACCTGGCAATCCTTCCTTCCTTCCTTCCTTCCTTCCTTCCTTCCTTCCTTCCTTCCTTCCTTCCTTCCTTCCTTCCTTCCTTCCTTCCTTCCTTCCTTCCTTCCTTCCTTCCTTCCTTCCTTCTTTCCTTCACAGAATCACTGATTAGGATGCAGGCTCAAACTGAAATCTGTTGAAGACCTTAGCTTAAAAAGGCCAAAGTCTCCTATATTATCCAGGGCCATCTCCAGTCATCCTGATCTCTATCTGGCCACTGGACCCAGATGGCTTTGGAGGGAAAGAGAAACAGGGGACCTTGTACAGCCCTCCAATTCACTTGCAAGTCATGACATCCCCTCCCTGATGTCATGGTCCTCTTGGAGAAGGGAGGACAAATAACTCTAGATCTATTTTTGTGCTTATTTATGTACATGTTGTCCCATTAGAATGTAAACTTCTTGAGGATAGGGACTGTTTTTGCTTTTTCTTAATATCTTCTGTGCTCAGCATCATGTCTGATACATAATAAGTGCTTAATAAACAAAATTTGATTGATTGAGCTTTCCTTTCTAGGTCTATGATAAGTGAAATAGTAAAAAATAGCAGTTATTTTTTAACACTTGCAAATTAAAGTTCAATATAAAAATATTTATGCCGGTGATTAGAAAAGACCTGTGTATGTATTCACCAAAATAATTTAATTCAACAAACATTTATTAAATGCTTTCTATTGTCACGGGTGAAATTTAACAAAAAAAGCCAAGGCATGTTTCTTTGAATAATTTTATGATTTATTAGCAAGGGCACAAACAGCTAATAAGCAGGTCAAAGGATTGCCTCAGTTTCCAGACAAAGAATTGAATTGAAGGTGCAGCTCATTCTTACAAGCATAGAATAAAGGATAGAATAGAGATCATATCATTGGTTATAGAATTGGCAACATGATAGAATTGAGGGATTGTGATTGGTTACATTAAAGAAAATGGATATAGCATATTGGAATGAAGATCACCTCCTGAATTTATGGGTCCCAGTTGCATCCTGAGGGTATTGATAGTGAATCAGGGATGTAAGCTCACTGGTCCCTGGTAATTAGATATACCACCTTTTTTTAATTGGCAAAGACCTTGTTAAAGATGGGACATAGAGTCACTAGTCTTCCTGTCCAGGGTAACACACAAATGTTTCGGAGTTTCTCACACTGGAGATATGTGGACATTCATCCACAGGAGTGTTTCTGAAATAATTCCCATAGACTTAGAGTATTTTGTAAGAGTATTGAAACTCTAAACTTAGAGTTTTTCTTTAACAAACAGTGGTTATAGATAAGCTCAGATTTTTACATCTAACTTGAGAGAGGCTCAATTTTTGAACTCAAGTGCTTCTTCACTTAAGAGACAAAGAAGAGGCTTAGGTTTGTTATATAGAATATAGAAAATAGTTACAGAATAAAATCATTTAGAGAATAAAATAAAATTTAAATACATGCTCAGTCTCATCTATGTCCCATGCCCATGCCCATGCCTTGGTAGCTTAATAGCTACCAAGGGGGATAGAAGCTAGATGGCACAGTAGGTAGCACAGCATCAGGAAGACCTGAGCCCCAGACACTTACCTAGCTGGGCGACCTTCAGCAAGTCATGACTGGAAGGATTGAACTACAGCATCTCGTGTTGGGATAAGACAGCCAAATAATTCTAAAGCAAATAATTAAAAGCAACATATACTAAGTGCTTTGGAGAAATACTGGGCTAAGGGAGAAAATGTTATTACTCCCAGAGAAGATGAGGGAGGACTTTGGGGAGCAGGTGGTTTAGAATTGACTGTTAGTGAGGGCTTAGGATTTAGGCAGGCAAACAGCAGGAGAGAGACAGTATTCCAAGTATATATGGAACAGCGAGAGTGAGCAAAGCATAGATATTTGGGAGATGAGGCAGAGGGTAATCTCTAGTTTGGTCGGAACAAACTATATGCATAAAACTGTGGAAGGTCACAAATGCCTCCAGGGACAGAAATTGAATTGTAGGCACTAGAGTCATAAGCCTAGAGCTTGAAAATACCTAGAGTCCATCATTTTACAGACGAAGAAACTGAGGCAGGCAGAGATTAAGTAATTTTCTCGGGGTCACACAACTCCCAAGTGTCTGAATCCATGTTTTCATGACAGGGTCCAATGTTCTCTCTGCTGCAACAGGCAGCCCTTTAGGCAGAAGATGTTGTAGAAAGAATTCTTGTTCAGGTACAGGTTGTCCTAAATGACTTCTGGTTATCAAGCCATATCAGAATGCTACATTCTTCAGAATGCTAAGGATCTGTGATTTTTCTTGTGGATACTAACAAGTCCTTGTGCCATTTAGAATTCAGTGTTTGACAGTTGCTGTGGCTGAAAAAGTCCCCCTTGGCCTACCTGGGCAGAATTTAGCAAGGCAGGTCCTAGAGTAACAGATATACTGTCCATTACTGGGTCCACATCCCAAACTTTTCTGGTGTTAGGATTTATATGCTCCTGGCATATAGTTTTGGGGAACTCAGGGTCATTTGGGATTTTAAAAATTAAATGGAAATTTTTTTCCTATTAACACACATTTATTATCTTTCAACAAACATTTGTTAATGTGTCACTGTGTCAGGCACTGTACTAAGTGCTAGGGATATAAATGAGAAAAAGAGACATTCCCTGCTCCTTCAAGTAGTTTACAATCAATGGGAATGGTGAGCATGACTTACTAGGGTATAGAAAATAAAGTTACCTGGAAGGTTGTGAGCTCTCCGTAAAGGGAGGTGTTGGAAGGAATTGAATGTTCTCCCCTCTGACTCTGCAGTCAGAGGGGAGAGGCCGCTGAGTATGGGAGTTGAGAAGATGCTGAATATTAAAACCGGAGGCATTCTTCCTGGTGATGAGATTCCAGCTGATCAGCATATCTTGGGTGGGACATGATATTCCTTGGAGTCAAGCCAGTAGAATTACTGAAGGAAATGGAAAATGTCTCTTATTTCTACCTCCTCCTAACTCAGCTCCTTGGAGGGAAAAGAAAAACAAAGCCTTTGGTACAACCAACAGAATAAGGAAGAACTTTTCATAAGGAAGATTATTCTGGCAGAGGATATTTAATTAATTTAAAGACTTATTTATTTAGTGCCTACCATGTGCAAATCATTGTTAGATGCTAGAGATCCAAACACAACACATGATCTTTTGGCTTTTCAGAGCCTTTGTTCATTGTTGTTCAGTCATTTTTAAGTGCCTGCCATATGCAAATCATTGTTAGATGCTAGAGATCCAAACACAACACAAGATCTTTTGGCCTTTCAGAGCCTTTGTTCATTGTTGTTCAGTCATTTTTCAGTCATGTCTGACTCCTCGTGATCCCTTTTGGGGTTTTCTTGGCAGAGATACTGGAGTGCTTTGCCCTTTTTAGGATTCTCCTGAGCTTGTTGATATCCTTCCTAATCTGTGATATCCAGTATGGTCTGAACAAGGAAGAATACAGTAATGCTGGACTTCCTTATTCCTGGAACTTAAACCTCTCTTAATTCAACCTGAGAATCTGTTTTCTTTTTGGGGATGGCATGTAACAATGGTGACTCGTATTGAGTTTTCAGTCTTTTAAAATAACTAGATTTTTTTCCCTAGACAAACTGCTAACTATGTTTTCCATATTCTGTATTTATGAAGTTAATTCCTTGAACTCAAGAGTAACATTTAACATGTATTCCTAGGCAGCTGGTTGATGCAATAGATAGAATGTTAGTCTTGGAGTCAAGAAGACCTGGATTCAAATCCAACTGTAGACATTTACTAACTATGTGGCCCTGGACAAGTCACTTAATGCTCTGTGCCTCAGTTTCCTCATCTGTGAAATGGTGCCTATAATAATAATAAAATAATAACAATGGCACCTACCTCGGGATTATTGTGAAGATCAAATAAAAAATATTTGTAAAGCACTTAGTATAGTGCCTGGCACACAGTAGACCATTAATAAATGTTTGTTTCTGGCAATGGAAGGACAGAGTAAGAAGGAGGTTTTTGGTTCCTAGTAGGTCTATTAGAAAATTACAGTTTTAAGAGTAGATTTAAATGAATTTCTCTCTCTCTCTCTCTCTATATATATATATCCATATATCCATATCTACAGCACATTTTTTGTCAGTTATCAGCCTTTCAGAATAAATTTTTGTTGTCAGCCAACATCCATTGATATTTTGCATGAATAAAAATGTTTGCCTTTTGTGCTTGGCTTCTGGCAGGCATTGTCCATGTACTTAGGTGGGGCACCTGCGGGTCCAGCAGGGACAGGCAAGACAGAGACCACTAAAGACCTTGCCAAAGCCCTGGGCTTGCTTTGCGTTGTGACCAACTGTGGAGAAGGCATGGATTACAAAGTAAGGAGTTTTATGAAGCCGTTATCTTTCACATACAAGATACTGCACTGTTTACCCTGATCTGGTGAAAGGAAATGGGATATTTTAGGAAGGATTTCCTATCAGGTTTGGGCCTGATGATCTCTGAAGTTTCTTCCAAATCTGGGTGTAATTCCCCATCATCCTGCCATTTTTATGCTACGAAAATATTTAATATGTATTTATTGATTGGTGAAATTAAAGTAGATGTGGTAGAGGGTGGTTTTTATTTTTCTTTTTTGTGAATGGGTTTTCCCTTGGAAAGTCCATGAGTCTCTCCAGATTTGGGACAGAAGCAGCCAAGCTGCAATAAAATCATATGACAAAAGATAGGATCTCAGCCAATGATGGTTCCTGGTCATTTCCTGACTTTTAAAGTCTGTAGGACCCATTGACAGGGTGAATAATGGGAAGGAACAAGGAGGAAGGATAGATAGCCTTGGTTCTCCTAAAGAGTCATAAGATTTCTAAAGTTTCATAGGTATAAGTCCTGTGGGAAAAAAGGAGAAAACCAGAAGAGATTGTTGAGCTGAGTCAGTGAAATGATAGAGCTCTGGGCTTGTAGTCAGGAAGACTGGAGTTCCAAATCCACATCTGGTTCAAGGGTGACAGTTCAGCTCACCTTGGTGGTCTTGATTTCCACATGAAGGCACTGGACCAGATGACCTCTGACTCCTTCTCCTTCTAAGTCTTCCAGGCTCTGCCCCAGCATAAACAAAGCATTGATTTGGTCTGACATCCCTTTTGCTTCAGGCTGTTGGGAAGATTTTCTCTGGCCTTGCCCAGTGTGGAGCTTGGGGCTGTTTTGATGAGTTCAACCGTATTGATGCCTCTGTGCTCTCAGTCATCTCCTCCCAGATTCAGACCATCCGAAATGCTCTGATCCATCAGCTGACCACATTTCAGGTGAGCACCTACATTGGGCACTTGGAGGGGGCATAAGGAGGAAGTGACTTAATTGTCTTTTCAAAGAGTAGCCTCCTTTCTTGCTTTCCTTGCTTGGATGCTCTACCCATAGGGATGTAGTCTTCCCAATCCAGATTTTCTAAAAAATGAACTTTTTTTTTCCTCAATAATATTTTATTTTTCGGGGCAGCTAGGTGGCGCAGTGGATAGAGCACCAGCCCTGAAGTCAGGAGGACCTGAGTTCAAATCTGGTCTCAGACACTTAACATTCCCCAGCTGTGTGACCCTGGGCAAGTCACTTAACCTCAATTGCCTCAGCAAAAAAGCAAAAAAAAAAATAAAATAAAATAAAAAAAATAATATTTTATTTTTCCAAAAACATGTAAAGGTAGTTTTAAAATTCATTTTTGTAAAACTTTGTGTTCTGAATTTTTCTCCTTCCCTCCCTCAACTTTCCCTTTCCCAAGATAGCAAGTAATCAGATTTGGTTAAATATATGCTATCCTTTTAAATATATTTCCATATTTGTCATGATGTACAAAAAAAATCAGACCAAAAGGAAAAAAACACAAGAAAAAGCAAACAAAAAAGTAAAAATACTATGCTTTGATCCACATTCAGTGTCTTTCTGAACATGATTGGCATTTTCCATCCCAAATCTGTTGGAATTGCCTTGAATCACTGCATTGTTAAGAGGAGACAAGTCCAGAGAGATGAACTTTCAATCTTGGCAGAAATGTTGTTCATTTCCCCCCAAAATATCAAACATAACTATCCTGGAAAGCAGGTGAGCCTGGGTCTTAGACCTGAGGGCACTCTACATTTTGTGCCTGATGGAAGAGGAGGGAGGGTCTGAACTTTCATTCCTCAATACTGCAGCCTCATGCAGGCAACAAGAAGAAATAAAACAATTTAGGTCAGTCTCTTTCTCTCTCCCAAGTTTGGCTTTTTCCCCCAACCACTTGGAGGATGGGATCTGAGTTAATTTTTTTCTAATTATTTTCTTTTTAAAAAATTATTTATTTTTAATACACATTGCTTTATGAAACATGTTGGAAGAGAAAAATCAGAGAAAAATAAAAAAAAACATGGGAGAGGAAAAAAAAACCAGAAAAAAGAACATAGCATATGTGGACCTGAGTTATTTTTGTCTTGTTTCTCTGGCCCCAAGCAACTTGCACCAACAAGGGACATGGTACATCTTGGTTGAATCAAACTGAATTCTTTGTTGTGGGGAGGGCTGACTTGTCCTTCCCTTTAATTCCTTTTTGTGTTATAGTTTGAAGGTCAAGAAATCACCCTGGATTCTCGCATGGGCATCTTCATAACTATGAATCCAGGCTATGCTGGCCGGACAGAACTCCCAGAGTCTGTGAAGGCTTTGTTCAGGCCTGTGGTTGTAATTGTTCCAGACCTCCAACAGATTTGTGAGATCATGCTCTTCTCTGAAGGATTTCTTCTGGCAAAGGTAGGAGAAATGTAATTAGTGCAAAATGAATGAGCTTTAGCCTTTCAGCGAGATCTCTATAATGTTTGTTTTTTCCCATCTCCTGCAGTTACAGTTTTAAGCATTTTAGCTCTTGAAGTTCTCTCCTCTCTGTTTTTGTTTTCTATTTTGTGCCTCAGAGAACAAGGAAAAAACCTTTTTCTCTGGTAGTTGATGACTATGAACAAAGAGGTCCCAATGCTGTACCCAAGAATCCCATCCACAAAACCACAGGACAAATACTGCTTTAGGATGACATTAAGGGACAGGGTCTGGCCCTCCAATTTCATTGGTATAAAGAACTCCCTTAATCAAATGAAGGTTAGCCCCTTCTGTGTGCCTGGGCCATGAAGAGGTCAGGTGATTTCACTAAGGTTGACCCCCTAGCATGGATTAGAGACAGGACAAGAAGCCATATCTTGCTGGCCCATGATTTCAGGAAAATGATTGAAGGAACTGACAATGATCATTTTCAGTATGGTGAATGATGCAGGTTGGTCAGATGAGGCCCTTTGCCCCAGAGAGAAGGGGGGACAACTAGGATGACTGAGAGTCTTTAAGTTCAGCCCTGAGGCTAAAAGAACCCTTGGGTTTATCCTTATGTCACCTCCTTGTGACTGGGGCATCCTCAGAGGTCAGGGTCTGCTTTTCCCACATGAACGAGTGCTTTTTTGTCAAAGATTCTGTCTCCTTTTGTCTTCAGTATCAGATAGCATTGACTGATTACTCTTCCCGCCATTCAGAATCAGTTTGTGCCTGGGCAGCCTGGGTTGGAATCTGGTTTCATTCCTCCACACATGAAGAGAAATGAGGTCAGAATTGGGATCCCTGTCTTTTTTTTTTTTTGGCTTTGGTTGAAGCAAAATAAATTCTGCTCCAGCCTTTTACTCTTATTCTGTATGTATTATCTTCTGTTTCAAATGTGTTTCTTGTAAACAACATATTGTAGGATTCTATTTTTTAATCCACTCAGCTATCTGCTTCCATTTTATGTGAGAGTTTATCCCATTCACATTCACAATTATGATTATCAGCTGGCTGTTTCTTCCCTGTGTATACTTTTGTTTTCTCTTTCCACATCTCCTTAGTAGTGTTTTGTTTCTGATCAATCTCCCTAAACCTGCCCTCTGGTCTATCACCCTCTTCTTTTCTCTTACCCCTTTCTCCTAGTGTTTCTGTTTTCCATTATATCCAGCTCTTTTCCTTTCTTTCCCCTTTTTCCTCCTAATTTCTTATAGGGTAAGATAAATTTCTATATCCAACAGAGTGAATATGTTCCCACTTTGAGCCAAAACTGATGAGATTAAGCTTCAATTGCTTATTGCTCACTCCCCTCCATTTTTTCCCTTCATTATAATAGGTCTTTTGTACATCTTCATGTGATCTAATTTATCCTATTTTACTCCCTCTTTCCTCTTTTCCCAGTTCAATCCTTTTCCCATTCCTTAATGTCCTTTTCTTTAACATCATTCAATTAGGGTCAATTTATACCCACACATCCTTTATTTATGTATGCTCCCTCTCACTGCCCTAATAAAAGATAGAATTCTCAAGAGTTATAATATCAGTTTTCCATCTAGAATGTAAACAGTTTAACATTTAAATAATGTCTTTTTCTTTTTCTTTTTTGTTTACCTTTTTATGCTTCTCTTGCTTCCTGTGCTTGCAGATCAAATTTTCTGTTTAGTTCTGGTTTTTTTCAATAGAAATGACTGAAAGTATCTTACTTCATTGAAGATCCATCTTCTCCCCAAAAGATGTCTCGCTGAGGAATTGATTCTTGGTTATAATTCCAGGTCCTTTGGCTTCTGGAATATGGTATTACAGGCTCTCCAATCCTTTGTTGTAGAAACTGACAGATCTTGGGTAACCCTGACTGTTGCTCTTTGATACTTGATTTTTTTTCTGAAAGCTTGCAGTATTTTTTCTTTGATATTATAGTTCTGCAGTTTTATAACAATGCTTCTTGGGATTTTCCTTGTGAGAAATCAATGTGATTGATGGTGACCAATGGATTCTTTCAATGACTATTTCCCCCCTTAGTTCTAGCATATCAGGGCACTTTTCCCTGATGATCTCTCCAGATTTTTTTCATTGTGGCTTTCTGGTAGACCAGTAGTTTTTAAATGATCTCTCCTGGATCTATCCTTCAGTGGATTTTTTTTTGTATTTGGCCAATTGTATTTTTTAAGGAATTGTTTTCTTTTACTTTTTTTATATGTGGGGTTAAGTGACTTGCCCAGGGTCACACAGCTAGGAAGTGTTAAGTGTCTGAGACCAGATTTGAATTTAGGTCCTCCTGACTTCAGAGCTGGTGCTCTACTCACTGTGCCACCTAGCTTCCCTAAGGAATTGTTTTCTTCAGTCAGTTTTTAATCCTTACCTTTCCAAGCTTTTGACTCTCTTTTGCATATCTCATTTGTTTTTCCAATTTTTCTTCTACTTCTGTTCTTTGCCCTTTAAAATCCTTTATGAGCACTTCCAAGAAGCCTCTTTGGGCTTGAGACCAATTCATATCACCCTTCAAGATTTCCCATGCGGGCAAAAATTTTGTCCTCTTCTGACTTGATGTTTTGGTCTTCCTTGTCACTATAGTAGCTTTTTATGATTAAGGTTATTTTCTGTTTTTTGCTCATTTTTCCCTTTATTTTTTCCATTTTGTGACTTTTAAGGTCAAGCTCTGCTCCTGGGGCACAAGGAGAGCTGTCCCAAGCTTCTTGTCCATCTCTGAGCCTTACTTTTGAGCACATGGACCCCTGTATTTGGTATCTTGCTCACCTAAGGGGGTAGCCCTACCTGCTCTTTCCAGATTGGCAATTTTCCTTCTGCACTGGGACTGGAGGTTGCCCCACTGGGTCTGCTCTGCTACAGAGCCAGGACCAAGGGTGTCAGTTGCTGATCTGCTATGAATAAGACCCTCTCACTAATTTTCCCAGATCACATCTGAGCTGAACTGCACACCCCTTTCACCCCAGTGAGTCTATCTCTCTCGAGCTGGAGAGAGGTTTTGTCCATTGGACTCTGTTCAGAGGCTTGGTTTCATGTGGTTTTTGAGGAAAACTGGGAAAACTCAAGCAGCTTCCTGACTTTTCTTTGCCATCTTGGCTCCCCCTGGCCCAACTATGACATAAAGAGAAGTGAGATTCAGAAAAGCACAGAGTCTGTGTAGGAACTGAGAGTGGGAGCAGACCCCCTGGGGCCCATACCCCTCTTTTTATCTGAGAGGAAACCAAGACCCAGAGACAGGGAGTGAATTACCTAAAGTCAGAGAAGAAGCAGAAGTTAGATAGGAATCCAGCTCCTCCCAGGGCTCCTTTCACTGTACCTCAGGTCTCCTAGTATCCTGTAGTGTGATGCTCCTGAATTCTCTGGTTAGATTAGAGGCATTTGTAGCATGTGGGCATCACAGTGGGTAGAACACTGGGTCCCAAGTCAGGAAAACCTATATTTAAAGCCTCAGTCACTACCTGTATGATTAAGCAAATACTGAAAGCTGTCTGCTTCACTTGCAATAGAATAATAATAGCATCTACCCTCTAGGTTGTTGTGAGAATCAAATGAGATAGTATTTATCAATTTCTTTAGCACAGCATCTGACACACAGTAGGTGCTATGTAAATGTTAATGTTTATTATTAATTCTTATTATTATTCCTTGATTTTTTTTGTCTCAAGAACCTTGGTCCTTTATGATCGTCATGGCAAAGCAGAATTTGTTCCATCATCTTAATGGCATTCTGGGATATAATGCCAAAAACTGGGATATAGTTTTTGGAGCTTCCATTTCTCAGCTGCCATTCAGCCATTCAATTCAATTCAAGCCATTCAGTCTGCCAGTCAGGCACTGAGGCTTGGGAGGGGGTGGTTGAGGGGAGATTGGAAATTCTTTAAACAGATTTAAATGATTGTTTTGTTTTATGACAAAGCCAACCAAAGCATTACTTCATACTTCAAATTTATTCTTAGGATTTATATAATTATATACAACAAGGTTTTCAGGAAATTCTCCTTCCTTCCATTTGATTTTTGACATGTTCTTCAAAATTTTGTAAGGTGTTTGTTTTTTCCCATTCTTTTTAATTTTGAAATAGATAAATTAACAACACAAAACACCCAGTGTGCTTCTGAAAGACAATTATGTTTGTATATCCAAAGAGAAGTGCTGAGCTTTGTTTTGTATTTTATATCACAAAGGGGTCCGACCTTCTCCTTGGTTTTCACTTTCATTGATGATTTCTTTTGCCAAACAGATGCTGGCCAAGAAAATGACTGTGCTGTACAAACTGTCCCGGGAGCAGCTGTCCAAACAACACCATTATGACTTTGGACTGAGGGCTCTTAAGTCAGTGTTAGTGATGGCTGGAGAACTGAAGAGAGGGTCTTCTGAACTAAATGAGGTAAATGTCACATCCAGTACAATTCACCACACCTTCATTTAGTAACTAAAGATAATAATAATAATAAAAAAAGGCAACTAGATGACTCTGTAGAGAGAGCACCCGACCAGGAAGCAGGAAGACCTGAATTCAGATTCAGCCTCAGACTGTTCAGAACCATGTGGCCCTGAACAAATTACTTGACTTTTGTATGCCTCATTTTTTTCTGTAATATGGGGATAATAATAACACCTTCTTCCTAGGCATGTTGTAATTATGGAATGCTTTGTAAGCCTTCAGGTCCAATACCAAAGACAGCTATTATTGTTAATAATAACAAAAAGTAAAAAGTTAAAAAGTCAAAAGATTAAGGAGACAGATTCTCAAAAGTGTTCTCCATCATTACATTTTGAAAACATCAATTCTGCGGTGCTCAGTTTTCTTTATGGTCCAACTCTCACAGCCATATATTGCTGCTGGAAAAATCATAGGTTTGGCTCTATGGACCTTTGCTGGCAAGATGTCTGCTTTTTAGTATGCTGTCTAAATCTGCCATATCTTTCCTTCTAAGAAGCAAGCATTTTTTAATTTCATGGTTGTCATCACCATGTGCAGTGATCTTTGAGTCCAAGACTATAAAATCTGACACCACTTCCATTTCTTCTCCCTGTATTAGATGTGTCAGTTACCAAGATTTTAATTTTTTTTTGCTTTTTTGCTGAGGCAATTGGGGTTAAGTGACTTGCCCAGGGTCACACAGCTAGGATGTGTTAAGTATCTGAGGCCAGATTTGAACATCCTTTAGAATCATTTGCTCTTGTATTGATTAGAGTTCTTAAACCTTTTGAAATTATTTTTATAAGATTGGCATTATTCTATAAATTATTTTCTTGGTTTAATCCACATTAATTGATATGCACCTCCTTAGGTTTTTTTTGGAAATCAATCCCTTTTTTTAATTCTTCTGATTCAGATTTTGAATTTTTTGGATTGGATTTTTTTTCCTCAGAAAACTGTCCATTTATATTCTTTGACCATTTCTTAGCTGGGGAGGAGTTGCCTTCTCATATTGTTATTTTGGAATAAAGCTTATTCTTTGTCACTTTATATTAATTTTTAATTGTTTTGTGGTTGTTTTTCCCATTAACATTGTATTCATTGTGTCTACTCTTTTCTTGGTTCTGCTTACTTCATCTTGCATCAGTTCATGGAAATCTTCTCATGCTTCTATGTATTTATTGCATTTGTCATTTCTAGAGAATGCAGCAATATTTCATTTTATTCATATACCACAGTCTATTTAGCTATTCCCCAGTTGATAGACATCCACTTTGTTTCCAGTTCTTTGTCATCACATAAAGTATTCTGACAAACTTGGGTGAACCTTTTTTTGTCAAAGACCTTTTTAATTTTACATAATCAAAACTGTCCATTGTATCATCAGTGATCTCCTTCATCCCTTGTTTCTCCAGTCCATAGAACTGCCCTCTTTCCTCTCCCAACTTGTTTATGCTGTCACCCTTTATATCTAAGTAACATTTTTTTGAAAAGACATCTTGTTATTTCCTGTTGACTAGGATGTGGTGCTGATGAGAGCTCTCAGAGACATGAATCTGCCCAAGTTTGTGTTTGAAGATGTTCCTCTTTTCCTTGGCTTGATTTCTGACTTGTTTCCTGGGCTTGATTGCCCTAGAGTTCGCTACCCAAGTTTCAACGATGCTGTAGAACAAGTGCTGGAGGATAATGGTTATGTTGTCTTACCAGTTCAGGTAAAAATCAGATGGGAAACAAATGGGCAGTTCTTTTGGACTTCTGAAGAACCTCACCTCTCTCTCCTAGCCTTTCTTTTGGAAATTAGTAGGTAAAATGGTCTCTCTTTTAGAAGTTGATTTTATGATAGTCTCATTTATTTAAAACTAATTTTATTATTATGAGCTTGAGAGATGTGTTTTAATTGATTGCTAATGTATATATTCCAGGTGGATAAAGTAGTTCAAATGTATGAGACCATGTTAACCCGTCATACCACCATGGTAGTTGGACCAACCGGAGGCGGCAAGTCAGTTGTCATTAACACTTTATGCCAGGCTCAGACGAAGTGAGTATGGCACCACATGTAGTAGTTGGGCAGAATTGTCAAATCATGTTTTGTCTCAGTGTTTATTTTCCTGGAATTTTAAAATGAATCACTTTTGTTATGAAGATTTCTTTTGGTTTGCATTTTTTTGTTTTTTTATAATTATTTATTAATACTTTTTATTTGCAAAACATATGTATGGGTAATTCCTAAACATTAACCTTTACAAAGCTTTCTGTTACAAATTTTCTCCCCTACTCCCCACCCCTCCCCTAGATAGCAGGATATCCACTACATGATAATTATGTTAAAATACTTAAGAAATCAAATATATGTATAGTTATTGCATCATTTTTTGTTCAGGAGAAATCGTATCTACAAGAAAGAATAATCTGATAAAGGAAATACAATGCAAGCAAACCTCAATAGAGAACATGAAAATGTTATGTTGTGGTCCACATTTCACATCCCTCTCTCTAGGTGTATATGGCTCTCTTCACCAAACAATTGGAACTGGTTTGAAGCATTTCATTGTTGAAGAGAGTCATGCCCATTAGAACTGATCCTTATATAATATTGTTGTTGCCGTGTATAATGATCTCCTGGTTCTGCTCATTTCACTCAACATCAGTTCATGTAAGTCTCTACAGGCCTCTCTGAAATCGTCCTGCTGGTCGTTTCTTACAGAGCAATAATATTCCATAACATTCATATACCATAATTTATTCAGCCACTCTCCAATTGATGGGCATCCATTCAGTTTCCAGTTTCTAGCCACTACAAAAAGGGCTGCCACAAACATTCTTGCACATGTGGGTCCCTTTCCCTCCTCTAAGAACTCTTTGGGATAGAAGCCCAATAGAAACACTTCTGGGTCAAAGGGCATGCACAGTTTGATAACTTTTTGAGCATAGTTCCAAATTGCTCTCCAGAATGGTTGGATCCGTTCACAGCTCCACCAACAATGCATCAGTATCCCAGTCTTCCCACATCCCCTCCAACATTCATCTTTATCTTTTCCTGTCATTTTAGCCAATCTGACAGGTGTGTAGTGGTACCTCAGGCATTTTTTTTTGTGAAATGATTTAGTCAACACATTTTAGGATGTAAAATAGTGATGGTCTTGAGCTCTTGACTGAAGTTCAATTTCTCTTTGTAAAATAAGAATAATAATATTCATTGCTAGGCTCATGGGAGGTGTTTTGAGGATAAATCATGAAATACAGATTTGTTTTTTGGGTAGATTATTCCCAGGAAGAAAGTTACACACACTGTTTGGAGGTGGAATTGGATATGTATTCAGGTAGCATTGTATATGGTGAGTTAATGATTAGAATTTTCCAAAGAGCTTTTTATTCCCAGTGATTGATTTATGTTAAGGAAGGACAAAAACTTCAATGCATTGAGATTTTCAGAAAATCTTAAATCCCAGTTATTATTATTTCTATTAGGGATGGGAGTTTTATTTTTTGCCATTCACTCATGAGTGGCTTGCTAATCTGATCTTCATGTATATATATATATATATATATAGATATAGATATATATATAGATATAGATATATATTTGTATATATTACTAATACTAATTTATGACCCGACCCGCGGGTCTCGAGCTAGGGGTGCCTGAGATCTCGCATCGGCCTGTGAGCCAAAAGAGGCTGGGGAGGCATCAACCTGGGGATGGGCTGAAAAAGGAAAGAATGGAGACCACTCTGTGTAGGGACAGAATAGCTCGTTTATTGAGGCTCAGTACAGGGTTTTTATACATGGTGCATCAAAGTAAACTTTCATAGTACAAAGGATGTAACATTTGTTGATCATTTGTCAGGAAATTGAATAAGGGGAGGGATGTGTGATTTCTTGAAGCAGGATACCTGCTTGAAACTTTCTTGAGATAATTGATCGTATCTGGCTTCCTGGTATGCACTTTTTGGGGGCAGGGGTTTGGTGATGTTTATTAAACCTCCTGCTGGTATGCACTTCCTTTGGGGGGTAGGGGTTTGGTAGTCCTTTTTGTCTCCAACAGTCTCTTCGTCTCCAACAAATTTATATTAATAATACTAATACTAATACAAATAAATACTACAGAAGGAGAGTGAATAGAGCACTAGGCTTGAAGTCAGGCAGACGAATTCAAATTCTTCCTCAGACATTTATTAGCTATGTGATCCTGAGTACTGAGTTACCTAACCTAGCTGGGTCTCTGTTTCCCTATCTGTAAAATAAGGAGGTTAGACTCAATGGTCTCTAAGATCTTTCAAGCTCTTTAATGCCCTCTGATCCTATTTTTTCTGGTTACCATTCCTTACAAGTAGTCCTTAGCAAGAAAAAAAATTATTTTAAAATGAAATTTTCTTTAGGTCAGCATCTTTCTTTCTTTCCCACCTCTCCTAATCCATTGAGAAAATAAGAAAACTAAAACTTAAATGTAGTAAAGCAAAATAAATTCTCACACTGGCCATGTCTAAGAAAATCAGCTCCAATAATGCATTAATGTACACATTTTACCACGGCCCTTCCAAGCATTTGTAGTTTTCCTTTTTTGTTAACTTTCTAATCTTCTAGGTGTGAGATACAAACTCAAAGCTGTTTTAATGTACATTTTTCTAGTTTGTGATATAGAACATCCCTCCATTCTGTAGCTATTGATAGCTTAGATTTCTTCTTTGTGAAAACTGACTACTCACATATTTTGACCATTTATTAACTGGGAGAACGGCTCTTTTTGTATATATCTGAATCTGTTCCTTATATATTTTAGAATGAAATCTTTATCAGAGAAACTTGCTGCAACGATTTTCCTACCATGTACCTGTTTCTCTTCTAATTTTACCTGTATTGATTTTATTTATGCAAAACTTTTTAAATTTCATGTAATCAAAACTATACATTTCGCCTTCTTTTGTCCTTTCTTAGTCATAAACTCTTTCCCCATCTATAAATCTGACAAAATTTCTTCCTTGACCCTCTAATTTGTTTTATGATGTTACTCTTTATGTCTAAATAATGTACCCATTTGGACCTTGCCTTGGCATATGTAGTATGAAATGTTGGTCTATACCTAGTTTCTGCCAGAGTATGTTCCAGTTTTCCCAAGTTTTTGTAAAATAGCAGTTAAATGTATCAAACACTTGGCTACAGTGCTCATTTACCTCTGTGTGTTATGTGATTAATCTATTCCACTTCACTTTGATGATTTCTGCTTTGTACCACAGCTTGGGATGCTAGTTCTTATTTGCCTTTTTTTCCCATTAATGTCCTTGAAATTCTTGATTTTTTGTTCCTTCACATGATTATTATTGTTATTATCTTTCTAATTCTACAGAGTAATCCTTTGATATTTTGATTAGTGTGGAACTGAATAAGTAAGTTAATTTAAGTAGCATTATCCTTTTTATATATTGGTTCAGTCCACCCATGAGCAATTAATGTTCTTATAATTATTTAGATCTGTCTATTTTTGCAGAGTTTTTGTAATTGTGTTTGCATAGTTTCTGTGTATGTTTTGGCAAATGAATTCCCAAATATTCTGTTTTTCCACAGTTATTTTAAATGGATTTTTCCCTTATAGCTCTCCCTGCTGGATTTTGTTGGTAATATTTGGGAATGCCCATTATTTATGTAGCTTTATTTTGTATCTTTTAACTTTGCTGACATGGTCAATTATTTAATTTGCTTTTTAGTTGACTCTCTAGGGTTCTTTAAGTAAACCATCATATCATCTACAACTGTTCTTCTTTGCCTATGCTTATTCCTTTTTCCTTCCTTCTATCTTTTTTCCCTTATCTTATTGCTGTAGTTGACATTTTTAGAACTTTATTGAACAGTAATAGGGATAATAGACGTTCTTGCTTTACCTTCAAGTCCCGCTAAAATTCTATCCTCTACTGGAACCTTTTCCTAATTCCTCCTAATTATAATTCCTTCCTTCTACTGATTATTTCCTATTTATCCTATAGATTGTTTGTGTAGTTCATAGTTTTTTGTTTGTTTGTCATTAAATTGTGACCTCTAGGAGATTAGGGACTTTTTTTTTTTTAACGTCCTCAGTGTTTAGTTTAGTGCTTGCCAAATACTAGGTGTGCCTATTATTATTTTAATAAATGTTCATTGGTTAACTGGCTAACTGATTGGTTTACTGGCTAACTGATTGGTTTGAATGAATTGTACCAAATGTTTGCTATAATTCCATTTGGTTCTGTATTTCCCCCCTCTTTGGGAAATAGTTTGTGGTTTGTTCAATTTCTTTTCCTAAGATTGAGTCATTTAGATACTCTATTTTCTGTTCTGTTAACCTAGGAATTTTATATTTAAATTTTTTTGTAAATATTTATCCATTTCATTTAGATTGTCAGTTTTATTGGCATTGGGTAAATAACAATTGCTTTTATTTCTTCTTCATTGATTGTGAAGTTTTTTTTTTGTTTTTGATACTGATAATTTGGTCTTTTTAAAAATGAAATTGACTAATAATTTATTTTACTTTTAAAATTAATTCTAGTTTTAGTAATTCAGTGTTTTTCTTAATATCTTCTTTGATTTTCAAGATTTAATTAGGGGTTTAAAAATTAGTTGGTTTTCTAGTTTTTCTAGTTGCATGCCCAATTTATTGATCTGTTCTAACTCTCTTTCATTAATGAAAATACATTATCCTCCAAGTATTGTTTTGGCTGCATTCCCCCAAATTTTTGTGTGTTGTCTCATTGTTGTCATTATCTTTAAAGAAATTGTCTCTATAATGGTTTTGTTGACCCAATCATTTTTTTTTCTTTTTGCTGAGGCAATTGAGGTTAAGTAACTTGCCTAAGGTCACACAGCTAGGGAATGTTAAGTATCTGAGATCATATTTGAACTCAGGTCCTCCTGACTTCAGGGCTGGTGCTCTATCCACTGCGCTGCCTAGCTACCCCGACCCACTCATTCTTTAGGATTTAGTCTCCAATTAATTTTTAATATTTGCTTCAAAGGTCCCTTATTGTATATAATTTTTATTGCAGTGTGGTCTATAAAGGATACATTTGATATTTCTGCTTTTCTGCATTTGTTTTGATGTTTTTATACCCTAATCATCACTTTTTGTGAAAGTGTCATGTACAGCTGAGAAAAAAACACAAACTCTTTCTTTCTCTTCGTCCCTTCCTTTCTCTCCTTTCCTTTATCTCCCTCCCTTCCTTTCTCTCCCTCTCCCCCCTCTCTTTCTTCTCTTCTCATTCAGTATTCTCCAGTGGTCTATGGCAGCTAGCTTTCCTAAAATTCTATTCAGATAATTCATTTCTTTTTTGTTTATTTTTTAATTAGGCTTATATCTAAATGTTGGGGTAAATTGAGGTCCCTCACTATTATAGTTTTATTTTCTATTTTCCCTTGTAACTCATTTAACTTTTCTTTTAAGAATTTAGACTCCATAGTTCCAAAAGACTGGTGATAGGAAGTACCATCCACATCCAAAGAGAGAACTATGGAAACTGAATGTGGATCAAAGCATAGTATTTTCACTTTTGTTGTTGTAGTAGTTTGTTTGCTTTTTTTTTCTTGTTTTTTTATCTGATTTTTCTTATGCAATATGACGAATATGGGAATATCTTTAGAAGAACTGCACATGGTTTGCTTGCTTGTCTAGAGTAGGGGAGGGAGGGGAGAGGAAAGGATAAAAATTGGAACACAAGATTTTGCAAAAATGAATGTTGAAAACTATCTTTGCATGTATTTGGAAAAATAAAATACTATTTTTTTCTTTTTTTGCTGAGGCAATTGGGGTTAAGTGACTTGCCCAGGGTCACGTAGCTAGGAAGTATTAAGTGTCTGAGACCAGATTTGAACTCAGGTCCTCCTGATTTCAGGGCTGGGGCTCTATCCACCGTGCCACCTAGCTATTCCATAAAATACTTACTTACTTATTTTTGCTGAGGCAATTGAGGTTAAGTGACTTGCCCAGGGTCGCAAAGCTAGGGAATGTTGTGTCTGAGATCAGATTTGAACTCGGGTCCTCCTGACTTCAGGTCTGGTGCTCTATCCACTGTGCCACCTAGCTGCCCCATAAAATACTATTTTAAAAAGAAAAAAAACATAGAAAAAAAAAGAATTTAAATGCCATGACACTTGTTTTTGTTAAAATAAAATTTTGGGGGAGAATATGACTGATACCATCTTGTTCTGTGTCAGCCATTTTGCTAAGACCTTTCATGAATTGCAAGACCAGCTGCAGAAGCTGATGTCCTGCAGTGTCTTCTTTCCTCTTCTTATTGGTTTAAAATGACTTAATTACTAAACAGGGAAGATTCTGTAATCCTTGCAGTGTTCTCCTTCCTTGTTTGGCCTGATGGAAATTCATTTTGATTTAGTGAAATCAGCTGTACTAAGAAAATAAACTCCCTTATTTATTTCTTGTAGCAAATGATACACACTTTTCTTTAGTATACTAATTTTTTTTTTGGTATGGCCATTTACAAATTCTTTTTCTTTGTCTCATATAATGTGTAAATATTGCTTGCTGATTTTGTGAACAGATCACTACCTATCAACTGTTGGTGGAGAATGACACACCTTGAATGTAAAGAAATTTTTTTTTTCATTCTGGCTTATTGACTTTAGCTAATGGAATTAATAGGAAAATTCATGTGACATTGAATGTATGTTTAGCATTGACATTAATTTATTACATATTGTACATTTCAAAAAAACTGTAGTTTTTGCTGTTGCTTTGTCTGAGATTGTGATTATTATCCCTAATTTTTTTACTTGAATGGAAGCATAATAGATATTACTCCAGTCCTTTATTTTTAACTCTCTGGGCATCTTTCTGTTTCAAGTGTTTCTTGTAAACAACATATTGTAGGATTCTGCTTTCTAGTCATTATGCTACTCCTCCCATTTTATGAGTGACTTCATCTCAGTTATGATTTTATATTTCTCTTCCTTACATATGTATGTATATGTATTATATTATTCTATTATATATGTATGTGTGTGTATAATTTTATAATTCCCTCCTTATTCTCTTCTACTTTTCCTTTTCTTTTTTCCCCCACTCTCTGAGAGTTTATTTTTTCTTAGGATTAAGTACTTTTTTTATCCTCCTCTTTCCTTTTCTTCTTTTTCTCCTAATTCCCTTGTTGAATGAAATGTTATTTTTGTACCCAATTTGTTGTGCACGAGTGTGGGTGTGTTTGTGTGTGAGCATTCATTCATTTGTCATTTTTCATTATGTATGTCCTTGGATTGTCTCAGTAAAAGAAAAATAAAATACAATGCCACATTGACTTAAGATGACAAAATATTCATGCTATATTTCATTCTTTGCCATTAATTAGTCTTATAAGATTAATTTATGTAGTCGATTAAGGTTCCTTTTTTAAACTGTTGGCTTGAGTGGAGATATTTTATATTATTTGTTATATGAATTCTTCATTCTGCTTTTCAGATCATCTGTGGGTATTATTGGGAAAAAAAACTCAGCTATATCTTGTGGTTTAGAAAGTCAAGAATGGGTCTATAAACATTAGTGGTTATGAGTTTGGTTGCCCTCAAGAGGTAGCTTCAGGAAGGTAATCATTGGAGTTCTGTAGCTCTTTAAGGCCGAACCTGCCCCAGAGCATCTCTTAGATGATGCTGTCTGTATCCTCCTTAGCCTTGGTGAACTGTGAGCCTGAGAGAGCACATGGTGATATATTGGGAGCCTCCCAAAGGGTCAAGCACGTAGAGCTCTGAAGTTCATTTCTCCTGTAGAACTCTGTTTCCAGGTACAGCTCTCTAGTTTTCCCCTTTGCTTTAGAAGGCTAACACAACTGGTGTCTTTAAATTAGGCTTGGCTTGGTGACGAAGATCTATACACTAAACCCCAAGGCAATGAGTGTGATAGAATTATACGGCATTTTGGATCCTACTACCCGAGACTGGACAGATGGTGTGCTGTCAAACATCTTCAGGGAGACCAATAAGCCAACTGACAAGAAAGAGAGGAAGTAAGTGTTTTCAGAAATCAAGAAGAGTTTAGTCAGCTAACATGAAGCAATTGAAAGCTATGTCAGGATCTACAGGTCAAGAATGTTATTAAGAATTACTCTGTGACAAAATGAGACCAGGAAGGATTCCAATTTTATATTTTAGCTCAAAATCTGTTGTGAAAATTCCCCTGAATAATCCCAAAGCTGCATCAAAAAGGGCGCTAGGTCCTTCTCTCTGATGGCCATTTCATTATTATTTTAAGTGATATCCGATAGAACAAGATTCCAGTACAACAGAGTAATTGGGACAGCCTCTATGAGTTGATCACCATAGGATATAACCTGCATGTGATCCTGCCTTGCTGAACTAGCCAATGGACAATTTGTCCTGGGATGCTATAATGCGGAAAGATACTTGGAGGTGCTGGCTTTGGAATCGGAGGACCTCAGTTTGAATCCTGCCTTTGCTACTTATTAGGTGGTGACCTTGGTGAGGCACTGACCGTTGAGCCTTAGTTCCTCTCTGTGAAATGAGGGGATTGGGCATTTTTCATTTCTAAATACTGGGACCTGATGACAAGGAGTCATCCTTGTCATCCTAGACATTCAGCCTCGGAGAGACCTCAGAGACCCTCGTCTTCAGTCCGTGGCTTAACACAGACACTCTACAGCATGCTTGACAAATGGTCATCCAGTATCTACATGAGGGTCCCTCTTTCCCCATTGAGGGGAACTCATCACTATCCAAGGCAGTCAATTCCTCTTCCCTTCAAGGTGGTCTGAGCCACTTAGGACAGCTCTCACTCCCAAGACCAAGGTGCATTCTGCTCACTGGGGCTCAGCAGCCCTGGTTTAGGAAACAAGCCACTTTGTTATGGTCAGTTCTTCCTCCTTTACTACCTTTAAACAGATACATTTTATTTGATGGTGATGTGGATGCTCTCTGGGTAGAAAACATGAATTCTGTGATGGATGACAACAAGCTATTGACCTTGGCAAATGGAGAGCGCATTCGACTTCAGGCTCATTGTTCTCTGCTGTTTGAGGCAAGTGGCAAGGAAGTCATTTAATGATGTGTTACTTGGGACACCTATCGTTGCTTCATGTTAACTCTTTGTCCAAGGTAGTTTTTCCTATGGCCACCCTTTTTGATGATTGCATGCTAGACATATTCTTTGGGGGACTCTATCTGCGGTTTCATTGCTATCGGAGTTCTTATCCCTTTTTTGTGCCATGAGTCCCTTTGACAGGATGGTGAAGCCTGACACATCTTAGAAGAATGCTCTTAAATGCACAAGATAAAATACAGAGGGCTATGAGAAAAAGCAATCTTCAGTGAAATAGTTACCAAAATGAGTGAAAAAAAATCCAAGTTCAGGTTAAGAACACTTAGTACAGGGAACTCCCAGGTGAGAAAGCTCCTTCCACCAAGGCAGACCATCCTTCTTTGCACCTCAGAGTTGTCTGGGGCATTGGGAGTTTACAGTGATTCAGGAAGGGTTGTAAAGCCAGTATAACATAGAGGCAGTACTTGAACTCAAGCCTTTTGACTCTAAGATGGCTCTCTAACCAGTATACCACACTGCTTCTCATGTAAGAAGTTTGGGTATATATTGATGTAGTTCCATTTTTGAGAATATTTTCCTTTTTTTTTTCTTTTTGCTGAGGCAATTGAGGTTAAGTGACTTGCCCAGGGTCACATAGCTAGGGAATGTTAAGTGTCTGAGATCAAATTTGAACTCAGGTCTTCCTGACTTCAGGGCTGGTACTCTAACCACTGCGCCAGCTAGCTGCCCTGAGAATATTTTCCTATCAAAGTCCAAAGCTCTTGGCCTTTTGGGCACAAATCTAAGGCCTTTGTGATAAGAGACATAATTTTTGGATAATTAATCATTTTTTTTCATTTAATGGTGGCTAGTGAATAATTAATAAAAAGGACGATCATTTGGCCATTTCTTGTTAACTAAAAATCCCTCATGGGGATGGCTTGATGCTTATATGTTCTTGGAAGAATGAGTGTTCCCAATAGGCGGAAATCAACTCTGATTGATTAACAATTAATGAGAGAATGAATATTATAATAAGAGATGGGCTTATTTTAATGAGGGGCAGGTAATGGAGACCACGACTTCGATCACTCCATTTTAGACAGATTTGATCATATCATCTCTGCCTAGGGCATCTAGACCAAGAGGGCTACATCTAATCAGACCCCTCTGACTAGAATATCTAGACTAGCATCTCTTTATTTTTTGATTAGATCTAAACTTTCCCAGTTGGGTTAGATTTCATCTCATCATCAGCCCTGCCCTTCAGAGTACTAAGCTTTGACAATCTCCAAATGAGGAAAGAGGAAGGGTGAAAATCCTGCTTTTTCCCAATAATAATTGATTATTAATATGAGAGATAATAATTTTTTCACCTTTCTCCAAAGATATATCAGTCAAAGAGAATGTAAAGTTGAAGACCAAGATATCATTTGTACCTCTCCCATGGGGCCCTGCCACATTGGATACTTGCTTCATCAGTACTTGCTGAACTGGATTGGATTGGGGTCTTCAAAATTAGGTCATGACTCCTTGCTTTTTGTACCTGCTTTCTTTGAGGCTTACTGAAATCAAAGTCATGTGGCCATCCGAGAGAGTCCCTGGGATCATGGGAGTGATGCAAGTAATGACTTGTAGAGGGAATGTCCATCGTGTAGTTTGGCATGAAGCTTGGACCAACATTCTGAATCAATGTCTATTAAACTGCATTGAGTAGTAAATGAGTTCACCAGAAACTGAAATGTTTTTGCACATGAGATGACAATAGTCAGATTTCTGGGTTGGCAGACATTTCCACAGGCAGTATCCATCTTGATTGTTCCATGAATGCTGCATAATAGCTTTTTCTTTTCTTTTCTTTTCCTTCCTTCCTTCCTTCCTTCCTTCCTTCCTTCCTTCCTTCCTTC
>JAJPUD010000944.1:252850-274036 GCA_023553655.1 Myrmecobius fasciatus
CTTCCTTCCTTCCTTCCTTCCTTCCTTCCTTCCTTCCTTCCTTCCTTTCCTCTTTCCTTCCTTTTTCTTTCTTCAGGTTGGAGATTTACAGTATGCTTCCCCTGCCACTGTCTCCCGATGTGGAATGGTTTATGTTGATCCTAAAAACCTGAAATATGATCCTTTCTGGATAATGTGGGTTAACAAGATCAACAACAAGGTAAACACTATTTCTAAATGAGAGTGATTCAACTGAGCAAAATTTACCACTGTTTTGAACTCTGGTGTCCAAAAAGTGTTGGCAAAGGATGGACATTGCATCTAATGTCCCAGGGCTGTATCTTGGACCCCGTATTATTTGACATGTCACCAGTGACTTGGGTGAGCACAGGTGATCACTGTTAGACAGTGACATAGACAGACATAGAGACATCCAATAAAACCTGGATTGGGGTCCTATCTCTGATCCATCCTAGTTGTGTGACCTGAGACAAGTCCCTTAAGCTCTCAGTTTTCTGAGCATCTCTCTGACAATTGTAAGTTTCAGAAAAGGCAGAAATCTGCATTGAGTTTGCTTACCTGGGAAATTCCCAGATATGAAACTCATCTCTCACCTCCATGCCTTTGCACTGGCTGTCCCCCTCAACCTAATTCTGCCTCTTATTTTTCCTGACCTCCCTCAAGATTAAATTCAAATCCCATGTTCCTCAGGAGGCTTTTCTTGGCCCTTCTAGCCACTATTGTCTTCCCCTTTCTGAGAGTTTCCATCAATTTGGTATGTATCTTGTCCATATCTATTTATTTACATGTTGATTTCCTTATCAGAAGGTGAGCCCACTGATAACAGGGACTATCTTTTGCCTTTATTTAGATGCCCCATGTTGGCATATAGTAAGTGCTTAATAAATGCATGTTGCCTGACTGATAATACCAGTAAAATCATGGGTCCAGAACTTATCCCTATTCCCTAGTAAGCAAACATATTAGTATCTCTATTAGGTATAATGTAGGGCCATTATTTGATATATGATGGCATCTTATATTTATGTAAAGCTTTACATTTTAGTAAAGTAGTTTCATCTCTGAAGTCTCCTTAAATTATCAGTTCATCTGGTGAGCAGGGCAGGCCTTCTTGTCCCCATTTTATTGATGAAGAAACTGAGGATGAGAATGGTACAGGATCTCAAAAGTACCAAGTAGCAAAGCCAGGGCTTGAACAGTAGGCTTTCTGTTCCAAATTTTGTATTTTTTTTCTATGAAATCATTTTGCTTCTTTTTTGTTGTTAAAGCACAAGTTCTTAAACTTTTTTTGTGTGTCCTAGACCCATTGGGCAGTCTGATAAGGCCCATGGACTTCCTCCTAGAATGACAGATGTAATTGCATACTGTAAAATCCACAGGCTTATAAAGGCAACCAATTATATTGAGATAGAATTATCAAATACTAAAAAAGCTCACAGATCTACGGCTAAAAGCCTCTGATTGACAGGCTTTTTTATATATCCAAAGAAATAAGAGCATAATTTCTGAAGAAAAATATTTTCAAATATTTGTAACGATCAATTGAATAAGAATGTAACTCCTACCATAATCGACTCACCCAAAATAGGAGTGCCTTTGAATCCATGCATCAGTGGTACATAATAGTGCCCTTATAAGGAGAGGGTCCTTCCATTGATCCTCAGTGACTCTGGTCCTTCCCTAGAATCTCACAAATTGACCACTGCTCAGATCTAGGAGAAGCAATTTCTACCTGTCTTTTTCATCACTAAAAAAGAAACTATAATAAACCTCTAGTACCTGCTGTCCTGTTGAGGCAGTAGACAGTTGGAATGGTGCTCTCTTCCAGCAAGAACAGAAAGATTTGCAGCACCTCTACAAGAAGTATGTCCCCTACCTCATTGACATGATCGTGGAGGGAATGCTGGATGGCCGGCAAGGAGAGAAGCTCAAAACCATTGTGCCGCAGACAGACTTGAATATGGTAGGAAAGTGTTAACCGCTCCTTATCACCCCCATCATTCCTCACAGTCAGCTCCTTACAACAACCCTGAATGGAGGGTGCTATTATTATCCCCTTCTTATAGAGGAGGGAGCTGAAACAAATACAAGTTAAATGATTAGCCTGGGATCAAATAATTAGGTGTTCCTAAGGTAGGTTTGTCTCCTGGTCTTGTCTCCGGATCCAGTTCTCCATCCCCATATCACCTAGTGGGTCAGCCAGGGCTGAGAGGACCATGGCACCCTCATCAGTAGTAGAGAAATTAAGAAGGAGGGACAACTGGGGGGCCTGATAATGAGTTCTGTTCTGGCCATGTTTCATCTGCATGCTGTTTCCCTCAGTAGCATGTGGGTCCCTTGAGGTCAGAAGAGTCCATTCAGCATGGCGACTGCCCCATGATGTGCTTCATGAATGCTTCATGTTGCTTCTTGATTCTGGACCGCGAACTTTCCCTTTATTCTGTGTACTAGGTGACTCAGTTAACCAAGATGTTGGATTCCTTGCTCGAGACAGAAATAGAAGAATCTGAACTCTTGGAATGCTACTTCTTGGAGGCTCTCTACTGTTCCCTGGGGGCCTCCCTCCTGGATGATGGGAGACTTAAATTTGATGAATGTGTCAAGCGAGTTTCCTCCATGTCAACAGTGGATGAAGAGAATATTTGGGCCAAACCTGGTGAACTGCCAGGTTGGTGCTGGCAATTTTGATCCATTCTCCTATATGTGGCTTAATTTTTTTCTTCTACCTTCAGAAAATTGCATTGATATTATTTGGGGGAATGTTTTAAGAGTCCAGGGGACCCCCAGCTGCTAACATATACTAGCTGGGGGGACCCAGGACACTTACCACTTAATCCTTCAGTGTCTGAGGCACTGCTCAAAGACCATGAGTCACAGAACAGTTGGCAATATGTATCAGGGAGTATGTAAGTTCCTGATGAAATCACAGATCTGGACCAAATAAAAGAGTTTGTCTGTGGACCGTATAACTGTAGTAAGTTCCTGTGAAATCAGATCCCCTCATTTTATATGTCTTTATGTTGTATGCCCCTCTTCCTCCCTTTCCTCAACTTGAAGACTTGAGCAGAGACCATTTCTCTTTTTTCTTTGCACCCCTAGCACCTAGCACAGTGTCTGACTCATAGTAGGCTGCTTAATAAATGCTTGTGGATTGACAGTGATTTAGCCAAGATACTTATTTAGTTTTCCGTGGCTATTTGAACTTTTCCTATTCCTGCCAATTTTGGAATATTTCTTCTTCATTCTTTCCTAGCTGTGTCTTTGAGTTCTATAGTAACTTCCTTTTGCCCCACTGCATAGCTGGTATAGTTTTTTAAAAATAATTTTTATTGATAATTTTTGTTTTTATAACAAGATTTCCTAGCATATACCTTTTTTGCATTTTTCTGTTTTTATGGAAAAATGCAAAGCAAGCTTTGCAGGAAAAAACACCTACAGGATACTATTTTAACCATTTTATTAAGAATTTTCATTCTATCCATGAAAAAAAAAAAGGTCTCATCTGGGGACTGCTATTTGTTAAGGTGAATTTTTTTTTTCTGGAAAATTTGAACTTGTGTATCTACTTAGAATAGGGTTTTAGCATCTTTCTTTCTTCATTAGAGACCTGTATTAAATTATTAGGGAACTCCTGTGGTAGAAACTCCCCTTATTTATGAAGATTCACGACTTATCTGTTGCTTTTGAAATCTCAAATGATTTAAAGATGATCTTGAGGTGGTTCATGAAAACCGACAATTCTTGTCAACTGTTTTTTATCGTAACAGTTCACAAATTTGATTTCATTTCTAACAAATCCTGAAACTCACATTTCTATGTTCTGTAGCTGAATTGTATGCTCTTTGTTTTAGGGCAACTTCCAACATTGTATGACTTTCACTTTGATAGCAAACGGAAGAGGTGGATCCCATGGAGTAGATTAGTTCCTGAGTACATTCATAACCCAGAACAAAAATTTATTGACATCCTGGGTAAGTGAGAATAGAATTAGCATGAGAATGTTTAATTATTCTGTTTAATATGGCGAATCCCTGTGAATTCCTTCTAAAGGTCTGACCCACAGAAATTGTGGTGAGCATGTTTAGTATTTAGTCCTAAGGACTGTGCAAGTCAAATTTTAAAACTGGACCAGAGATTCCTTTTAAAGACAACATGAAGTGAGTGGCAGCATACATGGAATACCAGGGTCTTCAAAGCATTGAAGTGAAATGTTTCCTTGAGGACAATGGGGGGTGGGAGGTCTGTAACCTATGGACACACTGCAGAAGAATGGAAGGAAAGGATGGAACAGGGAGATGGAAGAGAGGAAGAGAAAAGGGACTGGCTAAACAGTGAAGGTGAGGGATGGCTTGGTGAGAATGCCAATGGTGAGGATGCCAGAATGCCAGGCTGGCATCTTCAGGATGTATGAAGAAGTTGAGGAAGCCCTCCATAATGTTGAATCTGAATGAATGGGAAGAAATAGACAGGAGTTCAGTTGAATATGATGGACAGGTGTGGATTGGCTGTGATTTGTATCACTGGAGAAAAATACAATGATGAGGCCAAATCCATTTGGGAATTTGGACTGTAGAATCAAGACATTATTGCTATTTGTTTGGAGGAAAATTAGGTGACAAATACTTTTATGGAGCAAATCACCATGCCTCAAACTGCTCTGTTTTATAAATTTGGATTTCAGCGAGTTGTGCATTTTGAAAGTAGATCCAGGGAAGCTAGATGGCGCAGTGGATAGAGCACCATCCCTGAAGTCAGGAGGACCTGAGTTCAAATGTGGTCTTAGACACTTAACATTCCCATGCTATGTGACCCTGGGCAAGTCACTTAACCCCAATTGCCTCAGCAAAAAAAAAAAAAAGTAGATCCAGATTCTCAGTGATCAACTAGGGTCAAAATCTGAGAGATCAGTACCATCAAAAATAATCTATTCTAGAAGAATGTAGTAGAACCCAGAGCCTGAGTTGTATATCTGAGTTAGAGGAAGCTATCAAGGTCTTTTGTCCCCCTTGTAAATCAAGCCTAGGTTGCCAGATGTTCAGTCCACTGAATTTTAAATGAATTCTTAAATGTTTCATAGTTCACACAGTGGATACCACCCGTACAACCTGGTTGCTGGAACAAATGGTTAAAATTAAGCACCCTGTTATTTTTGTGGGTGAATCTGGTACATCTAAGACAGCTACTACCCAGAACTTCCTCAAGAATCTAAACCAAGATCTCAATGTAAGTCCTTGTGCTTAATTAATAATAACCCCTATTATTCTAGCTCTTTAATATTTGTTAAAAAACTTTGCAACTTTTAAAACTTATTTAATCACATGTTAGTTCAATAATCTATTATTTCTCATTCTTTTCTATGTTTTACCTTTTCCTTCCTTTTAAAGTACTCAAACTATCCCTTTTGTAAGTTTTTGCCTTTCTACCCTTCTATACGTGCTTTCTTGGCTGCTTTTTTGCACACTACTGAATTCCCTGGGAAGAAGTCATGGAATTGTACAGACAAAAATTAATACAAATTTTTGTTATCTAATGTCACTGCTATTTGATATTCCTCTTACTGCTCCCTGATTGATGCTATATCACACTCCACAGAAAAAATTGTTTCTAGCTCTCTCTTTTCTTCTCAAGCTGCCCGTACCTTCTCTCTCCTGTCTATTAGCAGAGGACCTTACATCATGCTTTACTGCTGCAGCCTATTTTTTGCCTTTTGTGGGTAAAGGTTTAAGGTAGGAGGTGAAGCCTAATGGGGGAAAAAGTACTCATTTCTCTCTGGCTCCCACTTTTGTTGCTGCCCGGATTCAGCCACATCTTTTCTCTTCCCACTTGGCAGTTTTCCTCACTTCTCCCCAGCAGCAACAAAATTCACAGAGAACCTAGTAAGCATGATTGTAAGACTGTTCTTTTCAGTTCTGTTCAATATCGTGTGTAGGAACAGGAAAGGTGGATCATGGGAGTAATCCTGGGCTGGACTTGAGGAAGTACTTAGAGATGAGGTGACTGGAGATCATGAAGAGGAAAAAAATTAGGGTTAGCCAAAATGACACATAGAGAGAGGTACAGTGGGAGGAGGTTATGGTCATATGCAGCCATGTCAGAACCTGCCATGTTTGGTGTTCATGAATAGTGACAATCTTGTAAAAAATATGCACATAGGAAAGAGATCTATGGAGATTGAATGCAGATTGAAGCATACTTTTTCATCTTTTTTTTCCTCTTGTGTTTTTTCCTTTTGTTATGATTTTTCTCTCTCAACATTACTCATATGGAAATATGTAAAAAGTGAATATACACATATAACCTAAAATATGCATAGAGTGAGAAGTTATTTTGATTTTTCTAGTTCTTTTTGGTAGAATGTGAGCTTCTTGAAGGCAGGGATTATTTTGTTTTTATCTTTGTTTCCTTAGTGGTTATCACAGTTACTTTTATATAGTAGATACTTATAAGGGTTTTTTTTTAATGAATTGAATTTACTGTGCTACTTCCAAGGTTCATATATAGAAAATGGCTTACTTGCAAATTGGAAGACAAAACCTGTCTCTTTCAGGGAAAAGGTATGACTCATGCCTTAAAACATAGTGAAGTTAATTCAATAAACATTTTTCAATTAGTTAAAAAAGACTTAAGTTTGAAAATTGTTAAATTAATAAAATAGATTGAAACTCTTATTTGTGCTTTATGCTATTTATGCATTACACTATTCAAAATAGTTAATCTCCGATACTACTTTCAATTCAGATTGTGCTCATCGTTAATTTCTCATCCCGTACCACATCTATGGATATTCAAAGGAATTTGGAGGCAAATGTTGAGAAGAGAACTAAAGACACTTATGGACCACCAATGGGGAAACGCCTCCTGGTATTCATGGATGATATGAATATGCCCAAGGTAATTTAATGATTTCATTGAGAACATGTTAAGAAAGGGGAGATGTGTAGCCTTCAGAGAGTGTATATTTTTATTTGGAGGCACTACATGGCTACTAGTTTATCTCTGCTTATGCAAATTTTTTTACTGAGGCAATTGGGGTTAAGTGACATGCCCAAGGTCACACAGCTAGGTAGTGTTAAATGTCTGAGACCAGATGTGAATTCAGGTCCTCCTAAATTCAGGGCAGGTGCTCTATCTACTGCGCCACCTAGCTGCCCCTCTGCTTATGTATTCTTTTAAAGAAGAATAGTTGTCAAATTGAATAATCGTGTGTGTCAACTTGAAATAGTAATTCATTGCCTTTCCTTTCTTCTTTACTTTCTTTCTGAATATCCCTTAGACCTATAGGTCCTCCTTGCCCCATTTAAGGAGGGGGACCTTTACTATACATAATAAAGCTATTCATGGGTATAGGAAGACTCTTTGGCAAAGCTTGTGTAGGACTGTGCTGGAGTCAGCTCAAACTAGCTCAGGAATACTGATTATTAATTACATATTCAGTATGATAATTTACATCATGGAAATCAGCAAATGCTTCAAATCAGGTCTTGATTCATTGACTTCATATACTTCCGAAAATCATTGAGAAAATACTAATAATACAAATTAAATTTTTTTTTTTGCTTTTTGCTGAGGCAATTGGGGTTAAGTGACTTGCCCAGGGTCACACAGCTAGGAAGTGTCTGAGACCAGATTTGAACTCAGGTCTTCCTGACTTCAGGGCTGGTGCTCTAACCACTGCGCCACCTAGCTGCCCCCAATACAAATTAAATTTAAAATATGTGGCGTGTACCTCATTTTTCTGGAGGAACTGATTGTTAAACATTTACCAGTATTTGCTTGACCTGTGTAGCATTTAAAATTATAGAGATGCTGGGAACCCATTTTGGAAAAATTCTATTTTCCTGGTAGAGTAAGTGCTTAGCCAAGATCCATGATAGAATGTAAGCTCCTTGAGGGCAGGGACTTTTTCATTTTTGGATTTCTATCGCCAGGGCTAGCATAGTGTCTGACACATAGTAACACCAAATAAGTGCTTCTCGATTGATCAATTAATTGATTCTTTTCTTCTAAAAAAACCAAGGTTGATGAGTATGGCACACAGCAGCCAATTGCTTTGCTGAAACTCCTTTTGGAGAAGGGTTTCCTATATGACCGTGGGAAGGAAATGAATTGTAAAGTTCTTCGAGACCTTGGATTCATTGCTGCAATGGGAAAGGCTGGAGGAGGCAGGAATGAAGTCGATCCAAGATTTATTTCTCTCTTCAACGTTTTCAATGTGCCATTTCCTTCAGAAGAGTCTTTGCATTTAATTTATGCCTCCATCTTGAAAGGCCATACCAAGGTAATTTCAACCCAATACTAAAGTATTACTTGACGCTAATTTATAATGAGTTAAATTATAATCTTCAAAGACCTCTTTGATGAGCTGCCCCTCCCGTACCACCCAATTGCCTGGTGCCCATTTCTTTTTCACTCTTTCCTCCTCCTCAGTCGGAAGGATTACTTGTGCTAACAACCAGTTATCTGTGGTCTCACTTTGTAGGTGTTTACTGAGGCCATTGCCAATGTGAGTGACTTGATGACCTCCTGCACTTTGCAACTTTACCAAATGATTGTCCAGGATCTTCCTCCCACTCCCTCCAAGTTCCACTACATCTTTAACCTTCGTGATCTCTCACGAGTATTCAATGGCCTTGTTCTCACCAACCCAGAGCGGTAAGCTTATGTGCTCTCACTTGTACCTGGTGCTCTTCGTATAGTTTCACCAGCTTCTCTTTGAGAGAGCCACCCACCGTATTTATTACTTTTCCTTCTTCCCCTCATTCAGCAAACTCTAGTGACTTCCTATTACCTCCAGGATCAACTATATTACACCTTCTGTTTGATGTTTAAAGCTTTTCATAACTTGTCCCCTTCCTGCTTTCCCAATCTTCTCACACCCTCCTCCTTTTCACATATTCTATATTTCACATATATTTCACTATATTTCACATGTTCTATAAATAAATATTAAATTAAATAATAAATATTCTATATTTCAATATATTTCACTATATTTCACATGTTCTATAAAGTGATACTTGTCTTCTTTTTGTTCCTTAGAGATATTCCATTTCCTAACTGATAGTTTTTACTGGCTGATTTCTGTGCCTGAAATTCTCTACTTCCTCAGCTCCTCCTCCTCTTCTTCCTTTTCCTCCTTGTTTCCCTGGTTTCCTTCAAATCCCAACTAAAGTTCCACCTTCTGCAAGAAGTCTTTCCTAGTTCTTTTTAATTTTTTTTTCTTTTTGCTGAGGCACTTGAGGTTAAGTGACTTTCCCAGAGTCACACAGCTAGGACGTGTTAAGTGTCTGAGACCAGATTTGAACTCAGGTCCTCCTGACTTCAGGGCTGGTGCTTTATCCACTGCACCACCTAGCTGCCCCCTCTCTTTAATTTTAATGCAATCCCTCTGTTGATTACCTACAGGTCAGCCAGTCTGTATCTTTTTTGTGCATTATTTTATGCATAGCCATATCCTTATATGACTATGAGTTCCTTGAGACTAGGGGTTGGAATTTTTTTTTTGTCTTTATTTGTATCCCCAGCTCTTAGCACAGTGTCTGATGGCATATAGTAAGTGCCTAATAAATGATGCTTAAAAAATAGAAAGAGGAGGAGGAGGAAGAAGGGGAGGAGGAGGAAGAGGAAAAAGAAGAAAAGAGAAGAGAGAAGGGCAGAAAGATACAGAGACAAAGAAGAAGGAGAGAGAGTGAGAAAGGGGAGAAGCAGTAGAAGGAAAAAAAGCAGAAGGAAAAGCAGAAGCAGAAAGAGAAGAAAGAGAAGGAAGAAGAGGAGGAAGAGAAGAAGGAGGAAGAAGAGAAAGAGGAGGAGGAGAAGAAGAAACAGCAGCAGTAGCAGCAGCAGCAGCAGCAACAGCAGCAGCAGCAGCAGCAGCAGCAGCAGCAGCAGCAGCAGCAGCAGCAGAAGAAGAAGAAGAAGAAGAAGAAGAAAAGAAGAAGATGAAGAAGAGGAGGAGGAGGAGAAAGAGGAGCAGGAAGAGGAGCAGCAGCAGCAGCAGCAGCAGCAGAAGAAGAAGAAGAAGAAGAAGAAGAAGAAGAAGAAGAAGAAGAAGAAGAAGAAAAAGAAGAAGAAAAAGAAGAAAGAAGAAAGAAGAAGAAGAAAGAAGAAGAAGAAAAAGGAGAAGCAGCAGTAGGAGGAGGAGGAAGAGGGAGGAAGAGGGAAGAGAGAATGAGAGAGAAACAGGGAGAGGGAGAGAAAGAACACACCCTCCAGAACAAGCAAGCTCTGGCAGATGTTTGGATAATCAGTCTCCATCATCCTGCCTCTGTAATGGGTTTGTTGTCTGTTTACTGAAATCACTGAATTCCTATTCTGTACAGGTGCTCTGTCTTGCATCCCAATAATAATGTCACTTCTATTTTGGCCTCCATTGAGCTTTGTCCAAATACTTCTTACCTCTAGATCCCGGATGTTCTCACATGATATATCTTCCTAATAGTATCCCCTCCTTTTCATTTTATTTTATTTTTAACTTATTCTTTTTTTGAAATAAAGTTTTCCCCTTTAGGGCCGTGCTCTTTCTCCCCTCCCCACCACATTGATACTTATAAAGGGGCCATGAGGAAATTGGCCTCCTCGTACAAGGACCTCTAGTTTTCTTGCTAATTGCCCAAACTTTGATCAATTGATTAAAGACATTTAAGGCCACAGACTTTACTGCCAGCTTCTTTCTTGGATTTTGTCTCCTATGAACTTCTTGGTGTCCGAACTGCTATTCTTTCTAACTTTCCATTACTTGCTGTGGTATCTAGATATATGTCAGCAATTTTCTCCCTCTCCCATCTTTTTCACTTGAAAGCCCCTTTGGTTCTTGGATTTCCAAGACCCCAGAAATAAATCCTTCTTAGCCTTTGTTCTGTGTATTTTGCATCTGCTTCCACACCTAGCTTCAGTCCCACAGGACGCCCCTCCCAGGTTAAGCTCACCACTTCTAGTTCATCTTTATCCCAACTACTGACTCGAGCTCCCCCAGCTTCCTGTCCCCTCTGACTGAAGGCTCAAGGGAGGCGTACCAAGCTCCTCCTGGCGCCTTCCTTCATAGAGGGCAGAAAGCTTTGCCTCTGCTGCCCTGCCTGCTTTCACCCCCCCCAGCTTTTCAGTGCTCCCTGTTGTCCCCCACTCCTTTCTTTTCTCCTTTTGCAGTCGTTTCCCTCTGTAGAGTGTAAGCTCCTTGGGAGTAGGGACTGTCTTTTCTTTAATTCTGTCTCCAGTGTGTAGCGCAATACCTGGAACACAGTAGGCACCTAATACATGTTGATTGGCTGGACTACGCAGCCACCTTTGGAACCGTAGTCCCGGGAGCCAAACCAGCCCCTTAGCGGCCGGCTCTTAGCTAGCTGTTCACTTCCCAGGCGAGCCTCTCTCTCCTGCAGCCCATGGGCAGTGGGGAGGAGACGGCCTCCCGGGCCCTGTGGACTTTGAGATTTCTTTTTCTTTGGCAATTCTTCTCAGGTTCCCTCTGGAAGCATGACCGGTGGCCCCCCAACCCAGGAGAAGTGGGGAGTAGTCACCCACTTAGAGAAGCCCTGGAGCCCCTCTTATTGCTGACACACTGACAAGCAGCTGTGCGGTTACCCCCAGCTACCAGAGAGCTGTTCTCTCTGCCCCCGGGCCCTTGCTGGGACAGCCCCATTATCCCTGGGAAGATAAACATCAGCTTCCCCCCTTTCTCTTCAAGGAGACTCTCACATTTGTTCTCAGGAATAGAGTGGGCCTTCTGGTGGCAGCTAGGTGGCGCCATAATGCGCAGACTCTGGAAGATATGAGTTCAAATTTGGACTCAGATCCAGGTGTGATCTTGGGCAAAACATTTTACCTCTGCTTGTCTCCATTTCCTCACCTGTAAAGTGGGGATAATAATAGCACCTTTGGGGTAGGGTTACTCAGAGGATCAAATGAAATAATAATTATAAAGCACTTAGCACATTGCCTGGTACATAGTAGGTGCAATATAAATGCTCCCTCCCTCCCTCCCTCCCTACTTTCCTTTCTCTCCCTAACCTCCCTGACACAGTTCAGAATTTTCCTCTATTTCTTCACATTTTTCTTCTTTTTCCTAACTTTGTTTTCCTTATATCAGAGGTTCTCTTTCGGCTTTATTATTATTTTTTGGGAACAGTTCCTGGTATTTAGGGGTGTGTGTGTGTGTGTGTGTGTGTGTGGTCATTCCTCAAACCTTTTCACCAGTTCTGCCAGGGGGATTGTGGGCAGTCTTGGACAGAGCAGTTTCACTTGGGGCCAGAAACCTGACCTAAAGGGATTGTAAAGTGATGAAATGGGGAAGTAGAGTCACGGACAGCAAACAGCCTTTTGCAGGAGCTTGCCAATGAAAGGGGGAAGAGGTAGGAGATAATACCTTGGGATCATAGCAAGAGTCTGGGAAGATTTGTTTTTAAAGATAAGGGAGACCTGGGCTTGTTTTTAGGTGATGATGGAAGGAGCCAATAGAAGAGAAGATATTAGAAAAAGAACTAGAGAGGAAAACTACTTCTGAGAAAGAACCTCTAAGAAAGAAGTCATGGCAGGAGTAAAGTCAAGAGTTCTCAAATATTGCTAGTCTAGAGGATATAATTTTTAAGGTTCATGCTAAATTTCTGATTTCTTTTAATAAATGGAGAAAAGGAATCCCTAAGCTTTAAATCCCTTCCTACTAAATACCAATTCCACAATGAACACACATAACAAATATCAAAGAAATTTATCTAAGTCAAGAGCTAAACAAAAATCAGAGAAAGTATACATACGAACACACACACACACACACACACACACACACACACACACACACACACCAGATAATAAAGATTGAAGAACTCTCTCATTGGAAATGAGGTGGCTCAGTTCAACTGAGAGAGAGAGAGTCCTAGATCTTATCCAAAGGGGAAATTCTCCAGAGTCCTAGATCTTATCCAAAGGGAAAATTCTCCAAAGTCTCTAGTGTAGCAAGCTGTGGTTAGTGACCTGATGGAGAATTCCAGCTGCTTTCATGTCACCTTCTTCCCAGAGTCTTTCTCTTCCTTTAGCAACCTGAAGAGAGGTCGGTATCACAGATTTTTCCTGTCATAGCTTGAAGCCAGGAAAATGTGGAAGCTCAAGAAGCTCTTGCTCTTGTCTATCTTTGGTCTATCTATCACACCTGTATGAGAACACTGAGTTATCAATATTCACCAATGAGGAGAGAGCCCCATACCAATGGGTCTTGAAGTTTGGGTTATAGATTCTGCAAAAGTGTTGAGCTAGCTTTATTTGTTAGACCATAAAAGGAAATGGAGGCATTTTGTCACTCGTCGTTCCAGAAAAATATGAAAGTATTTCTGAGCTTTGTTCCCTGTATGCTAAATCTTAGAACAGAAGTTCTTAATTGGGAGGCTGGGAACTAAAAAAATTTTTCTTGTGATAACTATATTCCAATATAATTGTTTGCATTTGGAATCCTATGTATTTTATTTTATGTATTTTAAAACAAATTTATGAGGTGATTGTAGGCTTTGTTGGAATGCCAAAAAAGATCCATGATGCGGAAAAAGTTAAGAACCCCTGAACTAGATTATTGTTCATTAGCTCTCTTCTCAACAGCATTTTCTTTTTTAATTTAAAAGTTCTCATTTGAATGAATATTACTTTTTGAGCACTGCTCCTCTAGTCTACATTCAAATTGTTTCTGTTCTTTTAATCATTCAGGTTTCAGACTGTATCACAGATGGTGAGAGTCTGGAGAAATGAGTGTTTGAGAGTTTTCCATGACAGATTAATTAATGAATATGACAAGACATTGGTTAGTATCTCTAAATGCATTTATGAGCACAAAACTATAATTGTATTGGCTTACTCACTCACAATATTGGTGTAGTAATGCAAAAGACCATAGTTCAAATCTGGATTTATGAGAGATTTTTTTGGATATTATGTGGATGACTGAAGAACTAACCAACCAATTCAGAATCACGTGATAAAGAGAAGCAAGAATATATAGGAAGATTATATTAATTAGGACTTTTTTAATTAGAAAAAAATTGAAGCCACATTCAAAACATTCATCCAAATTCTGCTTGAAATGGTAGCCAGGTGGCAGTGAGGTTGAGAACTCTAAAGTTGGAGTAAAAAAGATTTGATTTTCAATCTTGTCTCAAGACACTTAATGTCTGTATAATTTAATCTCTTACAACCTCACTTTCCTCATCCGTAATGGGGATAATAATTGAATCTACCTTCTAGAGTTGTTGTGAGGACCAAATTAATGAACATATGTTAATTGCTTTGCAAACCCTAAAGGAAGCACTATATAAATGCTAGTTGTCATTGTTACTGTTAATTACATGGCAATACCACTTGAATCATTTTAGCTAATCTATTAATAAACATTTCTTTTTGGACTGGTGTTAGTCACTCTTGCTTTGTTTCTTCCTCCATCTTCTTTTGTAAGGTACAAAATCATATCCAGGCCTTGATTCAGGAAAATTTTGAGGATGACTTAGAATTTGCCATGCGAGATCCCATACTCTTTGGAGATTTTAGGATGGCCTTGAATGAAGGAGAACCTCGGATTTATGAGGATATCCAGGACTATGAAGCTGCAAAAGCTCTTTTCCAGGTATGGCCCAATTGGCCTTCTTTAAGTGGGCCTTTTCTCCATGGCACTAACCCTACAGTCAGTCTGAAGATGGTGGACGATGGTGCACAAATTTGGGTCCTGGTTCTTCCACCCTCCATCATGAGCTGAGCTCCAGGGAGAAAGGCCATAGATGAGAATTTTGTACCAAAGGGTGCATGAAAAACAGTTTACGCAGAAAACTTACAGCTTGGAGCTCCACAGACCAAATGGGGCAGTGCTTCCAAAGGTCTTGTTCTGAAATGAAATGTGGCTTATTTCTCATTCTGCACCAAAAGTTTGATTTAACAGAACCAAATTTAGTGCATTTGACATAAGATTGGCCTTGAAGTGATTTATTTCACAAGCCTATATATTTTATTTTATGCATTTTAAAAAACATTATTTGGAGATAGGCTTAGACTTTTTCCACACAGCCCAAGAGTTCCATGATGACATAAAATAAGTAAAGAATTCCTGCTTTGGGATGGCATTTTGCAGAGTTGCAATGGTAGTAGGAATTTTCTTGCTAGAAAATTCTCTAAAATGATGAAATTGCAGGTATGGAAAATTTTTTCTCCCACAAATACTAGATATAAGATTTCAGAATAAGAAAGTGGTTTTGTATATTTGTCATATTTGTGGTTTAATTCTTTGAGTTGTCTTTTTTACCCCCATTAAGTAAAAGCATCTCTACTGTTAATACTTGTATTCTTCTTTCAGGAGATTCTTGAAGAGTATAATGAAAGCAACACTAAGATGAACTTGGTTCTTTTTGATGATGCTTTGGAGCACCTGATACGTGTCCATCGAATTATTCGAATGAATGGAGGCCATGCACTGCTGGTTGGGGTTGGGGGCTCTGGAAAGCAGTCCCTGGCAAGACTGGCCGCATATACCGCAGGCTGTGAGGTTTGTAAACTTCAAGTGATTCCAGCGTTGGATCCACTGTAAGGAAGGCTTCCGTGGATTGTGAATCATGAAATGGAGTTTGTGCTTATTTTTGAAATTTGACAACTGACACTTTAACAGCGTCTATGTGAAAATTTTAAGATCTTGTCTTTTATTTGGAATGGAGAATATAAATCCCCTTATTTTGGTTCTCTGGAAAATTTAATAAGCATCAATATAATCTGCTCTTTGTTCCTTCGTACTTTCTCAGAATATGAGATGTCCAAGGGAATTCTTGGAGGGCATTTGTGTTTTTGTACCCTCAATGTCTACTTGTTGAATTTCATTGAATCAAATGAATATGGTTTGCTTGGCCCCAAAGAGCCAAAGGAAATATTGAATATAAACCATGCATTTTACATTTATGCACATGTTTATATCTGGATATGTTTCATAGGCAATTAAGTCACCTTAAACTCAATTTTCTAGTGTCTAATACATTATTTTTATGTTATCAGGTGTTTGAAATTATTTTGAGTCGAGGTTATTCTGAAAATAATCTCCGAGAGGATCTCAAGAATCTCTATATAAAACTTGGAATTGAGAACAAATTGATGATTTTCTTATTCACAGATGCCCATGTGGCAGAGGAAGGTTTCTTGGAGCTCATCAACAATATGTTAACATCAGGTAAGAAAGAGAGATGATGTCTCTTCTCCATTAGATTATTAAGTTTCCCTTTTGTTTTTATTTCCTCAATAGCAGAGGTAGTGTCTAGCACACAGGAAGTTTTTATTAAATGTTTATTAGCTAATTGGGTTATTGTTCTCAAATGCTGATTTCCCCAGTCCTCTGTTAAGCAACTTTCTGAGGGATGCACTGATTTCCCACCTCAAATGGCAGCCATTCTAATAGGCCCTCTTTCCCAGAAACTTGGTTCCTTTGATCAGTTTCTGAGGATGCCTCCCTTTTTTTCTATGCTAAACATTTCTGTGATTGGCTATAAAATTTCAATTCAATTTTTTTTTTGCTGAGGCAATTGGGGTTAACTGACTTGCCCAAGGCCACACAGCTAGGAAGTGTTAAGTGTCTGAGGTCACATTTGAACTCAGGTCCTCCTGACTTCAGGACTGGTGTTCTATCCACTGCACCACCTAGCTAGCTGCCTCTCAATTCAATTTTCAATGACCAATTTTCAATTTATGGAATTTAATGTTGGTGTCAGAAGGCCTGACTCTTCTACTACCTAATTTTATGGTTTTGGGCAAATCCCTTCATGTCTCATAACCTTGGGTTTCTTTATCTGAAAATGAGGATCATTAATGTTCACTCTGCCTGTGTAAACTGCTATCACTACCAGCCTCACAGGGGTTTTCTGAGGAAAGAGCTTGGCAACCTGTGAAACACTGTGCAAGGACAACACCTGCTCTGGTCTCTCTCTCTCTCTATTAGTCCTTGTATGCCCAGGTTGGAGTCCCCCATGGGCACTCTCCCTTCTCTTCCCTACTTTCCCCCACACCTACAACTCTAACAGAGATATAAATACAGGATCTAGTAGGAGAGAGATAGTGACAGACAGAGAGAGACAGAGATAGAAGCAGAGATAAATAGAGTGACAGACCCAGAGAGAGAGATAGAAGCAGAAATAAAGACAGACAGAGAAAGGGCAAGGAGGATGAAGAGGAGAGAAAAAAGGAGAGAGAGAAGGAGAAAAAGAGGGAGAGAAGGAAGGAGAGGGGGAGGATCCCCCTTTTTTGCACACTGAGTTTTGGCTCACCAATTGAAGAGTCCTGACTTTTGGTTTTATAGCCATTTAGAAGGCATCATCGCTCTCAGGTTTGGATGGTCCAAAACTGGCTCCCCCCCAGAGTTCTCTTTGTAGGAAGCCCAAGTGGTTGCTTGGACTAGAGCCAGGGGAGAATATCTGGGCATTCTCTAAGGACCCTCTCTTCAGGCCAATCTACCTGTGCCACACAAGTATGAATTAATATAATCAGAGAAGAAATTAACTGTGGTGATCTCGTTGTGAGTTTACCTCTGAAGTCCAAGCGACCAGCAATCCTCATGTCTCTCTTCTGTTCAGTTCCCATTTACTTACTTGCCTACATTTTCCTCATCCCCCTTCGCCCCGGCAAGGGCCAGGACTGTTTTGTTCTTTTCCTTTGTGCCTTTCAGCATAGTAGTTACTTCATAAGCGCTTGTTAGATTGAATTGATTTGAAGATCCTGATTGACTATGGACTTTTCCTCACTAAGAGAAGGAGGCTTGTGGAGGAGTCAGCTCAGTTCTGCAAAAACAAATTTGGCCATTCTTTGTGGTATAATTTCTATGAAGGTGGAGAGAAGCCTTTTGGGATGTGGGCCATGGAAAGGCCAAGAATAGAGTCTATTCTCTCAGCCCCCAACAGTCTCTGGATAAAATTCCCCTGAAACAGAAGGTTTCTCAAGAGTGAGATTTTACTGCTTCACCTTCTCAGGGCATATTTCAGCCTCTTGTGGGTCATAAACTGTGATGTTCTGGTGACTCTGAGATTTAGGGTCTAGACCCAGCTGGTCCTTGGGAGGCTATCTAGTCCAAATCTTTTGTTTTGTAAAGGGGAAATCTGACCACAGGGGTTTGAAGTGACTTACCTGTGGCCATAGAGGCAGGAAGCTTCATCAGTTTTAGATTCTATTTTTTTACTTTTTATAAAAAGTAACATTTTCTGTATGGTGCACTCTAGGATCACAGAATCAAAGATCTAGAACTGGAAAGGACCTTAGAAGTTATTGATTAGAGATGATTCCATAAGTCTATGAAGCCCACAGGAGTTTGATGAATTGCCCTCACAAGTAGAAAGTGATAGAGATGGGATTTGAACCCTTGGAGTTTTCAAAGTTTTAGATTTCAGATTGGGGGGTTTGTGAAGGGGTCTGGGCCTATGGTAGCATTGCTATAAAGAATTCTTTCTCCCAACAACACGGACATTCCCTCTATGCCTTTGTATAATTTATAGTCTTGGAAAGTTGCCTAGAGGGGGCCAACACTTGCCCATTGTCACAAAGCCCTAATCTTGGATCTTCATGCCTACAAGGTTAGCCCTTCATCTATCACATTATATTACCTCTTTTACATATAATGATGATTGAAAACTCATATCCCAGCTTCCTTTGGCCTCTTCCTCTCCCCCCTTAGCCATCCACTGTCACATGTTAAATTCTACCTCTGCACCTTCACCTGAACCATTCCTTCCACTCTAAAATTCTGCTCCTCTTCTTCTATTCTCCTTCATTAGGACATCATTTCTCTGAGAGCGGGGATTGTTTCATTCTCTGTAGTTATACATGGTAGGTATTTAATAAGTTAATCGACTGATTCTGCTGATAGAAATCCTATCTTCTGAGATCCGGCTCAAATCTCACCTTTTTAATAAGATCTTAAGATCTTTCCTTTAGTTTTTTAATTGATGCTTTAAGATTTCCTAAGTAAACTATCATGGCATCTGGAAAAAGTGACACTTTTGTTTATTTCCTGAATTTCTTTTTCTTATTTTATTGTGATAGCAAGCATTTCTAGAACATTATTAAGTCACAGCGGTGACAATGAGCAGTCTTGCTATACTCTGATTTTATTGGAATGCTCCTAGTGTTATTACTTCTTTTATAGATAATGCTTGATCTTGGTTGTAGGTAGATGTTATTTATCATATTAAAGAATCACTCATTTACCTCTTTTCTCTTCAATGTTTTTGAACATGAAGAGGTGTTATGTTTTGTCAAAAATTTCTACATTATTTGTATCATGTGATTTTTATTGCTTGTGCTATTAATACCATCTATTATGTTTTTAATTAATATAGTCTATTACAGATATAAGGACCAACTTTACCTTAATTTCAATATAGTCATAGTATATAATCTTTTTAATATGTGATAGTCTTTTTGCAAACATTCAGTTTTTACACTGATGTTTTTTCTGATATTTGTCTATAATTTTCTTTCTCTAATTCAGCTTTTCCTATTTAGGCATCAGGGATATATTTATTTCAAAGAAAGAGTTTGATTAGGATCCCCCCACCACCATTTTCTCAAACAATTTATGTGATATTGGAACTAATTGGAACTAATTTTTAGAATTTTGATAAAATTCACTTGCAAATCTGTCTGGTATTAGGATTTTTCTTTTGAAATTTCTTTATTTCTTATTAATTTCTCTGTCTGAGATTGAATTATTTTAAATTCTCTATTTCTAGTTCTGCTAATCTGGGTATTTTACATTTTTCTAAATAGGAATCCATTTTAATTTTTAAGTTTTGTTGGCATATCCTCTGCAAGCTTATTTTCCATTCATTCTGTATTTAATCTATTATATAATATGTATATATATACATATATATGCCTACATATTTAAAGGATATAAAAAATACAGAATTAAGTTGAACAAGACCACAGTATATAAAATATACAGCATTGAACTGAACAACTCTAAACTATAGACTTGTCTAAAAAATGTGTGTTTCATTGTTTTCTAGGAATTGTGCCAGCACTTTTTCCAGATGATGAAAAAGACTCTATTCTAAGTCAGATTGGACAAGAAGCTGCTAAAAGTGGTGCAGGATTGGCTAAAGAAAGTGTCTGGCAATATTTTGTCAATAAGAGTGCAAATAACCTTCACATTGTCCTTGGCATGTCACCAGTTGGTGATACACTGAGGACACGATGTCGAAATTTTCCAGGTACAATTTGCTTAGTCACCAATTAAATTTCTTTGTTGCCAGGGTATAAGCCTTTGGAGTCTAGGCATGGTTCCCACTTTCTCCATCTGATGCCAGGTTCCTATTTGCAAAGCAAATCAGACAAATTTAAGAAACCATTCAAATAATGTAAGACCTAAACACCAACTCTCTTCTGAATAATGGGATTGTCACAGAATTTTATCTTTTCTACAGATTGAAATTTGGTTTTATTCATGCTTATTTGCTGCTGCTCTGACTTGTGGGATTATATATTACCTCTTGTTCAAAGCAAAATTTTAGTTCATGGATCTTAATTTTGCTGTTATTTCTGTATAAGTACATTAATTCATTAAATGAATGAAAAAGCATTGATTGAGCATATTCTTAGTGTAAAATAATGCACTATGTTCTAGGAATACAACTAGCTGAGCTATCTAGCTGCCTCCTCCACATTCTAATAGCAGGAGACTCCTTCCTTCCTTCCTTCCTTCCTTCCTTCCTTCCTTCCTTCCTTCCTTCCTTCCTTCCTTCCTTCATGCCTTCCTTCCTGCCTTCCTGCCTCCCTCCCTTCCTCCTTCCCTCCCTCCTTCCCTTCCCTCCTTCCTTTCTTCTTCCTTTCCCTCCCTCCCTCCTTCCTTCCTTCCTTTCTTCCTTCCTTTCTCTCTCCCTTTCTTCCTTCTATCTGATTTTGTTATTCCAACTATCCGATATCTATATTTGCTATTCTCTCTCTCTCTCTCTCTCTCCATATATATATAATATATATACACATATATATTCTGTTTGTTATTCATTATGTGTATCTATCTGATTCTGTCTCTTTGTTCTACTATCTGTCTTTCTGCTTCTGTTTGTTGTTCTGTCTGATTCTATGTGACTATTTGATTCTGTGTGTGTTATTCATTCTGTGCATCATTTGATTCTATATTTGTTATTATGTCTATCTGATTCTATATTTGCTATTATGTCTATCTGATTCTATATTTGTTATTAT
>JAJPUD010000944.1:274046-310825 GCA_023553655.1 Myrmecobius fasciatus
ATTCTATATTTGCTATTATGTCTATCTGATTCTATATTTGTTATTATATCAGATTTTATGTTATTCATTCTGTGTATCTGATTCTGTTTGTTATTCTATATATCTATTCTAAGTTTGTTATTCATTCTGTGTATCTGTCTATTTGATTCTATGCTTTTTATTCTATCCTTTTGATTCTATTTTTGTTCTATCTGTCTGATTCTGTTATTCTGTCTGTCTGAGTCTATGTTGTTCTATCTGGTTCTCTTTGTTATTCAGTCTATCTGACTGTTATTCATTCTGTATATCTCTCTGACTATAAATTTATTATCCTATCTATCTTTCTATCTGACCCCCCCATATATATATGTACATACATATGCGTGCAGACATGTATCTATCTCAGCTACAGGGCAGATGGTAAGGCTGGTGCAGCAGGGAGAGAAGGCTGACAGAGACATCTCCTTTAGTGCCATTTCATTCAATAAAACCATATCCATCTCTGATACTGAGCTGTTGTACGGTACTGAGAATGTTGCTGGTGAGGACGTTCTTTTCTGAGTCTTCAGGGGCTGCCCGTGCACAGACAGTTGCCTGACTGCACGCCCACAGCGGTTGCCACTTGGATGGTAGCGAGGCATGGGGGGCATTGTCTGGAAGTAGGGTCAGTGGCCAGCCCCACTCTTCCTCTGCTTCCCCCGGTCTGAGCACGAGCTGGTGTCAGTGGTGGGCCGCCTTGCTTGTGCTGCTTCCTCTCTTTCCTTTGGATTGGTCAAGGGCTTCCAAGAGTATTAGCAGAAACTTCCTGTTGTTTGTCCTTCCTTCTTTAAGAGAACCAGGACATCAGGGAGGGGATGCCCTGACATGCAAGTGAACTGGATGTAAGTGAGGGAGGCTGGGCTAGGCCCCCTGCCTCACCTTCCCCTCCAGAGCCATAGGGATGCAGGGGCCGGATAGAGATCAGGACCACGGACATGGCCCTGGATGGAGTGGGAGACCTCAGTCTTTTTTAGCTCAGGTCTTCCACAGGTCTCAGTTTGACTGGGGCTGCACCTATTTGGTGACTAAGGCTAAGTAGTAAATGAGGCAAAGAATGACTGTCAGTGCAAACTACAAGTCCTTTGAATGATGGAATTTTCCCTTGGTGTTTTTCAGGTGAATCTTGATTCACTGTCCAATAAGGCAGTGGAGACGTCAGTGCTATTGAGGCATAATGACCTTGACAACTATCACTTTTTATTTTAGGTTTGGTAAATAACACAGGCATTGACTGGTACTTGCCATGGCCACCTCAAGCCTTGTTTGCAGTTGCTGAATCATTTTTAGGTAAGTGTTAGAATGAAATTAAAGTTTTAGCCTACCATAAGATAGTTTGTTATTTATTCTTTCTGACTTTGAATTCATAGCAATGATTTTTTTTAAATAAAAAGAAACTAAAATTGATTTACTTAGGGCAGGTAGTAGAGCAGCAGATAGAATGCTAGGTCTGTATCCAGGAAGACTTAAGTTCCCAAGTTCAAGTCTGATCTCAGAAACTTAGTGTATGAACCTGAAACTTTCTGGCCCCACGTCCAGTCCTCTGCCTGCCATATTGTTCTGCCCTCAGCCCTCTTCCTGAATGATTTGAAGTAGTTAATTCACAGATAAAACTACTGCAGAATAGAACAACAATTAGGGATACTAAGTGAATTGAGGCCACCTCAAGGTGAAGGGGAGTAAATGCCAGATAAAAATTGGATATATAGCATTTGTCAATGACTCTCTTCAGTGGTAAGGAAATCACAAGATTTAGAGTTGAGATATCTTGAAAGATCATGTGGTCTAATTTTATTTCAATTTATTTTTGTAAATTCATTTTTATTTTTCAAAGCAATTATCAATAAAAAAACATGCAGAATTGTGATATGGAGGCTTATATTTCAAAATGTGTACCTTTTATTTACATCTGTAGGACAATCTGTAGGATCTTTGAAGTATCAAAATTGTGGTTGACCTCAAAGATCAATGAAAAGATAAATAATAGGCAGCTTTTCCCCTCCATCTTTTTATTTTAAAGTCTATTAGATCTGTAAGACAGTAGACAAATGTATTATTTTTTAAAATAATTTTATCAACATCTTTTTTTATCCTGTGAGAGGGGATCTGCTGTATCTTTTAGGGATTTCATTTCACGTTGGGAGAACCCTCATGGTTTAAAAATTCTCTTTAGGTTTAAGGTTTAATGCTGAAGAAATGTCAGGACCATCCTAATGTCAGGAAATCATCTAGGGCCTTGTAAAGTTTCATTTACTTAATTAATGAGTGGTATTTTACATCGCCAGTGTCTTTGTACATAAATATAACATATAACCTAAAGTTTGAATTATAATTGATAGTATTCAGATTCTATTACGTCAATAAAATTTTTACCTCTGGGAAGACAGATCTTTCTCACTATAGTGAGATACAATTGCTACCCTCTACACCAGGAGTGGGGACTGCCAACTGGCTGTATAAGGCCTGCAAAAGCATTTGTATTATCAGCTGCAAGCAATGATGATCTGAAAGCTAGGTACAATTTATAGAACCATTGCTTGAATTCTAGAAATTGATAATTGTGTATGGCCTTGAAATTATACAAATATCCAAGTGACCCTTGTCAGAAGAAAGTTTCCCCATCCATGATCTAATGCTCTAGTCTAAGAAACAGTACTGTTGTTTAGTCTTTTTTCAGCCACTTTGTGACCCCATTTGGAGTTTTCTTAGCAAAGATCTTGGAGTGGTTTGCATTTCCTCCTCCAGCTCATTTTACAGATAGAGGAACTGAGGCCGACTGAGTGTCTAGGTCCCCATACATAGCTGGTAAGTGTCTTGAGACCAGGTTTCAACTTAGGTTTTCTTGACTCCAGGCCCAGCACTTTGGCCACTGTGCCATCCAGCTTTATCAGCAAGAGAACACTCTCTATAGCTCCTTACGGAAGATCCTCTCACATTTCTGCCCTTTTGCTGTAGGGGAGAATCCAATGATTCCAGTTGATTACACAAAAGATGTGGTAGGGCACATCGTTATGGTCCATGACTCTGTTGGCGAGTACAGCAAAAAATTCCTCCAAAAACTGAGGCGAAGCAACTATGTTACTCCCAAGAACTTCCTTGATTTTATCAGTACTTATTCCAAGTTACTGGATGAAAAAACTCAATACAACACAGGTAAGATTTATATATGGAAGGGGGTATCTGCTGATACATGTCCATAGGAAAGACACTTTACTGATGTCCTTCCTTTATTTTGGCAACATAATCATTTCTCTGTGCCCATGAATGAATTATCTTTAGTGGTGAGCAAAAACAGTAGCTGATTGACTTTTTTTTTTAAAGCTCATTGCAGAAGTTTTTTAGAAGTGGTAGAGCTTTCCAGAGCAGGCAGATTCTACCAAAGATCTCTTTTCAGTAGAATTTCTCTTCTTCTGCTATGTTAAAAGAATACTGGCAGACTTCTGTTTTCATTTTTGTTTCCTGGTTGGAGCTGTTGAGGCATTCTGAAACTTCATGCTTATGTGATGCTATCAAAATTATGATGTTAAAAATATTCCACCCATAGCCAGTATTTTGCTTTCTAAATGGTAGATGTTGGCCCTTGAAGCTTTTAATCTAGAATCAGAACAATCACGTTGGCCAATGGCATCAGGGCCACAGGATGCTGATTTGGGTAGCATGGTGCATTTCATGTTTCCACAAGGCCTAGAATCATCACCTGGTTGACAATGACTTCCCTGCCATAATTAGAAAAATCAGTGGGAGACATTTAAACTTGAACTTTAAATTTTTTCTCTTGGTAACCATTTAATTGTGTTCCATTTAGCTCAGTGCAAACGTCTGGAAGGAGGACTAGATAAGCTGAAAGAAGCCACCATTCAGCTAGATGAACTGAACATAAAGCTTGCAGAGCAGAAGATTGTCCTTGCTGAGAAGTCAGCTGCCTGCGAGGCTTTGCTGGAGGAGATCTCAACAAACACAGCGATAGGTAAGTGACAGGCCAAGGTGTCCTTGGCAGGCAGGCAGAGAATCAGGGAGCCATCTTGCAGGGGTACCTCTGTTGGCCCCTCTCTCTTTCTATTTTTTCTTTTCAATTCCTTACTTTCATATTTTTTACTTAATAGTATTTTATCTTTCCCAATTCTATGTAAAAATAATTTTCAACATTCATTCTTGTAAGATTTTGATTTCCAAATTTTTTCTCTCTCCCTCTTTCCCCTTCTCTCTCCCTAAGACAGCAATCTGATATAGGTTATTAAACATTTCCATATTACACATGTTGTGAAAGAAGGATCAGAAAAAAGGGGAAAACCATAAGAAAGAAAAATAAGAACAAAATTTTGAAAAGTGAAAATAGTATGCTTCAATCTGCATTCAATCTCCATAGTTCTTTCTCTGGATGCAGATGGCATTTTCCATCACAAGTCTTTTGGAGTTGTCTTGAATTACTCTATTGCTCAAAAGAGCTAAGTCTATCATAGTTGATCAAGAGACAGTGTTGCTGTTACTATGTGCAATGCTCTGGCTTTCCTTATGTCAGCATCAATTCATGTAAGTCTTTCCAGGTTTTTCTGGAATCAGCCTGCTCATCATTTCATAATAGCACAGTAGTATTCCATTATATTCATATATCACAACATGTTCAGCATCCCCTCAATTTCCAGTGCTTTGCTACCACAAAAGTCTGCTCTCTTTCTGAGTGAATGAATGAATATTGGGTCACTGTTGTCAAATGAGATCATCAGTTTTGGGCAAAATGAGACTAGAAAGGCCATCTGGTGCAAAGTCCATAGGGGTCAAGACCCTTGCTTAAAATGCCATATAGCTTAGTAAAAAGTGAGAGAACTGAGATGTGTATTCTCCTTCAAACCCAATGTGCTTTCCACTGGGCCATGATTAGACAAGTCATTATTACTGGAGACTTTACCAGAAACTGGACTAGCCATGTGGATTTGACCTAGGCTCAAGTTCCTGCTCTCAATGGACCTATTCCAGAGGAACTCTCTTCACCTTCTGGTTCTGGGATTATTTGTTCCTTCTTTCTTGTTGGAACACTTACTCTGTCTCCTTCTCTAAATCCTCTCTACCATTCCAGCTCTTCCTTTGCAGGGAGCTATCGATTGACCAATTGTCAACTCTTAGTTTGCACTCATATGCCAATGATCTCCAGAACTCTGTCTTTGGCCCTGTCCTCTTACCTGGTCTTCCTAAAACCTCAGATTTCTTGTCCACAGTTTCAGCCCAGATCATCATGGACTCCTTCAGCTTTGCTTACTATAACAGTGATTACACACATTGTTCTTCCCACCCATTTCTTCTCTCTCCTGTCTATGTTATACAGTCGTTCTGAAATCATTATTTTCAGAAGCTGTTCTCAAGATGTTACAATATTATAGAGGCTCCTCATTTATCAACACATTAACTTTGGATTCTTCTGCTCATTTGGGAAGAACTGCTATCATTGGTTACTTCCTCCCTCCTGCTCATGCCCATTCCATGATCTTACCAGCCTAATTTCTGGTTATTCAGCTAAAGTGTTCTTCCCTAGTCATGCAGATCTATTTATTAGCTTGGACACATTGACAGTTCTTCATCTCCTTTTTTGTGTTTGCATGTGCCTATCAGTACCTTTCCCCTGATAGTCAAGTCAAGTCAAGTCAAGTCAAGGACTCACTTGAGTCCATTCTCCAATCAACTGAAAAATTGATCTTCTTCAAATGAAAACCATGAGCTAACAATGAAACAATGAGCTACGCAATGCAGGGTTACCCAAGATGAACAGGTTGTAGTGGAGAATTCTGACAAAAGGTGATAAGCTGGAGAAGGAAATGCAACCTGCTCCAGTATCTTTGCCAAGAAAACTCCATTAATGGAATTAAAATGATAAAAGATATGACACCAGAAGATGAGCACCTCAGGTTGGAAGGTGTCCAACGTGATAGTGGGGAAAACAGGGAACAACTACAAGTACCTCCAGAAAGAATGAAGCAGCTGGACCAAGGCTGAAAGGAACCTTGGCTCTGGATAAAAAGGAAAGTCTAGTGCTGTAAAAGTTAATATTGCATAGGAACTCAGAATGGAAGATCTGTGAACCAAGGTAAGCTGAATGTGGTCAGTCAAGAGATGGAAAGATTAACATTGACATCTTGAGTGTTAGTGAACTTAAATGCATGGGAGTGGGTGAATTTAATTCAGGGGAACATTACATATACCACTGTATGCAAGAATCCCTTAGAAGGAATGGAGTAGACCTCATACTCATAAAAAGGTACAAAAATAAGTCAAAAGTGACTGAATGATATTTGTTCTAATTCAAGGCACACCATTCAATATCACAGTAGTATAAATCTATGCTCCAACCACTGATGCTGAAGAGATTGAAATAAATCACTTTTACAAAAAAACCTACATCTTCTAGAAATAAACATCATAAAAAGATCAACATAAGAAATTGGAATGCTAAAGTAAGAAATCAAAAGGTAATTGGAATAACAGGAAAGTTTGACCTTGGAATACAAAATAAAGCACGACAGAAATTCATAGAATTTTGTTAATTTTGCTGGTCATAACAAACAATCTTTTCAACAACCCAAATGATGACTCTACACATGGACATCACCAGATGGTCAATATCAAAATCAAAATTGATTATATGCTTTCTAGCCAAAGGTAGAGAAGCTTTGGGCAGCCATTTAAAATAGGAACTGACTTGACTGTGGCTCAGATCCTAAGCTTCTTGTTGAAAAATTTAGACTTAAGTTGAAGAAGCTAGAAAAAACCATCACATATGAATTAAATAACATCCCTTATGAATATGAGGTGGAAGTTATATGCAGATTTAAGGGATTTATCTGGTAGATAGATACTGAAGAACTATAGACAAAGAACAAAAAACATTCCAAAGGGAAAAAAAGAGCAAGAAAGCAAAATGGCTGTCTGATGAGACTTTACAAATAACTGAGGAAAAAGGGAAAGCAAAATGGCAAGATAGACCTAAATGAATGCAAAATTATAGAGAATACCAAGGAAAGCTAAAAAGGTTTTCTTAAATGAGCAATACAAAGAAATAAAAGAATGCAATGGGAAAAATTAGACCTTTTCAAGAAAATTTGAGATATCAAGGAATGTTTCATGTGAATATGAGCATGAGGTTGGGATTTAAAAGAAGCGGAAGAGATTAAGAAGAAGTGGCAAGTATATGATGAAAAACTATACAAGGAAGATCTTAACATCACCAATAGCCATGTTAGTATGGATACTGATGTAGAGACAGACATCTTGGAGAATGAAGTTGAGTGGGCCATACGAAGCATTGCTAACAATAAGATTAGTGAAGATGATGGTATTCCAACTGAGCTATTTAAAATCCTAAAAGATGATGCTATCTTAATCCTAAAAGATTCTGTAATCATTATGCCAGTAAATTTGGAGAAAACAACAGTGGCTCCTGGATGGGAAAAGATCAGCTTATGCCCCAGTTCTAAAGAAGTACAATGCCAAGGAATGTTCAAATTACCCAGCAATGGCACTTATTTTACATGCCAGCAAGGTCATGCTTAAGATTTTGCAAGCTGTGGTTGTTGTCATGTTTAATCTTGTCTGACTCTTTATGTTGCCATTTGGGGTTTTCTTGACAAACATACTAAAGAGGTTTGCCCTTTCCTTCTCCAGTTCATTTTACAAATGAGAAAACTGATACAAAAAGGGTCAAGTGACTTGACCACAGTCATATAGCTAGGAAGTATCTGAGAACAGATTTGAATTTGGGGTCTTCCTGACTCCAGCTCTGGCATCCAGCTCTGGCATCTGTGCCACCTAGCTGCTATTCTGCAAGCTAGGTTTCAGCATATGTAAAGCCAGTTTGCTTTCTTTCTCTCTTTTTTTCTTTTCTTTTTTTTTTTGGCATAAGGCAATTGTGGCTAAGTGACTTGCCCAGGGTCACACAGCTCATAAGTATTAAATGTCTGAGGCCATATTTGAACTCAGGTCTTCCTGACTTCAGATTTAGTGTTCTATCCACTGTGCATCTAGCTGCCCCAGACAGACTGGTTTTCAAAGAGGCAGAAGAACTGGAGACCAAATTGCCAATATTCACTGGATTAGGGAAAAAGTACAAGAGTTCCTGAAAAACATCTACTTCTGCTTCATTGACTACACTCAAGCCTTAGATTGTGTGGATCACAATCAAGTTTCCTCAAAGAGGATGGGAGTATCAGATCATCTTTCTCTTTTCCTGAGGAACCTGTAGGAAGGTTCAGGAACAATAGTTAGAACTGAACATGGAACAATTGATTGATTTAAGTTTGGAATAGGATGTCTGTATATTGTCAACTTTTTAATTTAACTTTTATGCAGCATAATACATCATTCAAAATGCCAGTCTGGATGGAATTAATCAAAAGCTGGAATTAAGGTTGTTGGGAGAAATATAAAAAGTCTCAGATATGTAAATGGTACTACTCTGATGGCAGAAAATGATGAACTAAGAAACCTTTAGGAGGGTGAAAGAAGAGATAGTAAAAGCGGACTTGAAGCTTAACATTAGAAAAACTGAGATCTTGGCAATCGATCCCATCACTTCTTGACAAGTAGAGGGAGAAGAATTGGAAGAGGTGTCAGATTGTATATTTTTGGGCTCACTGCAGATGGTGATGACAATCATGAAATTAAAAGATGTTTGCTCCTTGGAAGGAAAGCTATGACAAATCTGGACAATATTAAAAAGAGAAATCACCTTGTTGACAAGGGTCTGTATAATCCAAATTACATATATATTTTCCAGTAGCAATGTATAGTTGTGAGACTTGGACTATAAGGAAAGTCAAGTACTGCAGAACTGATGCTTTCAAATTGTGCTGAGAAGACTTTTGAGAGTCCCTTCTTGCTCAATCATTTTTACAACAGTTGTTCAATCTTCACTAACTGTTCAACACAATGTCTCCTGGACATGCCACTGATGTTTCCTCCTTCCTGCCTTTGCTTATGAGGGGATTTAGTGTGGCAGAAAAGAGTCAGTTTTGTTGTAGACAGACCTGACCTTTTACTAGGTATGGGCAAATCACCTTTCTGAGCCTCAGTTTCCTTCTCTGTAAAATGGCAGTAATAACATTTGTACTATTCACCTTGTGAAATTATAGCATCTCAGGGCTGGAGGGGTCTCAAAGGCCATCTGTTTTAGCCTCTCCAGCTTCTGAAAAGCTCTCGTTCTTAGGAAGCTTTTCTGACCTGAAGTCAAAATGTGCCTTTTTGCCACTTTCACCCATTGTTTCTGCTCCTCTCCTCTGAGAAGAGTCTCATCCCCTTTTGACATGACCTCCCTTCCCATTCTATTCTCCAGGCTTAGCATCTTTGGTTCCTTTAGACATTCCCTGAATGAGGCCCATGAACAAGGCCCTTCTCTCTACTGGTGGCCATTTCTGGTTGCCCAAAGGAATGATTCGCTGCTCTCCTGGCAGGAGACACTGGTGTACACCCGGACAATTGGGATTCCCCTCACAGCTGTACCACAACACCGGGCCAGGCTAATGTGCTTTTTCTTGAAATCCTTTTCTCTTTCCTCTTTTTGCCCCAACAATGTGTACTCCATTTACCAGAGGACACAAATGCTGCTTTGTTTCCTCCTTTGATCTCTAATGATCTCAGCCAGGCTTTTCCTTTATGGCCACAGAAGCATAGACTTAGAGCTGGAACAGGGTCTTAGAAGCATGAGACCTCCTTATTTTACAGATGAAGAAACTGAGGTCCCAAGAGTTTTAAGTGACAGGATCACACAGCTAGGAGTGTTTGAGGTGAGATTCAGGTCTTTCTGACTCCAAATCAAGTACCACCTAATTGATAATGATGATAAAGCTAAATCTGAAGGGAAGGCAGCAGTAGGGAGGATGGGTATAGGAAAAGGAGGCCAGTGGGAGAGTGGGGAATTTAAATAAACTAGCAGGCTAGTTTCTTTGGGATAGTTTCTGTGGAATGGCCTAAAGCTGCTCCACAGCCAAGGAGCCAAATGAGAGAAAGATGTTGGGAGGGAAGTGGGTTGAGAGGAAGGAGGAGAGAATCAGAGGAAACGTGAGGATGCTGGGGTCTGAGAGCTTGGGTTTCCTCCAGGCTGTCCAAGAAGAGCATTTCTCTTTTTGTTAAATAAAGCCAAGTCAATCCTGTGTGTTGAGACATCAGTTGAGACATTACACTTTCCCACCTCATCCTGCAGCGGAGGAGAAGAAGAAACTTGCTGAAGAGAAGGCCATAGAGATAGAGGAACAGAATAAGATCATCGCCGTGGAAAAAGCTGAGGCTGAGATAGCCCTGGAAGAAGCCATGCCTATCTTAGAAGCGGCCAAACTGGAGCTGCAGAAGCTGGACAAATCCGATGTCACAGAGATCAGGTAAGGTCTCGTGGAGGGGCAGTGCGGTAGGGACTGAGTCAGGAGGGCCTAGAGGCCAGGTCTGTCTCTAGCCCTGCTGGCTGAGTAGTCCCCTGGACTCTTGAGTGCTCCAGGGGATGTCCTACAGATTCCCCAAGTTGCAGAGAAGATAAGTTGGTCTGATAGAGGGAGTTTTCCCATCATGAGAATCCCTGACTTCCTCAATGGCACTTCATGTGGCCTTCTTTTCCTGATCCCTCCACTCAGCTGCATGTACCCTCCTCTTATCATCTTGTTCCTGTTTAGTATATGCCTATAAATATGCACATGTTCTCCCTTTGATGAAAAGAAAACAAGAATTTATTAAGCACTATCTATATACTAGGTCCTGTGCTAAGTGCTAAAACCCATTGGATCCTCACAACAATCCTTCGAGGTAGGTGCTATCATTATCCCCCCTTTACAGATGAGAAAACTGAGACAATCATTAGTGAAGCAGCTTGCCCAGGCTCACCCAACCAGTAAATCTCTGAGGTTGGATTTAGACTCAGGTCTCCCCTGCTTCAGGTCCAGCACTAAATCTGTGACATCTCTTAATGTGTCCTAAGCACCTTGATGCAGTACCTGGCATATGAATGGATGAATGAAAATTCATTTGTTAAGCTCTTCTCATGTACCAAGTGCTGGGAATACAAATAAAGAGAGATTGTTCCTGTGTCAAGGGGCCTATCCTCTGATGAGGGGAGATAGCATCTATTGGTGGACATAGCTGCAGGGTAAACACTGGGTGCTAAATAAAGGCCGTTGGCAGATTGACTGATGGAATTCTACAGCTAAGTCCAGAATAACAAAAATAAACATTATATATTAGTAAGTAAAATGGGATCCATATATGCTTTTCTTCCACTCTGTGACAAATGTGAAATATAATAATTCCAGCCATTCTAGTTGTGGCTTCCAACTGATGTTCATGCTGGCCTTTCAAAAATAGGTAAAAAAAAATCAGGGTTCTTCCCCCTGGCAGGAAGAAAGGTGGTCTCCAGAGCCCTTTCTCTGCACTGTCTGCCAATCCCCCATCCTGTCCTGACCATTCTGTAGTGGACTCTGGAAGCTGCATCTTATACCATCAGTGAAATTCAGACAATGGATATTGTTCTGTTCTTTCTGTTCTGACGTTGCTGACTCTCTTCTTCCTTCTGACTCATGCATGTAGGAGTCTTTCCAAGATGTTATCATTTATATGACTTTGCATCTTTAATCATAGCAATTCAGTTAAATTCAACAGGCTTTTATTAAACATCTTCTATAATTAGGGCAGCTAAGTGGTGCAGTGGAGAGAGCTGCAGGCCTGAAGTCAAGAAAATCCATTTTCCTAAGTTCAAATCCAGTCTCAGACACTTACTAGCTATGTGACCCTGGACAAGTCACTTGATCCTGTTTGCCTCAGTTTCCTCCTCTGTAAAATGAGCTGGAGAAGAAAATGGCCAACTACTCTGCCAAGTAGTATCTCTGCCAAGACAATCCCAAATGGGGTCATGGAGAATCAGACATGAATAAAATGACTGAATGCATAATCTGGACTATAGAAAGTACTGGGATGAAATAAATCAACTAGTGCAAAGTCATTTCAAGCAGGTCAGGAAAAGCCTCCAATACAAGATGGCTCCCAAATAGTGTCTTGAAGGAGGCTAGGTAATCTAGGAGCTGGAAGAGAGGAGGGGATCAGATCAGCTTGAGCAAAGGTAACACTTTTCTGGAGGCTGGAAGAGACCTCAGAGGTCACCTCATTCAGTTCCTTCATATTTCAGATGAGAAAGCTATGGAAGTGACTCAGTGTCACCAAGGTAGAGGGCATCAGGGCCAGAATTTAGTCCCAGGTGCTCTGAATCCAGCCCCATGTTCTTTCCACTGTCCCTCACTGCCTCTTTTACATACTCATTACCCAAGCTGGCTTTGTCCATTCTGATTCTAATGCTGGTGCTGTATCTGACACTGTTATTTTTCCTCGTTTGAAATCATTTCAGGGGAAGATGATGTCACATTTGTCTCAATTTTTGGAGGTGCCTGTCTTCTCCTTGAAGGCAAATAACCTTGGTTTTTTTTTTAATTAATGGAGCCATTTGATTTAGGATTGCTGTTTCTCTGTCCAGAAAGCAAAGCATTTATCTGGAGATGTTACTGTTGGTACCAAGAGGCAATCTTTTCCCAGAGGAGTTATTCCTTTGCTAATTACCTGTTGTCCTCATTGCTGGGCTGAGAAGTCAAGGTTAGGAGTGCCGCCTGTCCATGTTGTTTCTCAATAGAAAAGATTTGCTTTGCTTTGCTTTGGGATTAGCTCAAGTAAATAGGGTTTGGGTTGGTCAGAGGTAGGGATACTTCACAGAAATAAGCACATCCCTCCCATCTTCCACCTTTGCCAAGATAAGTCCCTTCCCACCTCCAAATCAGTATTCCCTTTAACTCATTTCCATAGCCTTGGTTTAAGTCAGCAGTGTGTCAGACATTCCTTCTCACAGACTTGGGTCCTGAGTGGTCCTGATTTCTGCTCTCAGTCATCTCAGGGGGTGATGGCCCTGTGTCATCTGTCTGTACAATGACACAGATGCTAGTGCATGGAGCAGCAAATGCACTAGCTCAGTTAGTCTTTGTGCTTTCCTCTTTGAGAAAAATTGCATTTTTGGAGTCATTGGCTCAGATTCCCTGTTTTTCCACCTCTGGGCTTTCTGCCATTTTGATCAGTGAGGAGAAAAAAAAGTGCTCTTTCCTGCCTTTGTTTCTGGATTTATGCTTTGGGATCTTTAAGTATCATATTTGGATGAAAGAGCAAGCCTCCACAGTGCACATGGAAAGGAGCCTCCTTACATGGCCTTGTAGATGGCTGTAGAAAAGTAGAAAAAGCAGTGACTTCTCAATCAGGGGGATTAAGTTCAAATCTTGCCTCTGATACTTTATTACCAACAGTGACTTTGGGCAGGTCATGTACTCTCAGTTAAGTACCTCAGACCTTAACCTGCTCCTCTGCAAAATGAGAGGGTTGGAATTCTATAGAGAAGAGCAGGACTGGCAGAGTTTCTTCAGGCACTATTATCCTCATTTACAGATGTGGAAACTGAGGCTTACGTAGATTACATAACAGCCATGATTGCACATTTGGAAAACATCCAAGCTGGAATTCTAACCTAGAGGCCTCTTGATTCTCAAGTTCAAAGCTCTGCTATCACTAAACTCAACATGGGACTTCCCACCCCTGACATCAGCGTCTTTGAATATTTACCTTGAGCCCATCTTGATTTTTATTTTATTTCTCATTTCAGTTTTTTATCATGTGATTCTGTGTTTGATTAATTTCTTTGGTCTTTTTTCCCTCTAGGTCTTTTGCTAAGCCTCCTAAACAGGTGCAAACTGTTTGTGAATGTATTTTGATTATCAAGGGCTACAAGGAACTCAACTGGAAGGCAGCCAAAGGCATGATGTCTGACCCAAACTTCCTAAGGTCTCTCATGGACATGGATTTTGATTCAATTACCCAGGGTCAAGTCAAAAACATACGAGGCAAGTGTTGGCAACTAGAGCAGAAATCTCATGTAGGCAGACATTGTCCCAGCTTTCTTTCAGGACTTCTCTTTCTTTCTTTGTTCCAATCTAGATAAAACAATGGAATTTTGGGTTTGTTTGATCTCTTAGGAGAGAGATACCCCTGGAGTCCTAAGGAGAAATACATAACCCATGACCGAGAAGAAAAAAAGTACTTTTCCATTTACAGGGTCCATAGTTTTGGATTCAGCAAAGGGATTTGTGATGCTTTAAGAAATCAAATTCTTTTTCTCATTGTCAGTGACATATACAAAATCTGCATGTAGCCCTAAGTTTCACCTGGCAGGATGCAACCTTTTTACTTGGCACTTCACTTAGGATTTTTCTCCTATGCTTGCACTTTCAGTAGAAGGTTAGGATAAATCCTTGACCTGACTGACCTTTTCCCAGTATAGCGCTAATGTGATCTGTTAAAAAATGGATGGTGAGTGTAAGTGTCTCAAGTTATTAATTAACAACCAACTGTTTGATACTTTGGTTGCTGAGGACCTAAACATCCTTCAGGCCTAAATTCTGAAGGAAAAGGCATGATTCCTCTTAGGGACCAACTTTCCTACATTTCTATCTCTATATATTTGTATTATTTGTACCTACATCTTTACTTATATCTATGCTTATCTTTATATTTATACCTATGTCTATGTCTCTCTACATCTGTCATCAATATAATATTCAATATTTCTGAGGAAAGCAATTGTAATTGTATAACTATTTATCCTGATGTTTTTAAGTTCATAGAAACCTACGTTATAGGTTTAGAAATGAAAGAGACCCAGTAGAGCAGCTAATTTTGCCCCTTCATTTCACAGAGAGGGAAAATTAGACCCAGAGAAGGTTCATTGACTTTCTTCCAGGTGGATCACCCAGCTAGGAGGCAACAGAACCAAAATTTGAGCAATGGTCTTTTGATCTAGGACTCCTGTTCCAGTGTATTTGCCCTGGTGCCAGGATGTCTTCCTCCAATTCTTGTGTCATTTTGATATTAGTTTTGCCCCCTCACAATAAATTCTCCCTTAACATTAATTGTTTTCATTTATATGATAAAACCACCATAGAGGTCCTATAAGCATAGCTTTGTGATGGCTTTATCTGAGTTCCCTCTCCCATAATAGAAAGCTTAGATGACAGCAGTAGCAAGTGAGGCGTCTCAGGAACTTTGATGATCCCATTACAAATCTGGGCTATAGGTCTCATGTCTTCCAGCAATGGCAGATGTAATACAGGCATGGGAGGGGAAAGATTAAGCTGCATATACAGACATAGCCTCTCAACACATATCTGGAAAGTCTGTGGAAAGTCCCTGGAAAGGGACTTTGAGGGAGGTTCCAGTTCAGTTCATGTTCATTTGCCTTTGTCTGTTGAGACAATTTGCTCATATGCAATAGGTCAGTTATGAAAAACAGATGTCTGAGGCTCTCTGATCTGAGACAGTTGGATCTATATTTTATGGACATATTTATTAATGAATAATGAATTAGGAGTACTTAATTCATCCCAAAGTATCTAATTTTTCTCATTTTCTCAAACTTATGTTCCATAGACTCCAAAACACACCTCAAACAGAATTCATTATCTTCCCTCTTATACCATACCCTTTCCTCTTCTGAACTTCTATGCTTCTCTTCAGGTCATCACCTCCCTCTCAGTCCCTCAGACTCACAACCTAGGAGTCATCCTAGACTCTTCACTATTTCTCACTTGGCTAAATCCGAGCTGTGACCAAGGCCTGTTGATTTTACCTCCACAGCATCTCCTGTCCATTTCATTTCCTGAGTATCTCTTGTCCATTTCACTATTACAGCATCTCTTGTCCATTTCACTTCCTCAGCATCTCTTGTCCATTTCACCATTACAGCATCTCTTGTCCATTTCACCACTACAGCATCTCTTGAATATGCCCCCTTGTGACTCCTCTGATACTGTCCCAAGCTGATATAAGCCCCCACATCTCTCAAGCCTGGATCATTGCAGTGGTTACTGGCAGATCTGCCTGCTTCCAGTCTCTGTTCAATGCAATCTATTCTTCACTGTCATGAAATTGATCTTCCCAAAATATAAATCTGACCATGTCATCTCTCCATGTTCCTTCCCACTAAACAAACCCTTGTGGCTCCTTATTATCTTCACAGTCAAATACAAAATGCTCTGTTCAACATTTAAAGAATCCCTGCTATCTTTCCAACCTTCTTACTTTCTTCATCTCCATGTATTCTGCTCCCTTGTTGTTCCTCACACCAACTCTAGGCATTTTCACTGTCTGTGTCTAATACCTAGAACTCCTTCCTTCTCCTTTCCCCCTCCCAGCTTCCCTGACTTTCTTCAAACCCCAGCTAAAATCTCGCCCTTTGCCAGAAGATTTTCCACGTTTCTTAATCTGTGTGCTTTTTTCTTGGCATTATTTCCATCGAATCCTACATGTACTGGGTTCATATATACTTGTTTTGCCTCTTTTTTTGTAACCCCAGAAATTAACACAGTGTCTGATATATAATAGGAACTTAATGCTTATTGACTGAACCACTGACTAAAAATTTTAATACTTTATCTTAAGGGCTCTTAAAGAATCTCAATACAACCTTTGAAGAAATGGAGGTTGTAAGCAAAGCAGGATTGGGCATGCTGAAGTTTGTTGAAGCTGTGATGGGTTACTGTGATGTTTTTAAAGAAATCAAGCCCAAAAGAGAGAAGGTACTGTTTGTTTGTGAATCCTACACAATAATGGGGCTGTGTCCAGTCTGGAGCTAATAGATCCCTCTCTCTGGGTGTATATGGCTTTCTTCATCACTGAACACTTGGAGCTGGTTTGAAATATCCCATTGTTGAAGAGAACCATGTCCTTCAGAATTGATCATTATGTAGTCTTGTTGTTACTGTGTATATTGATCTCCTGGTTCTGCTTATTTCACTTAGCATCAGTTCATGCAAGTCTCTCCAGACCTCTCTGAAATCATCCTGCTGGTCGTTTCTTACAGACCAATACTATTCCATGACATTCATAACTATAATTTATTCAGCCATTCTCCAATTGAAGGGCATTTATTCAGCTTCCAGTTTCTAGCCACTACAAAAAGAGCTGTCACAAACATTTTTGCACAGGTGGATCCCTTTTGGAGCCATGTCTTAATGGTGGAAATCACAGGTGCACATGAAGATGATATCTACACATAAACACATATACATGTTTATACATTATAAACACATATGTGTTATATATATATAGAGAGAGAGACAGAGACACAGAGAGAGAGACAGAGAGAATGAGATAGAGAGAAAGAATGAAAGAGGATTAGAACTATATAAAATGAAGGGCCCACTTGAAGAGAGACCCTATGTAAGGTGTGGGCTATCTTGTGGCTCAAAGGGAGGGAGAAGAGACATCTCTAGCTTCTTTTCCCTTTATCTTTCTCCAAGAGAGACTTTAAATTAATTCCAAGAGGAGAAGTAGGAACTTGGAATGAAAGGCTATTCTATTCTCTCAGAGCAAGGAGGTACTAGGCTAGAAGTTTATCTGTTTTCTTTCTTAAATACTGTTTATTTAGGGGATATGATTAGGTTCCAAGTATTTTTGGATCACTTTATCATTTTGGTAGGGAAGGAGGACCCCAAGATCTCTATCTAAGATTTGAGCTTTTTCTTCCCTAATACCAGTTCCATGATGAATACATATAGAGAATAGTAAAGAAACCCATTTATCCAAATCATAATAGAAATTAGAGAATATCTACAAAGGAAAAACTTGACAATACAGAAGGAAAGAGCTCTCCCATTGGTAGTGATGTAACTGAGCTCAACCAAGAGAGCATCCTACATTTCACTTAAATGGAAAACTCCCTGAAGTCTTTAAAGTAGCTAGCTGGGACAGGAACATGATGGAACCTGCCAACTCCTTCCAGAATCTTTTTCTTTAGCCATATGAAGTGGGATTGGCCTCTTCCATTTTCCCTCTTGAAGCTGGAAGCCAGAAGTACTTGCAGCTGGAAGCCAGAAGTACTTGCAGCGACCTGACACTTGAAGAAGCCTTGAAGCTTGATGAGTCCCTTAGGAGATTTAACTGTGAAGAGTACTGTTGCCCCTTACCAACTTCTCTCTGCCTCTCATGTAAAGGTGGGGCAGGGCCTTTATCTCTACAATAAGAAAAGAATCCCATATCAGTGGGCTTTAAGATAGAGGTTACATACATATATACATACATAAACATATCCATACACACATAAACGCATGCATATTGACATATATCTCTATACAAACATTGATATATCTACACCCCCACTCCCCCACACCCCTCCCCACCCCCACATCCCCCCCACAAAGAAATGTGACCCCATCTTCACTTAAATATGAATTGTTTCAGTCTAATTGGGTTGAAGGATTGAATCTTTGAAATAAGGAGTTGAAAAAGTAACTTAAGGCAATGCAGTGATCCAAGACAATTCCAATAGACTTGGGGTGAAAAATGCCATCCACATCCAGAGAAAACTATGAAGACTGAATGTGGATTGAAGCATAACATTTTCACCTTTTTGTTTCTTTGCTTTTTCTTTCTAAGTTTTTTTTTCTTTTGGTCTGATTTTTCTTGCTAACATGACAAATATGGAAATATGCTTAAAAAGACTGTACATGTTTAACCCTCCCCCCCAAAAAAAAGAGCTAAAGAAAGAAATCCAGATTGTGGTTGCCTGTGGCACTAAAAAATCCTGTGGTCCCCTGAGTCTTTCATTGGATCACACAGGTGTGGTTCAAGTCTTAGAAAAAGGATCCTTGTAGCCTCTCTCTTCTCCTTTCCCCCTCCTCTGTATCCCTTTTCCCAATTCTCAGGCATTGTGATTACTCTTTAAAATACAGGTGGCAAGACTGGAGAGAAACTATTTTCTCAGTAAAAGAGAACTGGAAAGAATTCAGAATGAGCTGGCCACACTCCAGGCTGAACTGGAAGCTTTGGGAGCCAAATATGAGGCAGCCATATTGGAAAAGCAACAGCTCCAGGAAGAAGCAGAGATTATGGAAAGACGACTGATTGCAGCTGACAAACTGATTTCTGGCTTGGGCTCAGAAAACGTGAGGTTAGTTTAGTTTCATGAAAGAAAATTAAGAAAAATTTCTTATGTTGATTCCAGAATATGAGTGGTTTGAATTGGGATGTCCACCATTGTAAAATGGCCCCCACGGCTAGATTTATTCAGCAAGTGGCTTCTTTTCTGTGCATCAAAGGCTTGCAAAGGCTGTTTGTAAATCCTGTTATATCCTGTTAAGTACAGAAGACCCTGTGAGACTGTGGTACTAGGGAAGGACATGTGACATAATGCATAGATGGATCCCCGAGACACCTGGAACTTTGGTGGCTTCTGGCTCAATGTTTGAAGCCAATGGTTGTGGGAGTCAGCATCACTACAGGAAGGATGAGAAAGTGATCTGTGAAGTAAGTCCTTTTGGACTTGAGAAGTCAGTGATTAAAGCTGTAATTTGTAAGTTCTTAAATGTAGTGGGTAATATAGTCCCATGGCAATGCTTTGGGACTGTTCATTTTGCTAATGTTGGGAATTACTCATGATATATGTGTCTGCCAGCCTGAAGAAATAGTTGGCCGGGCAGAACTTGGCAGGGGAAAGTTGTGAGTCTTCTCAAAGTTCCTACCAGAACCTAATAACTGAATCAGAGAGACGGTCTCTTTCCCATCAGATGGCTGGCTGACTTAGATGAGCTGATACATCGGAGATTCAAGTTGTTGGGTGACTGTCTGCTCTGCTCAGCCTTCCTGAGCTATGAAGGGGCCTTCAACTGGGAGTTTCGAGATGAGATGGTCTATGGGATATGGCAAAAAGATTTGCTGGATCGGGAAATCCCCCTGAGCCAGCCCTTTCGACTAGAAAATCTGCTCACAGATGATGTAGAGATCAGTAGGTAAGGGATGCTCTTCCATTGAGAGAGCTGTGCTATTATTTCATGACACAAAGCTTGGATGGTGGGTGGTCCTCTGGGGTAATGGTGCTACAGGAAGCCAGGTTTGGGCCGAGCTAAGATTTAGTATGGAAATAGAGGTGGCCCTCAACTTCTTCCCTAGAGCAGGCCCATGTTTTCTCCTAATACTGGGAATGGGGCCATTGGTTTTTTCCTTTCCATTAGAGCCAGACCATCTTTTTGCTCAGCTTTTGGCATTTAGACTCTGGGTAATACAGTAAAAACCATAAAAGAAGCTTTAGCTACATCACTGATTTTCTGATGTTTGGATCCCCAGGTGGGGCTCCCAGGGCCTGCCTCCTGATGAGCTCTCTGTTCAGAATGGTATTCTCACCACTCGAGCCAGTCGCTTTCCTTTGTGTATTGACCCCCAGCAACAAGCGCTAAATTGGATAAAGAGAAAAGAAGAAAAAAACAACCTTCGGGTAGGGTTGAAGTAATCAACAACTCTTCTATTTCATTGACCCAAACCCTATGATATGTCAAAAGATTTTGAATTTGAAATAGGAAAAACCTATTCCTGATGGTCCTTACTCAAATACTGATAGAAGAGACCCAAACATGGGAATCTCTGGGAGTTTTGTGATCAGCCCTGTGCTCTTGTAATATAAAAAAAAAAAATCAGTGGCTCAAGGGTAGCTGGATGGTGCAGTGGATAGAGCAGCAATCCTGGAGCCAGGAGAACCTGAGTTTAAATCTGCCCTCAGACAAGTACTTATGAACTGTGTGAGTCTGGGCGAGTCACTTAACCCCAACTGCTTCATGGGGGGAATATCAATGGCTTGGATGAATGACACACTTTTCAGATTTATAGATTATACAAAGACAAAAGGAAAAAGCTAGGAAGTTACTTGACAAAGATGTCAGTAGGCTAGGATATTTAGCCAAAGCCACCACCACTGTAGCTAATAATAGCTAATATTTATATAGTTCTTTTAAGTTTGCAAGGCACTTTACAAATATTATCTCATTCGATCCTCAAATGAAAGGGTACAAGTCTGGAAGGCAGGTCCTATTTTCACCCCATTTTATAGATGAGGAACCTGAGGCAGAGGTCAAGTGACAAAGATGTCAGTAGGCTAGGCTATTGGGCTGAAGTTACTATTGCTATAATAATGATGATGATGATGATGATGATGATAATAGCTAGTTCTACTTTGATTCAAAAAATTAATTTTATGAGAGCAAGATGAAGAAGGTCTGGCTAGAAGGCTCAGTTTTTGTGAAAGACGTGGGGATTTTAGTGGATTTTCTGCACCATGCATGCATCCTGACTGTGTGACCGTGGGCACACAAGTTAATCCCTCAGAGTGCAGATGACTCTCAAAGATTTCAAACTGCAGAACACTTGCCAATCTGCATTGGTGGAAGGATTTTTCACATCAGGAGATTCCCCAAAATAAGGAAATATAAATTGTTTGCCTCTCTTCCTTCCCCTTCCAAAAAAAAGAGGTCACAGAGTCAACAGTGTGATACTGCACAAAAAACCCAATGGGAGAAGTCCCAGTTCTATTGTACTCTGCCCTGATCACTTTTGGAAATCCCTGAGTCCACGTGATAGAAGGATATATGGGATGAACCTGCAATGTTTTGATGTTTTGTTGGAGAATAAAAGATTTATGGGGAGATATCAGAGCTATCTTTCAGTATGGAAGAGTGATTAAAAACTTGGTCCTCACAAGGGCAAAATGTGGGCCAGTGGGTGGAAGCTGCAAAGAGGCAGCTTTGGGCTTGATTTAGGGAAACAACCATGTCTGATCACCAGTTCTACCCAAAAGTGGAGGGGGCTTTCCTGAGAGACAGAGGGCTCCCTCTCAGTGGGGGTCTTGACCCCCCCTTGGGGCTGGAATCAAGAGGATTCTCTGGCAGGCACAGGGTGAATAGGATGATCTTCAAGGATCTTCCATCCCTGGTGCTGTGATGCTGCAGCTCACTACTCAAGGACAGATGTGGAGTGGTCATTTTTTTCCAGCTGGCATCGCCCCTGGGCTTCACATCCATGTGGAGACCTGCACACATGGACACACACAGCCACACATGTGGACACATGCAAGGCAGTCATAGACATGGGCACACAGATACACACAGACCCACAAACACAGAGCTACCCCCAGACACACAGACATGCACAGATACACATGGACACTCATGGAACACAGATACAGTCACATAGCACACAAATATACAAATACACAGTCACAGATGCACACAGAGAGACATACTCACAGACACACACACTTTCTTCTCTTTTACAATGCTTCCTTATTCCAATCTTTGCCCTTTTTAGCTCTTAGCACCTCTGTTCTCCATGTCAAAGGCAGCCTTTACTAGCATTGATTCTTCTACTTAGTGGTTTTTAACCTGGGACCAAGTACTTGGTTATTAAAAATAATTTAATAACTCTTTTGCAATCCTATGTATTTTGTTATCCATTTGGGACCATTATCCTGAAAAAGGCTTCAAAGGCCTTACCACTGATAAGATTGACTGCCCATGAGGTTCAGGACACAAAAAAGGCTCCCCCTCTTTTGGTGAAGGTGGATTCACTTTTCATTTGTTCTGGTCTTTTTTCAGGTTGCTTCTTTTAATGACCCTGATTTCCTCAAACAGCTGGAAATGTCCATAAAGTATGGTACCCCTTTCTTGTTCCAAGATGTGGATGAATATATTGACCCAGTGATTGATAATGTACTGGAAAAAAATGTGAAAAACATTCAAGGACGACAGTTTATCATATTGGGAGATAAAGAAGTTGATTATGATGTGAATTTTAAACTCTACCTGAACACCAAACTGGCCAATCCCAGATATTCTCCATCCGTGTTTGGAAAGGCCATGGTGATCAACTACACTGGTGAGAATGGGGATGATCCTTGTTTGGAATTATAGGGATCTAGACTTGGACCATCCAGTCTATGGAGGTGAACTGGTTTTCTGGGATAACATAGTTAGCATCAGAGACAGGATCTGAATCCAGATATTTGTTATTCCATGTCCATGTTCTGTCTATTCAAGAAGCTGTGATCCTGGAGTGTCCTCAGAGTACCATTAGACTTAAGGCTAAATCCTCAATTATGGTCACAGAATTCCAGTTTAATAATAAAACAATAGTCAAGCTTTCTAACAGTGTCCTTTCCTTGCTTGAGAATACTCAATGGCTTCCCATTTTAGAATAAAGTACAACTTTTGTCTTTTAAAATCCTTTATAATCTAACTTAGCTTGCTTATTATTCATTCATTTGGTAAGCATCTACTGTGTTCAAGCCATGGTTTGGGTTCTGGTGGCTCAGCGTAAGGAGGAATTGTTTCTGTTTTGGCCAAAAGACCTCCCAGACTGATTATTTTTTTAATTAGGTAAAAAAGACTATTCTTTGCTTCATTTCTTACCTAGCCTTAATGACTTATTGGTCATTGCCTCAGTCAGACTAAGACTAGTTAAAGACCTCAATTTAAAAAGACTAAAGTCTCCTACTATATCCAAGGCCATCTCCAGTTCTGGAGATGGCCCCTAGCTCTGGAAGGTGAGGCAGGTGACCTTGCCCAGCCCTCTCTCACTTGAATCCAACTCACTTGCATGTCATGGTATCTCCCCCTGATGCCATGGTCCTCTTTCTTTTTTGAAGGACAAACAAGAGCAAACAATAAGCATCTACCCTGTATAAGGCACTGAAGATGTAGAGGGAAAATGATAACCTTTTCTGAGAGTTTACGTTCCATGTAGGGGCTACAATACCTGTGTATACAAGAAAACACGAGATAATGTCTCTTTATTCCTCTTCACTCTCCAGATATCTGTCTTGTTCCATGTCCCATAGGCTTTTGCTATTCACTGAACTCAGGCTCCTATTTTGGTGCAAAGACTGGCACAGTGCCCAGAGCGCTCCCCCTTCTGGACTAAAGCTTATGGGCCATCTCCTTCCTAGAAGAAGTTCTCCTGATTTTTGTAATTATCATTTATTTGGCATTTTTGTGTTGCTTTGGCCAATGAACTTTCTCAAGCACAGGCTGCACTTTTGGCTCTGTGTTCTTGGTCTGGTAGAATGGCTTCCTCTGAGTTGCCTGTGTAATGGCACCCAAAAAATTGGAGAACACCCTGTATATGTGAAAGTCCTGAAAATAAGGTCCATTTCCATGTCCTGTCCCTAGTCACGCTGAAGGGCCTCGAGGACCAGCTGCTCAGTGTCATTGTGGCTTATGAGAGAAGAGAGCTGGAGGAGCAGAGGGAGCACCTCATCCAGGAGACAAGTGAAAACAAGAACTTGCTGAAAGATCTGGAAGACTCTCTCCTCCGAGAACTGGCCACATCCACGGGCAACATGCTGGATAACGTGGACTTGGTACAGACCCTCGAGGAGACCAAGACGAAGGCCACCGAGGTAAGAAGCTCAGGCCTGCTGCCTATGTCCGTGCTCCTGGCCCTGCGCTGGACGGGGGAAGCCTCTCCGTGCCCTTGGGCCTCTGTGGGGCTGCCATTGCTTGTTATATGTAGGGAGGAGATGCAGACCTGGTAGTTACCAGGGGGAGGGGGAGGCGTTGCCCTTAGCACTGCCCCTAGACCCGAGCTGTCACAAGTTATGGGCCTCTGTGTCTCATCGGCCTGGCAGATTCCTCTCAGTCACTTGGGACCATCATACTCGTGCCTTGTCTTTCCCCTCTTAATTTTTCAGCTCATCATAAAATTGCCCCTTCCTGATTTTACAGATTTCCTTTATGGGAAAAGCAAACAAAAAATCAGGTTCTGACGCCGACCTTTCTTTTAGGTGTCAGAGAAACTCAAATTGGCCGAGAAGACAGCGGTGGACATCGACCGACTGCGTGACGGCTACCGGCCTGCTGCCAAGAGGGGCGCCATTTTGTTCTTTGTTTTGTCCGAAATGGCGCTGGTGAACACCATGTACCAGTATTCCTTGTCGGCCTTCCTGGATGTCTTCATTTTCTCACTTAAGAAGTCTTTGCCAGATTCTTTTCTTCCAAGGAGGTTAAGAAACATTATGGACACGCTCACTTTCAACGTCTACAACTACGGCTGCACAGGTTGGCTTGACCTAGAGCAAGATGGATGCATGTCCTTGGTTGTGTGGGTGTTGTAGGTCGCATTTATGGGGTCGTGTCAGTTGTAGAAGCTGCAGTAATTTAAGTGTAATATATGCAATCACACCCCAACTCTAGAGAATCCTCTCTTTGAAAAGTTGTATTTGCAAAACAGAGATTGTGGTCGATAATTCAGGTTATGAGAAAAGAGGTTCATTAAAATGCTGGAATCCCAGAATTCCAGAGTTGGAAGGGTCCTTTAGTTGGAAGAGGTCTTTTAGTCCATCCTTTACTTGAATAAGAATATCCACAATATATTCAGCTGGTGTCTCCAAGGAAAGGAAACTACTTCCTCCTGAGACAGAAAATTGCAGTTTTGTAAAGCTCTAAGAATAAAGCAAATTGACTCTCATTTAAGCAGAAATCTTTCTTTCACTCTTCTCTCTCTTTTCTCTCTGTCTTTCTCTCTCTCTCTCTCGCTCTCTCTCCCCTTTCTGACTGACAGTCTGTCTCTCTCTCTATCCACCCTTTCTGTCTGTCCCCTCCTCCTCTCTCTGCCTTTCTGTCTCTTACTCCCTTTGTCTCTCCCTCTCTTTCTGTCTCTCTCTGCCTCTCTCTGTCTGTATCTCCCCCCATCTCTGTCTCTATCTTTGTCTCTCTTTCCCTCTGTCTTTCTGTCCCCCCTCTGGCTGGCTGTCTCTGTCTCTATCTTCACCCTCTCTGTCCCCTCCTTCTCTATCTTTCTCTGTCTCTTTCTACCTCTGTCTCTCTATCTCTCTCTTTCTGTCTCCCTCCTCTTCTCTTTTTCCCCTTCCCCCCTCCTTGAATACAGCTAGCATAATAATCAGTTTTCTGAAGTCTTTCTGTACTGTACGCTTACAAAATATTTTCCTTACAACCATCTTGTGAAAGAAGTGGTGCAGATATTATCACCCACGACTTTATAGTTGGGGAAACTGAGGCTTAGGTAGGTGAGGATTTCCCCAGTGTTAGAACTGTGCTTTTGGCCCATATGTCATGACTCAAATCTAACTCTCTTTACTATACTATTCTCTCTCTCTCTCTTTTTTTTAATAGAATGATATTTTGATTTATAGCATAGCCAAGACTATCATTGATTCCCATCACCCTTTTCTGAATATATGCAAGCAACCTTTCCAAATTCTAGTACTAGTCTAACAAGATTGAATTATAATAGCAGTGATACTGTCATTTTCTTGTTCTGGACATGTCTTTCCATAATGCAATGAAGATTGTTATTTTTTTTGGTTGCCATATTTCACTATTATTTTATATAACACTGTCCTCAGTTCTTTTTCACAATAACTGTTATTCAGTCATACTTGACCTCTTTCTGTATTTGTGTAATTGATTTCTTGAATCCAAATATGGGACTTTACATTTATTCTGTTAAATTTCATTTTATTAGATTCAGTACATTTTTTAATTTTAAATTTTAAAATTAAATTTAATTATATAATTATATATAATATATAATAATAAAAATTAAAATTTTTTTATTTATAGCTTTTCTTTTTACTTTATATTTATTACTTCATATTACATGTAATATATAAAATTAATATATAAATAATATATACTTATATAATGTAATACATATATAATACTTTATATTGCATAATCTGACAACTCATACAGTATCCCAAACCTCTGGTGTCCTACCTCTGTAAAGAAAGGAAGAGCATTTTCATATCCTTTCTTTTCTTCAGGACCAAATTTATTCATTATAATTACAAAGCATTCAGTTTTGATTTTCCTTATTATTTCAGTTCATTTTTTTCTATCTTTATTTTGCCATTCAGTGTGTTAGTTATTCCTCTCCGATTCATGTTATCTGCTATTTTGATAAGAATACCATCTATACCTTTATTTAAGTCATTTGTAAAAAGGTTTAACAGCTCAGGGCCAAGGACAGAACTCTGGGACATTCCCTTCCAAAAAGCCTTTTAAAATGACAGCAATCCATTAAGTGGTGTTCGGGCATTCAATCTGTTCCATCTTTCTAACCCTTCTATCATCTAACCTTCATCTCTCTGTTTTATCAACAAACATGAGCTATTTCTATCCCCTTTTCCCCATCCTGGTCAAAAAGGGAAGTTTAACTGAAATTATCTTGTCTTCCTTTTAAAACAATCTATTTTTCAATTAACAAGCATTTATTTTCTTTCTTTTCCCCACTCCCCACTCAACTTAAAAGAGTACTAGGTCTACTAAGCTCTGGGTATACAAATAAAGGCAACCCTCCCAAAAAACCCAACAACATCAAAAATCCATGGTCTCTACCTTCAAGGAGTTCCCATCTTAATGGGGGAGAGAGATACCATGTAAATAGTCAGATTCACTCTAGCCACATACAGAATGGATGGAAGGTGGTATGAAGGGGAAGACACTAGTGGCAAGGGAGACCAGGAAAGGCCTTCTGCAGAAAGTGGAGAGGAAAGCTGAGTCTTGATGGAAGCCAGGGGTGCCAGGAAGAGGAGGGGAGGAGTGAAGAGGGCCCCGGGCCTGAGCTGGCAGGTGTAGCATGCCCAGTTGGAAGTCTGAGCAGGCTAGCTGGATGGCAGAGGGGTGGAGAGGCTGACTGACCAGCTGGATTGGATTGGACACTTCCTCAGTCTTCTCTGATCTTTTCACTCTAGGGCTATTTGAAAGACACAAGCTGCTCTTTTCTTTTAATATGACGATCAAGATAGAGCAAGCGGATGGCAGGGTCCCTCAAGAAGAGCTGGATTTCTTTTTGAAAGGTAATGAGTTTGCAAAATTTCACATTTCTGTCCCAGCTTTCCTAACCTATAGTGAAGACATTTAAAAAAATCTACTGAAAATCTAAATTGAATTGGATTGGATTTACAACTTGACTTCTCACTTTGATGAGAACATAGCTGTGCTGATTTTACAGTGATCCATGACTTCAGGGTCTAGAACCAAGCTGAGTTAGACTGGTTGGACTCAATTGATAGAAATAAGGACTGTTCTCTTTCAATTCCCGTGTCCTTGTCCACATATGAGAGAAAGTGTAGAGCTCCAGATTGTGGCTCATCTTGGTCTCCAGTAGCAGGTCATAAGGCTTCCCTGATTTCCCTTGTTCACAACAGGAAACATTTCTCTGGAGAAAAGCAAGAAAAAGAAGCCATGCAGTTGGCTGCCTGATCAAGGCTGGGAAGACATCATGCTTTTATCTGAACAGTTTTCAGATGTCTTTGGGAATCTTCCTGACGAAATAGAGAAGGAGAGTAATATCTGGAAGGAGGTGAGCTATGTGACTGGGTCTGCTCATGTTCGCATCTTCTCCTAATTGACTTTCCAATCCCCAAATTATAATTTTGGTTGAACCCTGGAGTTCTTAACGTAGAGTCCGCAATTTTATTTTTATCAGCTGCCTTTCAATATCATTACTTTCCTGATAGGTTGTAATTCCAGTTGTATGCTTTTAAAAACATGATTCTGAGCAGAGGTCTATAGGCTTCCCCAAAGGGGAAGGGTCCATGACACAAGAAAAGTTAAGAACCTAAACTTTAAAGATTTTAAAGATTTAGAAGTTTCTAGACCAGAATACTTTTTTGGGTTTTTAGGTAATGAACCGATCTCTGCATCTGATCTCCATTCCACTACTGCTGTCTCCTTATAAGCTGGAAATCCATGAGCTTTGCTAAATTAAAGTGCCCTTCTTGAGCTAAACTTTAAGCTGGATGGCTGGGAGATGAGATGGAAAGCAAAGACCATCCCATGATGACTGAGTCCATACTCTTTCTAGTCTGATAAACTCTGGCATTTTTTTCCCCAGTGGTATGACCTGGATTCCCTGGAACAGTTTACATTCCCCATGGGCTACAACACCAGTATGACCAATTTCCAGAAGCTGCTGATTCTGCGATGTTTCCGGGTAGACCGGGTGTATCGAGCAGTTACTGACTATGTGACTGTGACCATGGGGGAGAAGTAAGTAAGAGGTTTTTATTGGCCCTGTCTGTGGCCTAAATCATCTTCCCTGGGACTTGTGAGAAGGGTTTTTAATGATGGAGAGAGCTTTGGGATCTCTGCGCTCATTGTAAAGAAACTACGTATACATCCCCTCTGCACCATCCACCTCAGAATATATGACAAAGTGTGCCAGGAAGTTACATTTGAATTGGTCATCCAATGAGACAGCTGAGGTACCTGCTCAGAAAGCCTATGAAAAGCAATAACAGAGAGAGAGAGCTAACTGATGTCTGTTAAGGAGACCTGACTGACCACAGCCAGACAGATAGCTTCTAAATCTGTCCACAGGACCCTCAGCAAATCCCTTAGCCTCTTCGGACCCCCATCCTGTTCTCTAAAGAGTTGGATTAGATAACATCTAGTCTCTGACCCTGACTTTGTTACTATATCCCTGAAAAATGGTCGCTTGAAAGTTTCCATTTGCTGGACAGTAATTTCCTCCATTTTCTAGCTTCCTAACCCATCCTCCACACAGTTGCAAAAGTGATCATCGTAACTCATTCAATCAATTCATCGTTAGGCATCGCCTATGTGCCAAGCCCTGTGCTGAGCATTGGGGGGGAGAGACACAAAGGGATAGCCTGTAGCCTGCAGGAGGTTACAAAGCTACCTGGGCAAAATTACATGTACATAACATACAGAAAATGAACACAGGGTAGTCTTTGGGAGGGAGGACGTGAAGAACTAAGGATAGAATAAGAAGCAAAGGCAGTCCCTGCCCTCGAGGAGATTGCAGTCTAGTGGGGGAGACAACTAGCAAACAAATAAGTACAAACAAACGACATAAAGGATAAATAATTAAGAGAAGGCACTAGAATTAAGAGAGGTTGAGAAAAGCTTCCTGTAGAAAATGGGATTTTAGTTGGGAATTGAAGGACGTCCCAGAAGGTCAATAGGCAGAAGGGAAGGGAGAGAGTGTTACAATCCTGGGGAACATCCTGAGAAAATGCTTGGATTGTTCATGGAACAGGCAGGAGGTTGTTGTGGCTGGATGGAAAAGTATGTGTCATAGAGTGACAGCTAGAAAAGGTAGGCAGGGGTTGGTTATAAAGGGCTTTGGAATCAACAGAGAGAGCGTTTTTGTGTTTGATCCTGGAGGGGATAGGGAGCCACTGCAGTTTTTTGAGTAGGGAGGTATTGTGGTCAGGCCTGCAATTTAGGAAAATCACTTTGGCGGCTGAATGGAGGATGGATTGGAGTGGGGAGAAACCTGAAGTAGGTAAACTCACAGTAGCTAGTCCAGGTAATAATGAGGGACTTCACCAGGGCGGAGAGACGTTGCAGAGATGAAATCAACAGGCCTTGGCAACAGTCTGGATAGCAGGGGTAGGAGTGAGAGATAATGGAGAATCCAGGAGGAGCCTTAGGTTGTACCCTCTGCAGTAACAGGGAAGGGGGGAGGTGGGGGCAGATTAGGGAGAAGGCAATGAGTTCTATTTGAACATGTGGAGTTTACAGTGTCTACTGAACAGCCAGTCCAAGATATCTGAAGGGCAGGTAGAGATGTGAGACTGGTGGTCAGCAGAGAGGCTGCAGAAGGAAAGGTAGGTTGGAGAATCAGCAGCATGGAGATGGCCATGAAATCCGTAGAAACTGATGAGAATAGTAGCTAGCATTAAATGGAGCAAGTCATAAGTAGGAAGGCTGGAGTCGGATGGTAAAGGGCTTTAAATGCCAAAAAGAAGACTTTATATTTCCCTTTAGAGGTGAAACTTCTTGAGCAAGATAATAAAACATCCCGTGCTTTAGCCGTGTAACTTTGGAAGCTTGGTGGAGGATGGGCTGCAGTGGGGAGAGCAGTTAGAAAGTCAGGGGATGCTTGTTCCACAGGGTCCATTACAGCCCCTCCATGGGCTGTTTTCTCATGAATTCTGGTGGCCGTCCTTGTGGTTTGGTTGGACCTTGGATCCCAGAGATGTTACCTATCACTTGGGGGGCTGCTGCTTGTTTGCTCAAACAGAGCCTCCAGTGACCCAGGCCATGTCCCTCCATGATGGATATCAGAGGAGGATTTGGTTCAAGGCTTTTCATCCATATGCCAGTCTATGCATATTCCATGTAAAGAGAGGAGAGTTCTTTGGGATGATGGACCCCCAGATTTATGAGAGAATTTCCAATGGTTTGGATTGTCCAGCTCCTTCCCCAGTTTTATTTAGTGTTTTCCTTCACATTTACATTTTCTCCCTATTTAATCTCTGTCTGCTTGACAGATCATGAGAAATATTGGCCATACTTTAAATTTGGAGATCTCTTTTCCCAGCTGTACTTGATAAATGTGAAGCCTTTGACACTGAATTCATGTTCCAAGCTTCAAGGATCATTTGCTAATTAAATTTTCTCCCCAAAGAGAAAAGAGTTCTACGAGCAAGGGAAGAACCTTATCTGGGCTCTTTCTCCCACCTAGGTATGTTCAACCCCCAATGATCAGCTTCGAAGCCATTTTTGAACAGAGCACTCCAAATTCACCTATTGTTTTCATTCTGAGTCCCGGCTCTGACCCTGCCAGTGATCTGATGAAATTAGCTGATAGATGTGGCTTTGGAGGAAATCGCCTTAAATTCCTTGCCATGGGTCAAGGCCAAGAAAAGGTAATTTATTCTGGGGAAGTATGTGTGTGTGTGTGTGTGTGTGTGTGTGTGTGTGTGTGTGTGTGAGAGAGAGAGAGAGAGAGAGAGAGAGAGAGAGAGAGAGAGAAGGTATGAGTGTGTATGTATATGTGTGAGTGTGTGTGTGTGTGTGCATGTATGTGTGTGAGAGTGTGTGGGGGTGGGATGGGGATGATGGTATCTGGGAAGCTGAGGTAGCTTTTGTGTGCTGGTATTCACCTTCATAGGTTAACCCAAGGACAGTTTTCCCTACAGATTCTCTCCTGAAAATGAGTTACATTTCTCTTTATGGAATAAGAACTAATCCAGAATTTTCATGAGGTCCCTTTTATTCCGTGGATTCAGATATATTGAGGGTCAAATTATGACCAAGATAACCTAAGTCCATGGAGTCAAAGCCCAGTACAATGGGATCAGCCAATCAAGTGCTTGCTACTTCTCTCAAACCACTGTGATAGAGGAGAGACCTTTGCTCTTAGAAATTCGATTTTTTTTAATGTTGAGAAAGATTAATGTGATTAATGGAGCGAGCATCTGTGCTTCCTGAGTGTAGGATCTATATCCTCAGAGTGGTCACCATGGAGCAGAGTTGTGGCACTTGTAGTATTCTAAATAATATGGAGTTGTCTAAAATCCACTTGGATTTTCCCTTGGGGGGGTCTGTGTGCCTGCCCTGGGGGAGGTCTCTGTGTCTGCCCTGAGGGGGTCTCTGTGTGCCTGCCCTGAGGGTCTCTGTGTGTCTGCCCTGAGGGTCTCTGTGTGTCTGCCCTGAGGGGGTCTCTGTGTGCCTGCCCTGAGGGGGTCTCTGTGTGCCTGCCCTGAGGGGGTCTCTGTGTGTCTGCCCTGGGGGGTCTCTGTGTGTCTGCCCTGAGGGGGTCTCTGTGTGCCTGCCCTGAGGGGGTCTCTGTGTGTCTGCCCTGGGGGTTTGTGTGTGTCTGCTCTGAGGGTTACTGTGAGTTTGGAAGTGTGCAAGCTGTTCTTGATCCATTACCGTTCCAATAGAAAAGTCGGCCCTCCCCATGATCCTGTGCTGAGATTGGAACAAGTCCCCGGGACATATTGTCTGGACTTTTTATGCTGGGTCGGTCAAGGCCTGGGTCTGCTAGCTTAAAGGTGGAGTCTTGGTTTTTGGTTCAGACTCCTGATTTTCTGGGCGTAAGGAGCTTCTGGTGTGGAAGCACCATCCACTGCCCAGAGCAGGGCAGCTCAATAATGGATTGTCTAAGCAGCTGGCATGGGACAGGGACGGGAGATGACTCCTGTCCTGTGAAGCTGCTGATAGACTTTGAAATCCTGCCTGACTCTCTAGCTGTGTCAGCTTGGGTGAGTCCCTTCCTCTCCCAGGCTGGCTTACTCTTCTTAAAGGAGACAGTTGGGTTACTCAGCTCTCGAGCTCGGTTCATGCCCCTTTCTCTGTGATTGACACAGGTGGCATTGCAGTTGCTGGAGACTGCTGTGGCTCGGGGTCAGTGGCTGATGCTGCAGAACTGCCACCTTCTTGTCAAATGGCTGAAGGAACTGGAGAAGTCACTGGAGAGAATCACCAAGTCCCACCCAGACTTCCGCCTGTGGCTCACCACTGACCCCACCAAAGGTTTCCCCATCGGAATCCTGCAGAAGTCCTTAAAGGTATGGCTGGGGCTAATGCCCTAAAGGGGCTGGGAGACCCCGACCTGGCCATTCCTCTGTCCTTGCATCCGCCCTCGTTGCTGGGCTTCCAGCAGTGGCTGGTGGGGGACAGCCTGGAGAGATGGCTCCATAGGAAGAATGGAGACCTTCCCTTTCTGCTTTCCTGCTCTGCCATCTTTGGTCCTTATTGAAGGAGGGTCCCGGCCTGGGGTGGGGTGGGGAGCAGGGGCAAGTTGGAATTCTGAATCTTCCTCCACACTCTGGCTGTGACCTTAGGGAAGTTATTCTTCCCCTCTAGATGTTAGGGATCTCTTCTGTAAAATGAATGGGTTGGAGGAGACCATCTCAAGGAATCCTTTTTTAGCTCTTTGTATGCCGGGGACATGGCTGCTACCTTGGGGGAAAAGTCTCTCTGGATGGTCACACACTGTTAAGAGGGATGAAACCTTCATCCTGCATGTGGGGCGGTAGGGATGAGAAATGGGTTCCTTCTCCCAGTTTTAAAAATACAAGCATTTGGGGGGGTCTGGGGAGTGATGGGGGCCAACCCGCAGAGCACATGTATGGCTGGGGGGGTGGGCCTCTGTGTTCCGGCCCCTTGCTAATGGCCAGGCACAAATGGGCCTTCAAGCGTCCTTTGGAAGAGTCCAGAGCACAGCCCATGGCCTCCACCTGCCCATGGCCCAAGAGCGGGCCCAGAGACAGCAGCCGCAGCCAGATTCTCTATTCTTGCAGAGGCTTCCCCCACTTGCCGGCTTGGCTCGCATTGTTCAATTGATTATCACGGGCATTATTCTGGAATCCCCCCTCCCATGCACCCCCAGGTCCCTCTGCAGGGCAGATGTGGCCCTTTGAAGCCCCATAGGTGGGATCCTCACACTGGGAGCCGTTCAGGAGCTGCTTTAGTGGAAAAGCCAGGACAGAAACCTAGATTTTGTACGATGGGCATCCAGGCGGGGGCCCCGGAGGGAGGAGAAGCCAGAGCCTGCCAGAGCCTGCTGTCACAGCTGGCTCCCCTCTGTAGAGGTGAGCTGGTCCACTCAGGCCGTCTTCCTCTTCTTTCCTCCTTGTGTAGGTGGTCACAGAACCACCCAATGGCCTCAAGTTGAACATGCGGGCAACTTACTTCAAGATCTCTCACGAGATGCTAGAGCAGTGCCCTCATCCTGCCTACAAGTCCCTGATCTACGTGCTAGCCTTCTTCCACGCCGTGGTGCAGGAGAGAAGGAAGTTTGGCAAGATCGGCTGGAACGTGTCCTATGACTTCAATGAGTCTGACTTCCAGGTTTGCCCCCCCCCTCCTGGGGGCTTGCTTTGACCTTTGTCCTTCAAGACCCAAAGGGGAGGGGTCTACTTCAGGAAAGGGCACAGGGTTCTAGGGCTCCCTGATCCTTCACACCTCCCCTCTTCTCTAGGTCTGCATGGAAATCTTGAACACCTACTTGACAAAGGCCTTCCAACAAAAGGACAACAAGATCCCCTGGGGCAGTCTGAAGTATCTCATTGGAGAGGTAAAGCCTGGCCTAGGAATACTCTGGGGTCAGAGGTCGAAGGGCAAGTCAGAGGCCCCTGGGTGATACTGAGGCTTCTCATCACCCTTTCTCTGCTTCATCCTGTGGGGGATGGGCACTAGACCCCTCACCCACATTACGACTCAGAGTCATCTCAGATACAGAGACACAAGGAGAGGCCCAAGGGCACCCAGAGAGGCCCGGGCCTCCCAGCTCCCCACATGTGCCCGGCCCGGCCTAGCCCTTGGAGATTGTGAGTCTGGTTAAATGGCAAAGACCCAAGTCTTCGTTGGATGGACTAAAAAGGAAGTAACCCTTATTGACCAATGGTCAGTAATGTCGTCTGCTTCCTGTGGTCCTTCCTGCCCTGCAGACCTCTGGGAATAGGGATCTCTTGACAGGCCTGCAGGCCTAAAGCCAACCCAGGTCCCATTCAATCCCATGGATTCTTGTTTCAAGTGGAGACCCTGGAGTCTGATAAAGGGTCTGGAAACCCAAAAGGGCTGCAGCCCACTGACTCATGGGAAGGCAGGCTCCTGGGAATCCGATTTCCCCTTCGAGATCAGAGTGCCACGGGACTGTGCCACGGGCTGAGCTCACGGGGTGTGGATGGACTCCTTCCTAGGCTTCCTCCAGGTCCCCATTGGGCAGAGGTCTGAACCTCTGGATACAGTATCTGTTTGGATCCAAACTTCCTGCAGGACTTGGGCTCCCTCCCCTCTCTCACGTTGTTAGGCTGGTCTTTTAAAAGGCTCTGCTCGCCAGTTTGGGGTCTCCTGTTGTGGGAAGTCAGAAAACAAAATTACCGTGTAACTGAAAATCACGTCCCTGTGCCCATAGCTGTGGAGGGTCTGGGCAGGACTTCTTCCCCTTTTTGCATTTGTGACCTCTTTTCACCCCAAGTTTTTTATGTGACTCTGGGTCTACATTTACTGAAAATATATCATCATTTCACAACCCCCATATTCAGATGTGAGACCCCATTTATGAGGTCATGACCCATAGAGAGCCCAGGTCTCCCCCCTCTCCTCTTGGCTGTGGGCAAGTCACTCAGACGAGACATTTAGTTTTTCGATGTTCCCAAGAAACTCTCTGCCGTGGTAAAGAGGGTTTGTTTATCAGGAACTCCCATGGGTGTGAAACCCCGGGTCCAGTCGGACTCTGGTCCCCTGTGGGACACTCAGGTGGATTCTGTCTTGTGTCTAGGTCATGTACGGGGGCCGGGCTATTGACAGCTTTGACCGGCGCATCCTGACCATCTACATGGATGAGTATCTAGGCGATTTCATCTTTGACACCTTCCAGCCATTCCACTTCTTCCGAAATAAGGAAGTAGATTATAAAATCCCAGCTGGTGAATCTAAGGAAGATTTTGTAGGTGAGACTGCTCAGATACTGGAAAAATGGAACTCATTCTACCCCCCAAAATAGGTTTTGTTGATTTCCATTTCTGCAGCAATTCCCTTTTCTAGCTGGACTTCTGGAAGGTGAGCTCGCATGTGACTTCCCTTTGGTAGACCAAACTGACCATCCCAAGGCCTAGCCGTTGATGTACATTTGGCCTGTATATGGAAGTCAGGGGGGCCATGTTAGCAGTGAGCAGCATCCTGCTGATCCCCTTCCAGTAGCATCCCCAGGAAACGATCTCTGGAACGCAGATACTTTTGTTTAAAAGAATCATTATCCCTGGAAATGGAAGTTGGTGAAAGCTGATGACATGTCCATGACACGTCTGCATCCTGTGGGATGAGCTTCTGGGATTACTAGGTTGCCTAAGGAGGGAACAGCTGGTCCAGATGGGAAATGGGACAAGTCAAAGGTCCTCTTCAGTCACTGCTGGGGTCGGACTGGACATTGCATTCCCGGCCTGGGAGAGACAGGCAGCCAGATCAGATGAGTTATTATCTGTAATAACTTTGCAGACTCCATAAATACTAGCCCTCATGATTATTATTAATATTACTATTGTTATGGAGATCAGCACTATCATTCTGGGGTCCTGATGAGTTTTTGGCTCCAAAAGCTTCAGTGCTAGAGATGACCAGACTCCCACTTTCTTTCTTTCTTTCTTTCTTTCTTTCTTTCTTTCTTTCTTTCTT